>OY744541.1:52328218-52633218 GCA_963556195.1 Sepiola atlantica
GACAAAGTCTATCCATACAAAATTAATTAATTTTTGTCGACAACTTGTTTAGATAATGAAAACAAAGAGTTGGTTAATTTTAAAAGTACAAAGAGTCCGAGGAACGTTCTATGAGAAAGTGTTATTTAGCGTGTCAAAAGAAATTTAGTATACGTGCTCATTTTATATGTGTAAATAAGGTAGGCATGTAGATTTTTGTATGTGTGTATTAGTGTGCCTTTGTTTTGTTAGTGAGAGAGTGTATGTATTGACTTATGTGTACATGAGTTCATTTAGCAGGATGTACTTGTTGAGAGAGTGTATATATCTATGAACTTGTGTACATGTGCATTCATTGAGTGGCGTGTGTGTGCTTCACTGGGCGTTCTGTTTAGTAGTTTGTGAAAGTCTCTCGTTATGTTTGCTGCTTGCTGAGCTCAGCTGAGGGGCCCTTCATTTCCCAAAGTGGCTAGGCAGGATTGTGAGACATGCACGTGAACAGGAAAACGAGGGAAAAAGCTGATTGGCTGAAATAAACTGCTGATCAGAGATTTTGCCCAATCAAGAGTTCATACGTAATAACGATGCTCGCTGCCGCTGCTGCTTCCACTAATCTCAATAGAAAGGTCCGTCTATGCTGGACTTAGCAAATTGTCACAGCAAATCAAATGAACAACAAAAAGTAGTTTTGTTTGAAATTTTGGGATTTTTCATTATTTTGATAACAATTCTCAGTAACTGCAGTAAATGCGATTCTAACACAGATTTGTTATTGGGTAGAAAAGTAATATTTCAAGTGTTAGTGAAACAAACAAGTGTGAACGTGGGTCTGTGAGCATTCACTGCACAGACCATGATCGTCCACTTGTTGTCTATGTCTGAAGTCGTTGCTCGATTCTGACACATGTCGCAGTGTCAATCATATGGTCTCAGTCAGTGCTGCAGCAGAAGCATTCTCCCCTCCAACAAAATTACAACTTCAGTTCAAAACAAGTAACAAAGTTTTTTGGTTTTTTAGGTTACAATGATACTTATTTTCTTCTACTTAACAATCAGAACTCTTAAATCGATCAAATCAAAACACAAGTTCAACCAAACACAAACAGACCATCTGTCTCTGAGAACCACCCAAAACCAACTGACCTGCGGGGGGGGGGGGTCTGTATCTGGATGGACATTACTTTTTCAAATACTTTAAGTACTTCATCTCTCAGCATGAACCCCTGTTTAGACAGACAATAACTTTTCCAAGTGGAGAAATCAAATTCTGGGTATTGAAACCCCAAGCCATAAATATTTCCCATTTCTTGGGTGGTCCCTCTTCGCTTAGTTAAATATTTCTCGTTCGCAGGCCTGCTGTCTGTAGCATGCATCTATGCATCACATTAAACATGCCGCTTTATGGATGTTTATACAAGTAGTTTAGTTTTTATTGAAGATTTTAAAATTCTTATTCCTTGAAAAATACTTTGTAAATGGCTACAGTAAATAGATATTCTAATTTTATATTATGCAGACATTTTATTGTGTAGAAAAGTAACATTTCAAGTTTTAGTGAATAAAACAAGTAGTTTGTCATCTATTAAAGATTTTTAAATTCTTACTTTTCTACACGATAGCACATGGGCATGACAAAATTCGAATCGTTTTTACTGTAATTGAAATCGATCAAAGTATGAGAATTTTAAGATCTTAAATAAAAAAGTGTTTGTTTTCACTAAAACTTGAAATACTATTTTTCTACACAACAGCAACTCTCTATAACATAAATTTTGAATCATATTTACTGTAACTACTGAGGATTGTTATCTCAAAAGAATCAGCCCAATGATGAACCACCGTGGCGTGAGAATTGTTTATAGAAAAGAGCAACTTTGGGTTTAACATGCTCCACTTTGTGGTATTAATCATTTTTTTCTAAACACTGGAACCTGCCTTTAAGACCAATCAAGAGTAAGGGAGGTAATGCTTCTTTGTTTACCCTACACAAGAAATAAAATTTAAAAATTAGAAATTAATTTTATATTTTGAACTTTATTGGATAGTTTAATTAAAACAAAAAATCTAAACATAACTAATAATACACACCCATTTGTGATATAATCTCTGCCTCAGAGTTTAGTGGAAAGGAAATAAAATATCTTTTTGTTTTTTGCCATTTTAAAGGCTTATTTATTTAATGAAGTAATTTATGTATTTTTTTTCATTCTCATAAAACATTTCAAAAGATGAAATGTTCATTGTTTTTATTACAATTGCATTCATGTTCGGTGCACATTCAATTGGACATGTTTGCTGCATTTAAAATATTTCTTATTTTGTGGTTGATGTTTTGTGGGATTGTCCTGGTGAAGATAACAACAGAATTAATGGATCCAATTCTTCACAATATAGAAAGGCCCGTTTGTGATGTTCTTCTCAAATTCACGGCAACTCAAACACAACAAAAAAGTAGTTTTTTCTGAAATTTTTGGACAAAGAGTTATCATTATTTGGATAAAAATCTTCAGTAACTGCAGTTAATACGATTCTAATTTTATGTTATGTGAATTTGTTATTGTGTAGTAAAGTAATATTTTAAGTTTTGGTGAAAAGATTTTCAAATTCACATTCGTTGGAAAAGACATTTAAATAGCTACCATTTTGACCACAGTAAACACGGTTCTAATTTGATATTATACAGACTTATTATTCTCTATAAAAGATTTACTAATTAAAAGGATTAAATTTTCATTGTTTTTATTACAATTCAAAGAATTTTTTTGTTCAGCAGACGTTCAATACAACTTGTTCCCTTATCTAAAATATTTATTATTCAATTTATTTTAAAATATTTTCTTGTTTTTTATCCATTAAGCACCAACATTTTGATTATGAAGAACGACTTTGGAACGGGCGTTCAGATTTTTTATCGGTTATATTATGTGTAAATACATAATGAGAAAAGTTAACAACAAGGAAGGAGGTAGACACGTACGAACGCTTTTAAGACTTTATTGAGACTACTCGTTTAGTAGGTAGAGGGACCTCTGCTGCTATGAACTGGTTAATATAGTGATGGGAGGTTGCAGTCAAAGGGGATGGTATGAGATATAAGGGGAGATAACCCTTATCTAACGTCTCTGATTTTTTAAAAGTTAAAAAAAAATGTATTTATTCTCTGTATCTGGCTGGAAGCCAAACACTTTTTCCTCACCTTGTTCGGTTTTGTGAATATTGTTGTGTTGTGTGTTGTGTGTTGCGTTTGGCTCTCTTATTCATTAAATATGTTTTCATTATAGTCAATTTGTGTTGGTCTGATGCTTTATTTCTTTTCACTTGTTTTTAATAAGTCACATCTATTACGACGTAAACAGTTTCCTTCTTCTGTTTTTACTAGACATGAACAAGGTTCTTTCAATTTCTTAATTACACTTTTTTTCTGTTCCAATTTCCTTGAAATCTTATACGAACATGGTAGTTTGGTTTCAGGGTTTGCAACTCCTTATTTTTGTTCACATTTTTATCCGCTTAACATTTCTTCAGTAGTTTGTTATGCATTGTGTTGGGAAGGTTTGTTCGAAGTGTTCTTTTCATTAACTGTTGAGTTAAGATGTTGCTTTATGTTTTAGAGGAGTGGTTTTTAATGCTAGCATCGCTAAGTATGGGTCCTGGTTACTTGTTATACACATGAAATATATCTGTTGCTACTTTCGCCCATGGTGTTTTGTGTATTTCATGATGCATTATCGGTTCCGATGGTTATTGGTTCCGATAGACTATGCAATATGTGCATGTGGTTATCATTTCTTTGCTCTGATTGTTTATATTGGGCCAATATATAACTTCCCTTGTTTGTAGGGCCTCTTTTCTTAAAGAGTTTGGAACCACTATTCGTGTGCCTTTTCACACATCTTTATTGTTTACTGGCCAATTTGATGTTGCATACTCCATTAGCATCTGTAATGTTGGGGTTTTTCTTGTTTCTTCCCTGTATATGTCAAGTTTGTGGTCACTCATCGGATACTGTCCCAAAATTATATGAATATATTTGTCCATTCCTGTATCTGATATCTCTTGTATATTATCCGTTAGATATGCACGTGACAGTGTATCTGCAATTACTGACTCAAGGCCTAGGATATATATCACTTCAAATACATATTTCTGGAACGCTAATAAGAATCTCTGTATTCTTGGGTGGGGGGGGATGTTTTTGTAATTGATTTTTTTCAAGAAGAAAATGTCTTCCATAAATAAATTGATGAAATTTGTTACAAGCGAATACTACGCTGAGCGTTTCCAATTCAATCGGACAATAATTTTGTTCTGCAGTTGTCGTCAAATGTGATGCATATGATACACGTAACCACGTTTCTCCATGTTTCTGTCGTAGAACTACACCTAAGCCTTTTTTACTTGCATCAGTGGTGATTTCTATTTGTCTATTTGGATCATAAAATTGTAGAATTGGTGCACTTATTATCATTTGTTTCAACTTCTCTATTGTTTCTATCTGAGGTTTGTCATCTGTGTTTCATTGTGTAGGAGTTCTATTAATGTAGTTAATTCAGAGTATTTTGGTATGAACTTGCACAAGTAGTTCGTCATTTCTAGAAATCTTTGGATGTCTTTTTTTATTTTTGGGAATAGGCATTTGTGTAATAGCCTTTATTTTTGAAGGGTCTGGTTTTATCCTTTCTTGAGTGATTAGGTGGCCTAATCATGTCAATTGCATTGTTGCAAATTCGCATTTTGATTTGTTTAGTTTCAAACCTGCTTTGCGTAGTTGGTTGAAAAGTTTTTTGAGTACGTGTAAGGTTTCTGGCCATACTATTAAGTCGTCTTAGTAATTTCTCATACCTTCTATACCTTCTATAATTTCGATACTTGTGCCACATATTCCTGCGGTAGAAACTAATTAAATACCTGGAACCACAGCAGCTCGTCTGTCTATCTGTAACGTAAGTTGCTGAGAGATGGTAGACTGGTCATACCAGTCGAGGATTCGTTCTCGACAATCAGGGAGGAACTGGGCCATTTCGGTGGCCTTTTATCTGTGCCACATATTCCTGCGGTGGGAAGGACTTAAATAGTTGAAACCACACCAGCCCGTGCGGTTTTTCTGTAACGTCAGTTGCTTAGAGACTTCAGACTGGTTAATACCAGTCAAGGATTTGTTCTCAACAATCAGTCCGGCAGGTACTGGCCATTTCGGTGGCCTTTTATCTGTCAGGCTGAGGTATTAGTCCTGGGTAGTTTTAGAAGGTCCACCTTCCTAAGCCTTGCCTCCCCTCTTTGGGGAGGAGTAAGTTTATTGCTTACCGCCTGAGGCACCTTGACCGGTGAATGCCGGCAGGACTGCCCAGGCAATTTTTTATAGGCCAGACTGCTCCTTCTTTAGGGGCGCTGGCTTGACTCTCCCCCACCTTCCGGCCTTGCACCACATATTCCTGCAGTGAGAAGGAATTAAATACCTGGAACCACACCAGTTTATACTGGCAGTTGTTATATGGCACCAATGTTATAAAGGTGTAAATTAGCCACAAATGTTAATTAATGTGCAAGGTTGGAAACCCTCGTTCCTCTCACACCACACGTCCCCTATCCTTTATGTTAGACTCGTGATAGTGAAAACGACTTTTCATTAAAACGATGAAGGGGAGAGAAGCAAGTAATCATGGGAAGAAAAGAACGGACACATTTGAATCAGTTTATAAACATAAAATAAGAAATAAGACACTTGTAAGAATTAACAAAACACAAGATTATGCAAACATAACAAGTGTTTATTAAATCAAAAAGACCAATTAAAAGTTTGGTTCCGCTCTGGGGAGTTTTTGATAGAGGGGCTGGTTTAGTTAATATCGAGAATGGTTGATCAGTCAGGAGTTATAAAAATTGGCAAATCATGAAAGTTCAAATCAGGACGAATTAAAAATAAGTAATTTGTTTTCTTTTTTTTATAGGGCACATACCTTTTTATAGAGCCTTTTTTGTGTGTTAATTGACATGCTGAATGGAATATATTTTCACAGGATTTTAGATCTTGAAGTCCGTTCTTTCTCGGATATTTTTAGTATTGAATGTCGGCTGATGAAGGATATTATTATAGGATTTTAGATCCTGAAGTCCGTCCCTTCGTGTATACTTTTGTTAATGTGGCGAGCTTAGGTAATCTCGTAAACTTTGTCGGATGGGTTTTTTCCCAAGATGTCCGATAGACAGCGGCAAGACACTCGTTGTATTTTTTCTCAGTCGACAAAGAATTGAATCCACTCTTCCTTGTATGCGGGGATATATCGTCTCAATTTGAAGTGCTGGATGGGCACAAAATCTTGAAACGACTTCACTCCTCCACTCCTGAAATCTGACTGTCTCGTCTTTTGAGGATAGTTTTTTGGGTGTGGAGTTTTCGGTTACATGAATTTTAGATTCTGAGTCCGTCCTTTGGTGGATAGATTTTAGGAAGCTAGATATATGTAATCTTGTATCCAGAAGGGAAATTGTTTACTTCGTCTATGTGGCATTGGAGTTTTCCCTGTGAATCCTCCTTTTTTTGTATTCTTTTTTGTATATATATTATCTCGATTTCTGCTTGGTGAGCAGCAAATCTTGGAAACGTCATCTTTCTTCCACCGTTGAAATTCGTCCCTTATGCGGAGATATATTGTTTTCGATTGACTGCTTTTTGAGCCTGAAATCAAGACACGTCAATCCTCCATCACTGCCGAAATCCGTCCCTTTATGTGGGGATATATTGTTGACGAATTGTCTGCTCTGCAAGCAGCAAATCTCGACACGTGTCGACTCCACCACTGCCGCAAACCAACCCGCTGGTGTTTCTTTTGCCCCCCCCCCCCGCTCTTATCTAGGACTTTTCTGCAATCTGATTGGTTGACCTACTCCCCCCCCCCCCCTGCAAACTGCGTGGCATGATCTCTCGGCACTCGTGTCTACTTTCTAGACCACATCCGGTAATATGTGTTTGCTTCTTGGCGAATTAAACCGTAGTTTGTTTTTTTTTAATGTAGGGGAACATGTGCCAACAAGTCCCCATCTCTCCTTTTTATGCTTTATGAGGCAAAATATGTAGATATAACACAGTCAAGACTGACGTGCAAACACTCTTGTTCTCTGTTGTATTATACTTTTTTCAATATACTTGTTTTCTCTAAAATATACTCGTTTTCTTTAAACTCCGAGTTCATGTTTTCATTCCGGGTCCTTTATATTTAGTCTGGGGCTAGGCTTTATATTATTATTATATTTTTACTGGTAGTACATTTACTTCTGCACCTGTGTCAATTTTGAAGTCTAACGATGTCTCGTTAACTTTGAGTATTATTTCCCATTTATCCGTCCGTAGTGCATTTATTTTCTTTTTAAATATGGCGTTCATTTCGTACAACTCGTGATCAAAACTCTCTGTGCTGCTGGACTTTTCATCTTTGTACAGCTTTTTCTGTTTTGTTCTGCATATTTTGGCAAAATGTTTTTTTCTCCACATATTTTACAGTTTTGTAATATGCAAGGCAGTAGTTTCTATTGTGTGAACTTGAGCAGTATGTACATTGGTCCACCCAATTTTGATTTTGGGCGGGATATTTGTTTTCTTGTCTCGTCATCTTCTTTTATTTCTTTGTTTTTTCTTTCACGATTCATGGATATATTTTTGTTTCCGACATAGCCATTATTTTTTAATGTTTCTTTGTCTCTTCGGCACTGAGGCCTGCCTAAATGGCTTTTTCCAAGTCTAGAGACGGTTCTCATAACATCCTTTCACATAACATATTGTCTTTTATGCCGCATGCAAGGATAACTTTTATTAGCCTGTGTGTGAGTTGCCCAAATTCGCATTTGTTTGCTTTTTGATGCAACTCCGTGCATATTCATCACATCTTTGGTCTTCTTTTTGTGAGAAATTGGTGTGTTAGAAAAGTTTTTTAAATTTCTGGGTCGGCAATGTGTATCAAACTTTTCAATCGCCGTTTTCAGATCATATCTCTGTTCCTTGTTCTCAAAATTGAATGTGGAATACACATTTCTTCCTTTGTCTCATATACAGGGCAATAAAATTGATGATTTTACCTTTTCTGACTTCATATCTGACTCTGTTGCTTGAAGAAAAAGTTGGAATTGTTTTTTCTATCTTTCCCATTCTTGTCCAAGATTATCCAAAGCAAAATTTAATTCCTTTGGATGTGGTAAAAATTCCATGTTTTTCTTTTTTTTTCCTTTTAAAAAAATCTAGTTAACTTCTGTGAACGTTGTTAGTTTTTGTGTCTCTTCTGACACCATGTTTTATTATGTGTAAATACATAATGAGAAAAGTTAACAACAAGGAAGGAGGTAGACACATACGAACGCTTTTAAGACTTTATTGAGACTACTCGTTTTGTAGGTAGAGGGACCTCTGCTGCTATGAACTGGTTAATGTGGTGGTGGGAGGGCAACGGTATGAGATATAAGGGGAAATAACCCTTATCTTACATTATCTAACGCTAAATGGATACTTTTGAACTTTCTTGACTGAAGCAATTTCGTTTCGATTAATTTGGGTGTTTGTATAGCCCATTACTACAGTGTTACCTTATTTTCTTTAGCTTAAAAAAAGATTTTTTTTGTAAATTTGTAGATTGACATCCTTTGCTGATCCCATCCCCAAATAAAAATGAAATTATATTTTAGGCGATTATTTTATTTTATTATTTTAGAATTTAGAGTGGAGGATCAGTTTCGTATATAAATTTAATGTAAAATGATTCCTCATTTCCAGACCATTCTAGCGTTTATGGGTAGTTAACAATTTTTTATCACTAATCGTAAGTCCGAGTGGCTGCCAGTTAGGGTTGGGTAAGGGATGATTTAGGATTAGGTTAGAAGACCGTAATAAACGTTTTAAAAAATAATTTACTGCAATGTTTTACACAAATTTATTGGGGATGAAGAATATTTTGAAAAAAAAAATCATTGGGTGGGTGGGTGAAATGCAACTATATCACTGCAAATGAAAAAATGAAAAACAAACGAGTTAATATTGGGTACAAAATTTACTTAACATCAATGAGAAGAGACAATACAAAACTGAAAATAAGCGAAACGAAATTATTCCAGTCAAGAAAGTTCAACAACACTGTTAAATGGCCTCCTCCTCTCCTGCGACAAGTTGATATTTCGACCAGTTTTTAGCCAAAATAATCCCGTTTACACACGACCTTTCGGAATTTCAATCAAGCGGTCATTTTACATTTAACTTACATAATTGAAAAATTAAAATCAATAGGTAATTTTTTTCAAAATGTTTTTATAATCTGATAATTTAGTATTCAAACTCTGGAAGAGTACAAAAATAGCCATGAATGAACCCATTGGCATTCCCCAATAAGTGTGCCTCAGGCGACAGGCAATAAACTAACCTCCCACCAAAGGAGGAGGTAATGCTCGGGAGGATGGGCCAAATCGAACCATACCTCATTTCGACAAAGAAGGATCTGCTAAGAAACAAGACACTCCCTAAGTTGCCAGAATGATGCCAAGATGTCAGCCCCTTCCCGACTAGTATGAAAAAATAAAAAGACAAAATCCAAAATTAGTTGCTTTCTGCTCGCTATACCTCCTCTCTCTTTTCTCATCCAGTGCTGGTCCTAAGATGTGTCTGTCGGGTCGATGTTGTCATTCGTTCTGTTCCAGGAAGATTCCAAGTATCTTCCTTTGTGTGAACAGGATGTAAATATCTCTGATTTGACATTTATGTCAGAAATTTATTTTCTTCTTCTTCTTCTTCTTCTTCTTCTTCTTTTCTTTTCTTCTTCTTCTAAAACCCCCTTTTATAAGAACTTGTAATGAATGACTGCTGCTGATGGCACGCGTCGGGTGTCTGAAGCGTGGGCGTTTGACGCCGGAAGCTGTTGAAATAACCGCGAAATTCAATCAGTTGCTGAAACAATCTCGAGGTGAAGAGGTCGGTCGACACAACTCGGACATGAGAAAGTCCTAAAAACAAGAATGTTAAAAACAGGAACATGTAGAGTGCATGCCTGTAAAAATCTTCAAAGAAGTTGGAGTTTCAACTAGTGTTCGAGGTTGAATATTTACGTTGGACGGAGAAGTCCACTGAATTCTAAAAACAGAAGCAAGGAAGATATTAATTTGAAAGGCAAATGTGCCTTTAGAAAAGACAAAACGAAGTGTGTTTCGAAAGATGTCTCCAAATGAAGAGTTGACGTGAAAGAGTGCCACTATTCTCAAAAGGAGTCGATCGAAGAAACGATGCGATGTTAATGAAAAAAATGAACAATCAAAGGGAAACAAATCAGCGCGAACTAAAAGGACTTTTCTATATTCTTCTGGTATTTTTTTTATTTTACTAACAAAATTCTTACAAGTAAGTCTTTCTCTTTTTCTGGCATGTCTTTCCTAGCAAAGTTAATAAGCCTTCGGGCAGCATAATTAGGACTTTATTTATGCAGCCTTTCCGTGTGTCCATCGGAACTTAAATTCAGTCTATGAACGTGAACTTTGAGCCATGAACTTTCTGCCTTACTCATTTTGCCTTTTTTTTTTCTTTCTTCAATAAATTATTTGTTGTTTAAAATAGCTTGTTCTTTTCTCTTACTGTTTGCTTTATTGTCTAGTTATTGCCCGAGGTCTTTTACGTGTATCGGTTTTGGCCTGTACGTGGTTAAAATTGCGATATTTAAATAGATAGATGAAGCTCGAACTTTTAGAATACGAACTTTGTCGGTGATGCACGTTTCTTTGAACCACTAATATCTATATCTAAATCTTTCTAGAATTTTCCATTGAATATATTTTGCACCAGTTCATTGTGATTTGACACCAGTGAAACGGTATTTCGTGGTAATCTGGTTTAATTAGTCTCTCAGATTTACGGTGGCACCAGAGAGTGTGTCACAGAGTACACCGTTCGTTGCATTGTTTTTGTTTTGTTTCTAAAGAACTGGCTGACAATTTACAGGAAAGAAAACAAATAAAACCAAAAAATCCAAACCGGAAACCGTTTCTTCATGCGACGGAAATTAAATGATCGCCCACCGGAAGTGAAGCAATGTGTCTCAAAAGTATGTTCATTCTATATAAACATTTACACAAAAGCCGTATTATTTCATGCACACATCTAAAGACTAGATTTTATTAAAGTACATACTTTAAGAGGAGAGGGGGCTTTGTTAACTATTCTGTACTTTCACCTAACAATTTAATAAACAAAAGATCACGTAAAAATTGAATTTAACTTGAAAATCTTATCTAAAAAATAGCCCGGTCTGTAAACTGCACAAGTACCAAAAAAATAATACACGAAGTGTTCTCAGAACACTTAACTTAGAAAAATCGATTTTATTTGCTTTAAAACAACAGTAAATATTTGAAAATATTTATTTTTAAATATTATTGCGAGGGGTAGCCCTATTTACAACTATATACTCCTCAAGAACCGTTCTAAAATCTATTTTCAAACGATAATTTTCGAGTTTTCCTACTTTGCTAAACTTGCCGAATTTTCCAAAATATATTAATACAAATTTAATACCAGCATTCACTTCCTCGTAAAATTTGACAAGAGAGAGAGAGAGAGAGAGAGAGAGAGAGAGAGAGAGAGATGTTGTGTTTGATCTTGATATAGGGTTTTGTTTTCAATTTAGCAAATAGCTTATGTGATTGCGCTTACTAAATCAGCACAAATTAATCCCTTGTAGCAAGGGTCAACACTTATTTGTTTAACCTACTTGAAAATAAAGGCCGTCCAACCTTACCTGGAAACCGGGAAATTTATTGGCTGATGGGAATGAATATGGAGGGGGGGTGAATATCGGCAATACAATTAATAACTTTAATTGGTTGAAGATTAATGTAAATACTATTTGCTTATATAAGGAATGGTAGAATGTTAAATTTCGCAGTTGACCTGATGACTTCCTTCTTGAGTTGAAACACAAATATTTAGCATAAGCATATTTTTATACTACCACTAGCAATGAAGTCATTTTAGTTTTTAATTTTTATTTGTTTGTTTTAAACTTATACAGAAAAAGAAATAAAATTTTAAATTTTAGGTAAACAACTCTTATTATATACTTCAATTAAAAATGAGTTATTCTCATAGTTTATTTTTATTTTAGGTGATTATTTAAAATGTTTCATATTATCAGTCTTCTGAGCCGGACTAAGTAATTTTTTTACATAATTTGTGGCGAAGTACGTTATTATATTGTCAATAACATGATACAACAAATGAAAATCGGCTAGTCACAAGTAAAGTTGGTTGGTTATCTTAAATGCTATTTGGGTCTGACTTTGAAAATTCGACAAGATACCTTTATATGTTATATATACTATATATAAGATATATAGAGAGAGAGGGGGGGGAGGATGTACACACTAAAAAGTTCTTAATCCTTTTTCATTTGAACTGTTTTCGCCAACAAAATTTAATACAGTTGAGGATGCATCCATGCCTACCCACCTGCTGATACCGTGAATTATTAATGAAATCGACACAACAGTTCGACTGTGAATCAAGCACAACGAAGCAAATGAAGGCTTTATAAATGCAATAACTGAATTGTTTCAGAAATGTATTGGAATATGAACAGATTCTATGTATTTTGCAAACAGCGATCTCTGCACTGAGTTAATTTCACATCTATACATACTGTAACCACTGAAATAGATGGAAAAAAAATAGACCGACATAAATAGATAAACTGCGATTGATGGATAAATATTATGAATGTCGACTCGTTAGACGAGTATGGCCATCGCTGAAAATATCCACAGTTTAGTCGTTATAAGAATGGCAGTGGCTCTACGATAAATGTTGAATGCCAGTGAAGCGCAGCTTGCACAACACTGCGACGACTCACGCTAACAATATGAATAAATCCAGAGACAAGCAAATGCAAGATGTCTGGATTAGTATTGAAAGCGAATGTTACATAACAGTTATTCTTCTAGGTGAATGCCTTTACAAACGTTAATGGACCCAACACTCTCAGTGAGCTAACCATACACCAGGTCAGTAACCCTGATATTTCTATATTTCCGTGCATTATATCTCCGAGACGCCGCTTTGATGCTAGATGGTGTCCATAGAAGAGTTCATTCAATCTTTGATAGGTATAATTTTAATCCAGTTGGGTGTTTAGCTACCCCCCCCCCCCCACGAACGAACCTGGTCGAGGAACCGATGATATGGTTTCTAATGATTTTTTTAAAGATGTACACTAGGTACGAGCAAAAATGGCCGTACGGACTATGATTATTAAAAAGCGCTTATAATTAATTTTTAATTAGTTTACGTGTAAACTTTGATTGTGTCTGAGAGATAAAAGCCTAAAATTAATCTCTAAAAGAAAAAAAATGTATATTTACGTGTGTAAAAAAAAATTATAATGAAAAATGTTATCACGACGGCTAGAAAAAAAAATTCAGTGAATTTAAAACTTTGAAGAAATTACTTGTAAAAATCCTTTGAAAGATAAATATAAGATTTCTGGAACTATTTCAAAGATAATTAAAGTCATAAGAACTAATTAAAACAAAAATTTCATACGTTTTACTAAAAATTAGCAAAATTATCTCCCCAAAAGTCATAGTTTAGTAAAATTCGGCATTCAGTCAATCGGTAAACGACTCTCTTTTCTTTTCTTTCTTCATAGTTCACCCCAAACAAGGCAGGCCGCCACTGTAGACGTAAGGGGCTACTGAGAAAAATGGTTGGAGGTTTGAGGGGGGGGTGTCAACCTAAATTGGGAGCTATACAGCGAGATGTCTGTTTACATTAGTTTTAAATTTCTGCATGTCAATACCGTCAGGAAAACAGGGAGCCTGGAGGGAGCTCTAGAGTCTAGCAGCACGAGGAAAGAAGCTTTTGGAGTAGAAAGCTCTTCGGCATCTGGGGACTTCCACAGTGAATGGATGGGATTTGACAGATTGTCGGGTTGGTCTAGTGAATTTACGTTGTGGGGGCACCAGAGCAGCAAGTTCATCAGAGCACAATCCATTGAAGTACTTGTAAAACAGGCACAAGGAAGCAACATTGCTGCGATAAGAGAGGGGCTGGAGCTGGGTGAGTAGTGAGGAACCTATTAAGTTGGCGATTTTTTTTGGACCTTGTCTAAGAGGGAGAGACTAGTGGATGATGCCCTAGCCCAGATGTGGCAACAATACTCCATGCATGGGCGGATGGTGGCTTTGTAGAGATATAGGATAATGTCAGGTGTGAGAAGTTTACTAGCACGGTAGAGGGAGCCCACCTTCTTTGCAGCAGCCCTGACAATGTCTTCAATGTATTTATTCCAATTCATGTTATCTGTGAAAGTTAGGCCGAATGATACACTCTCAGCTAGGGTGTTATTTGCCATGACAATCGGTGGTTGAAGAGGTTTCTTGTAGTTATTGAAGGAAAGTAGCTTTGTCTTTGCGGCATTAAAAGTTACCATCCATTTTTTACCCCAATCCACTACAGACTGGAGGTCATTTTCTAAGGATTCAGCCATTGCCTTAGATATGTGCGCGTCGGTTTTGCCCACATGATGAGAGTAGAACGTCAGCAAATATTTCTATCTCAGTCTCAATGACATCAGAGAGGTCATTTATGAAAATCAGGAACAGTAGAGGTCCAAAGATGGATCCCTGGGGTACACCAGTATTTATGTCATGTTGACTATCACTATGCAGAATATATGGAAGACAAATATATATATGAAAGAGGAAAGCCAAAAACTTCCTCGGGATGAAGAAAACAGTGTAGAAAAATTATACAGAATATTAATTTTGATTTCTCAGAAAAAAAATTTTTCCACGTGTTTACATTTATATAAAAATTATGCTCATAATTATATGAATGGTACTTGATTATTTTAATAATACACTATGAATTAAGTAAATAGGAATAAATAAACACATTAACACATAATTCAAGACACTATGAATATTATATCCTCACGTTTTTACTTATATTCACATATTACATAGATACACTTGAATAATCATAAATACTTTTAAATAGATAAATAAATTAATATAAATACATTTATACGTAAATAAATTAAAGAGTTATATTATTTCAAACCGACTTTTATACGTATTTCCACATATTGAAAGAAATTTATTAATTAATTAGACACAAATAAAATAATAAAATAAATAGGAATAGATTTATACACCTACTTTGAATATTTAAACTAACAGGTATGATACCCCTTCTCTCCTTATGCCAAATCTTTTAATTTTATTTTTAATCATAATTTGCGTTTCAAAAGAAAATAGTAAAAAATCTCTTATTATAATTATTTTTCTCTCTCCTTTCTTTTTTCCCCTTCCCAGGTCAGAATCAACGGTAGATTCAGACTTCCGTCCCTCCTAACCCCACATCTACTATCAGCCAAGCTTGGCTATGACATATTTTGACCCAGACAAACTTCCCAGCTAAAAATAAACATGTTGAATCTAATAATTCGAAGCCATCATCCCATTAATTTTTGCGTCCTTTGAATGAGACAGACTGATGGTGATAACGCCATATCCAAAATCATGACTTTCATTGTCCGCTTATTCGCATCTACAGCCATGCCCAAGTCTGGACACTTTCTGACAAATCAAAATTAATATTCTGTATTATTTTTCTACATTGCTTTATTTATCCTGAGGAAGTCTTTCAATATAGACGAAACGTTGAGAAATACATAAATAACAAAGTTTTGTCTTTCCTCTTTCATTTCCCATTACGTCGAATCAGTTTTATTTATATTTTTTGGTCTGAAGAGGTTTACTCTCTGTGAAGAGTACAACCGAAACATGTATGCACATATGTAACCAATAATGTTTGTATAAATAAAAATTAAAACTTAAGAACAGCTCTACTTGTTATTGAGCACTTTTTATAAATACTTGAGTTTCAACAGATTTACATCTACAGAAACTAATACAATACGTGTACTATATATATATATATATATATATATATATATATATATATATATATATATATAGTATTGGAAGTTTTTCAACCATTAAAACTATATGACCCCCCCCCAACACACTTTTAATTAGTTGAGTAAAACATTCACACCAAAATTCCAAATTATTTGAATCAACTCATAAATACGCGTTTCGGAAGAGAATGTTCATATTTCGTTGAACTTGAACAAAAGGTCAATTTTTCGTTAACTTTATTTTCACAAAATTCGCTACAAAATATCGGTTTTCATCAGAGTTGAGTTAAAAAAAATAGGATAAAACATCACTCTTAGCATTTATTAAGAAAGTGGTGCGCATTATAACTTGTCAGCAGAAAAATGCTACAACCAAAAATAAAGTTAAGTAATGAATGCAGAGTTCAAAAAGTCATGTAAGGAGAAATTGAATACACATTTTTCATTTTGGCTGGCGCCGCGTGCGTTTACGTGTGTGGAAATGAAATAGGCATGTAGAGGTGTGCGTTTATATTAGCGTGTCTGTTTTGTTAGTGAGAGGGTGTATGCATGGACGTGTGCGAGAAAGTTCGTTTAACATGTGTATATACTGCCATTGTGTTTAGTAGTCTGTGAAAGTCTATCGTTGCGCCTGTCGAGGCCCTTCGGCTAGGGGCTGACGTTTACTTTTAAAGACGTACCCACGTACGTTGTCCGTGGACGAAAAATAGGAAAGAGAAATAAACCCTGTTTGAAAGTGAATATTTCTTGCGTTTTGATTGGTTGAATTTGCGAATTTGAGTTTTTGTCAATTGAAAGCCGATACGTTAATATCAACATTCGCTACCGCTGCTACTTCGAACAACGTTAAAGTTAAAGGCATTTTTTAAATATATTCTTGTGTTTGTGTGCATACTTGTAAAAATATTCATAGGGGGAAACACCTCCCACTTCCTCATAAACATACGCAGTTAGCTTGATATAGAGTATGAAGAAACACATGATTTTTTTTTATTTTCCAAGTTTTGAGAACCATTTCAAGTTTTAGGGTAGATTTATTTTAAAATGTTCAATGACGAGTCCCCTATTTTATTAGCCGCAGCGCTTTTGTTTTGTGATTGCGCAAAAGAAATAAGAACAAAGGAGAAGGGGAGAAGGAAATTAACAGAAAAGGAAAGAGGGGGGTGTAAAGAAGAAGGAAGGAAAGAGAACAGAAAAAGAAAAAAGAAAAAAGAAGGATGCGGGAAGAGCTACAATTAAAGGTGACAATGACGAAATTGTTTTTTTAGTCTGATATAACCGGAAGCAGGTGTTTGATGAGAAACCTTTAGAAAAGGGCAGATCTTTCTTTATCATTCAGTTATTATGAATCAATGGAAGGTAAAGGGAGGCAAGAGAGAGAGAGAGAGAAACAAATTGACAAAGGAGTTCTTTTTATTGGATCACCACTTATCAAGGCCAAGAGCCACTCAAGGATAAGGGTTAATGAGAGGGAAATGATTGCCAGCCGAAAGATGAATGTATCACTTGCGATTGCTTTTTATATATAAGAAGTGTTTACTCTAGCTAATTAACCAATCAGATTCGTTGGTTTTATTACCCTTCGGGGGTTATTGCTCAGCCAATGGGTGCCAAGCCCTTTGCTTGCGAGGGGGGGGGGGGGGTGATGCTCCCTATTTTTAAGTAGGTCAAATTAACAAAGGTGACCTTACCTTGCCCTCGTGAAAACTAAAGTAATTCATCCATTCCATTTTTTGTTACTTGTCGTCATTTTAGATTTATTTTTGAGTTACGGTGTTTGTATTTATTTAGCTTAAATGTTATTAAATTAGTTACATTAAAGTAAAGTTTATTCTGTGTCTACATTTAGTTGTCATTTCGCTTCTACGATTTAGTAATGTTTTGGCATCTTTAAATTTTAAAATTTCTAATTTATCGCGCAAGAATAATCTACACGGATTGTCTGAATATCTGCATGTCTTGTCTCATCGAAATATTTTCTATTCGACTATAGGCGAACATCCGCTTTCTTTGAGATCAAAGTAATGGTTCGATACTGATGTTCTAAATCTGTATTTTTTGTTTCTGTATTATTGCGACATATGAAATTTTTCATCTCTAATCTAGAATAGCCGTTGAAAGGGGAGATAATTCAAAGTGTTTTCTCAATTCGAATTTCTGCAAAAATGGATATGTTTATTTTCTCATATAATTTTTAATACGCAATCAAATAAAACGTCAGAGGATATGTTAAAATTAAATACATTTATAATAATAATAATTTTTAATACGAAATCAAATAAAACTTCCGAGAATATGTTAAAATTAGGTAGTGCAAAATCAATGGCCGATTCTCAAAATGTAAAAACATTTTGACTCCCCCTTCACTTAAAAATTCACCAAACTTCAGGTAATCAACCAATTTTAATGAAATTTTCCGTATTTATTAATCAACGATCACGGGATATAATGAAAGCATTACTTTTCTTAAAGTCTTAGTGAAAATCTATTATTTGTTGAAAACAAAATACACCTTTACTAAAGTTATATTTTTATGTATTAATAAAAAAAATGCATAATTTAAAAAAAGTTTTAATAAAAATAAAGCACTGTAGATGTTAATTAAACATTTTTTAAAAATATTTCATATATATTACGAAAAAGGCCCCTAAATTCCGTGTTAATAAAATCACTATACCTCGAAGAAAATTAATTTCTTGAATTAGCGATGTCATCATTGAATAAAGCATTGTTTAATCAATGATTTCACCAATAAAATAATATAATTGCAAAAATTATTTTATGGATTTTAATGATTAGAGTTTCTGTGAAAATTAAAAATGCGATATAATTATATTTCTCTTTCGCACATAGCGTAAGAATTTTTTTTATAATCTTGAAAATAAACAAAAAATTGAAATAAATGAGGATCAGGTTCATTACGAAAAAAAGAATTTTAAAAATTGGATAATTTCTACTAACGATTAACTTGGATTGGTATGGTGGCCCTGTTATGTAATAAACAGGTGGGATTCGCCTTCCAACCACCACTCACTTTTACAACGCCCATAAAATTTTATTTTTAGAGATTCAACAATTTCGTTAATTTCACAGTTCATCGTCAATTATTTGGAAAGTTCGTATTTGTTTTGTCATTTTTTCATTAATAAATATTTAAAAAGTTTAAAACAATTATTTATTAACAAATAGAATTCAAACATGACATTTTCTTTAACAATTGAATTCTATTTATTTATTAATAAATAATTGTTTTAACTTTTGTTCAATTTTTCACACTTAAAATAAAAAAAAATACACTTTATTTTAAAAAGAATTAATGAAATTTATCGTTACGACACATAAAGAATAAATCGAGTAACTAAAGTTTTTAATCATCATGTAAAAAAGAAATTGATAAAATTGACGCAGTTCGTAACGTAAAAATAATTTTTAACATTTTTAAAAAGTTTTATTTAAAATTCTAAGGAAAAACATTGGTAAACAGACGTCATAAATAATTTCAGAGTATTACTTAATTAAAAACTAATACCAAGTTAAATATGAATCTTTTTAGCTAAAAATAAATAAAATCTTAATTGCGTACATTCACAAATATTTTAATTAAATAAGGATTTCCTTTTTTATTACAACAAAATAAGGGTACTTAAATTAATTAAATTTCTTTATAATCTTAAAAATAATAAAGAAATTAATGGATAATATTTTTTTAATTTTTATAAACTATTACAAAACCATTTTTATATATATTTTTGTCTTTCATATATTTTTCATAGCGATAGTCAATCGGTAAACAAAGTCGTTTACGATTGACTGAATGCCGGATTTTACTAAACTATGACTTTTTTTTGGGGGGGGGGGCCAAATTTTGCTAGTTTTTAGTAAAACTTAAGATTTTTTTTAAAATTCAGTATCTATGACTTTAGTTTAATAATTATCGTTGAAATAGTTCCCAAAAACTTATATTTATCTTTCAAGGGGTTTTTACAAGTAATTTCTTCAAAGTTCAAAATTCACTGAATTTTGGGGGTTTTCAGCCGTCGTGATAACATATTTCATTATAAATTTTGTTTACGTACGTAAATATACATTTTTTTCTTTTAGAGATTAATTTTAGGCTTTTATCTTTTAAACACAATCAAAGTTTACACGGAAACTAATTAAATAATTAATGATAAGCGCTTTTTAATAAGCATAGTCCGTACAAGAGACCTAGTTAAAATAAATTAGATTTATTGAAATAAATTAAACATCACGTAAAAAAATACATAATTGGAATTGAAATGAAAATTACATGAAACGTGAAAAAAAGTTTTACACTGGGCACAATTCAGTAATCTGTATGAAAATAGGGTTGGGGTTGAAGTTAGGGTTAGGGTTAGGGTTAAATTTCAATGTTTCTCTGATAGGCAGTTTGGAATTAAAACATACTTTTTCGCTTAATGGAACACCATTTTCCGCATGGGTTATTTATCTACCTTTCACAGCAGTAAGATGTGACACAAGGTCGGAAAGTGGGATTCGTCATCTAAACTCATCACTACTTAATGTGTCGGGAATAAGTCGCATCTCACGGCCACGGATACAGGTCTCCGCACATGAAATAAATCTGTGCGCTTGTAAGAAGTCTATTAGTTTTGTCTTATCTCTAGTTAAAAATAGAATGTTTTGTAAGTTCATTGTGTTTAGATCTATTTTCGGATTTCAGCGGCTTTTCTAAATTAGAGATGAAAAATTCATTAGTCGCAACAATACAGAAGCACCGCTTTCATTCATTATCGACAGTCTGACTGTTCGCAGATCTCGCTTGCTTGCATCTATTAGCATGACGTCACTTTTGGATCGAACAGGCCTTACCTTTTTTATGATGGTCACTCCCTGACCCGGTGTTTGTTGTCCGTGAATGCAGTAATAGTTAGAGAAGTAGTTACGTATTAATACGAAAAAGATTTTGTTATCGTTGTTGAAAGAACTGGGTTTAAAAAATTTTTTTTTTAAAGTAAAACAAAAAAGACAGAAGAAAAATCAGAAATCACATGCTTTAGAAATGAATAAATAAAATGAATATGATTTGACGGGACCATTTCCATGATAAAAGTAATTAATGGAACATTGCGTGCATGCAGTAAGCAGGAAGGGTTATGTCCTTTGCTCTTATATGAAATATCGGTCTTGTATAATAATACGTATTTTGCGCGATATAATTATTTCAATTATGTTAAGATAACAAATAAACGTATATGTTATGTTGTCCGTACCTCCTCGATGTTGTCAGGGAGTAAATAATAAATTTCTTACAGTGTAAAACTTTCGTCCGACAAATGAACACATACTGATAATTCATGGAAATGCAACGTTTTTACACCACTTGCGTTCTTTGGGCTGTAAAACAAAGCAACATTATGTCGCTGCGAGGCTAAACTTCCGGTCCTCAGAATTATATGCCACCATTTTTATTTTTGTTTCTACTTCGTTAGTGTAATCTGAATTTGTATAACACAAGAAATGGTTATCTCCTTTCCTCTTATATGAAATGTTGCGTAAAGAATAATAAAACGTAATTTACCGCGACATCTTTATTTTAATTTTGTTATAAGAAAAAATAGAAGTATCTCCGTACCTCTCCGGCGTTGCTCAGGATTACATAATTTATTGTAGCATGACATGTTACTTTGAAAACTTAACACATTTTAATAATTCATGACAATGCAATAATATTATTATCTCCCCCTCCTCTCTCCCTCTCTCTCTCTCCTTCTGTGTAGGAACTTAATGTATCCTTGTTTGTAACAAACTCAGCGATGGGATTAGATGACAGATGATTATCCATTCAAAAATGGCGCTGTTTATCGTAGCATTTATCTTATCAAACGATACATTTGGTCGGATATAGTACGTAATCGATGAAATAGATTGGAATCCCCTTTTATTATACGAATAATTTTTCAATCAAAATTCCATAATTAACTGGTCAATAAAATATCGATTTAGCAGACGCAATGCTATTTAGGTCTGATGTTTAGAATCCGATCGACTTTTCTTATATATGTGTGTGTTTGTTTAAAATGTACTTTTCTCAACACTTTATTGCAGTATATGCATCATCAATAATCCTGACTTGATATTTAGCTGCCAGATTTGTTGAGTGAGTCATCTCAGAACAACCAAATCAACCACCAAACTCCCGCACCCCCAATCCCACCCCAAACCACCGCATTTAACATTTCTGCAATTCTGACAGCAATTACTGCCCCCTACTCCACCCCGAGGAACTCACGACACGTCAGTCCACCAATTCGACCAGCACGACGTTGAGCATCAATGAAAATAAAGTTTATTTAAAAAGACAACAGAACTCATAATGGTTAACTTTAATCTTACTAGCCACTCCCTATCCCCATCTCACAAAAGCCAACAACAACAAAATATTATTATACTAGTGTATACCCTCTGTCAAAAAAATGACGGAAAAATATTATGTTTCTCCGGTGTTCACACTAATATTCAATCATAGAATTACGTCAGTAATTGAATTTTTCATATATAAATTATTATTATTATCATTAAAAAAAAAATTGATTGATATCAACAGTGGGGAATTTGTTTTTTTTTCAGAAATGATGATAATAATTTATATATGAAATTTATATATTTAGAGTGAAGAATTTCTTTCCGATTTCATTTCTAGTGGCGGGGTTGTCTGACTTCTATTTATTTTCTCGCTTGAAATGGTTTCGTCCGAGAGGTAGAAAAATGTACGTTTTTTATTCGCTAACTTTTGCGTGACGGGGCGGATTTATATTTATTTATCTATACATGCTAAGGTAATTTCATGTTCGTACGTACATTATCACCCGCCACTCCATTTTTTTCAGTATGAGATCGTTCGATCGCCAAATATTTATTTATTTAAAGAATATTTAGTTGCCAATTATTTTTACGATAAGAAGGACGAGAGTATTTATTTTTGAGGCGATTTAAATTGTAACAATAAATAACTGAAATAAAACTGTTAAAACTTTCGTTTTATTTATTTAAAAGAAAATATTAAGCTGACAATTTTTTTACAGTAAGAAAAAAGAGAATATTTATTGTTTTAAAAATAATTAAATTTCTATTATTTAATAATATTATGCAACAATTGTCATTAATTTATTACTTATTAACACTTATTAATTTACATTTCTCCCGAGCAACGCCGGGGGACGAGTCCAACTAGATAAATAATATTATGCAACAATTGTTTCTTTCTTCTCTCTTAAAATGAATTGTCATTGTCAGTAAAATATACTTTAAATAAATGAAACGAGTATGCGACATATTCGTCGTTGTAAGAATGTATTTCCTTTTAAAACAATAAATATATAAATGTATTATATCAATGTATTATTTCAAACGAAATATCATTAACAGATAATGAAGAAGAGCAAACGTGGAATTGCCATAGGTCCCGTTAGTATACAAATAAATGTACATTGGTCTTGGAGTGGAGAATTACTACTGGTATTTTAAACCTAAGTGTGACAGACTGACCGACAGACATAACCTCTTATAGAAATGCCTGGACGTATCTAAAATAAGACGCGTTCATTCAATTTGCGCGTTTAACGTTGCAAGTCTTATTTCAGATTTCAGAATGACAGTCAGTCTGTGTTAATGTCTTGATGTTAAATTTAACAAAAAGCTTTACTTTTCGATAATGTTATTTATTTAGTGGTAAAACGTAAGTTATAATTGTATTTTTCGTATGAGTCATTTTCATTATTATTTGCAATTATCTGACTGTTTTCCTGATCTTTGTTGTTGTTACAAATCGGCCGAAATGAAACCAGGATGAATGAAGAAACTAGCTAGATAATTGCAAATAATAAATACATTTGTGTAAATATGCATGAGCTCGTGTGTGTGTGTGTGTGTGTGTGTGTGAAAGAGAGAGAGAGAGAGAGAGAGAGAAAGTGTGTGTGTTTATGGGTGAGAGATACAAAATAGACCGTGTATGTGTGAGTTTGTGAGCTTATATTATGATGTAGAAGGACTGCGTGCACATGTATGTGACATAAAGAGTGTACATATAAGATTAATGGACTGTGATTAAGTATGTGTATATGTGTATATGTCGGTGTGAGGGAGATGATGTGTATACGTTTGTGAAAAACAGCGACTGTAAGTATGCGTAATTGTATACGTGTGTGTGTGACGCGTGTGCTTGTGAAATTAAGTGTATATATGTGAGAGAGACAGACTGTGTGCAAGTATGTGTGTGCTCATGAGAGAGAGAGAGATAGAGAGAGGGGAAGAAGAAGGGGAGAAATAGAGAGAAAACGAGAAATAATTAGCTGGTGCAGCTATTTAGATCTCAATAATTGCGGTGACATTGGTGTCAGCTGAAAAGTAGTAGTGGCAAAAGGGTTGATCACAAAAATATCACATCGTCATGTGTCTATTCTTTTTTGGTCTTTTGAATATATATATCAGGTTGGAAAGAAAGTAATGTCGTTTTTGTCCAACACATTTATTTCATCTGAAACATTCACATTAGGGCATTTTTAATTTTTACAATAATTTCCCTCATTTTCTATCGATCAACTAGCTTCCTGATGCATTTTTCGAAAAAAATTTCTGATTTTTGAGAGAAAAACAAATTTAGGTAATTTTTGAGTTGTCGTCATTTTCATAAATTTTATTGTTTAAGTGATGCTGCAACGACCGGAAAAAGATGGTAGTCGGATGGAGCAATGTCAGATGAATAAGGCGGATGAAGCAAAACTTCCCAATTGAAACTCATGACCTTTTCCTGAGTGAGTTTTGCTGTGTGAGGTTTCGCGTTATCATGCTGAAGCACAACACCCTTCCTATTGAGTAATGCTGGTCGTTTTTTTGATAGAGCGATTCTTAGATCATCCAGCTGCAAACAATATTTTACTGCTGTGATTGTTTGATTAGGCTCTAGTAACTCATAATGAATCAGTCCTCTCATGTTCCACCATAAAGAGAGCATAACCTTCTTTGGGTGTAGTCCTTGTTTTAGAAAAGGCTGTGGACTTTGGTTTCGGTCTAACTATTGTCTTTTGCGTTGGGTATTCTTGTAAATAACCCATTTTCATCTCCAGTCACAATTCTTTGCAAAAATGGTTCTCGATGATTCATGGAAAGCAAAGATGTGCAAACAGTCAATCTTTGATTTCGTTGAGCTTCGGTCAAATCGTGGGGAACCCAGAGTCTAAGTTTTGAAACTTTTCCTAACTTGTGAAGGCATGACATAATTGTGGTATGGGTTGTGTTGAATTGTTGAGCTAATTCTCTGCTGGTTAACTTTGGATTGGCGTCCACAGTGTCTTTAATGGCGTCTTTATCAATTGATTTTGGCCTTCCCGAACGTCGCCGATCTGACAGTTAAAGTCTCCAGAAGAAAATTTTGCAAACCACCGTTGACATTTTCGATCATTCAGAACATTTATCCCATAGACAATTCCAATATTCCTTGTAGCTTCTGCTGAATTTCCTTTTTTAAATTCATAGCGCATGCAATGTCTCAGATGCTCCTCACTAATATCCATTTTTTCTTAAAGAAAAATACAGTGAATCTTATTTCTTTGAGAAGTAATTGCTACATTTATTTTCGAACTGAATTTAAAAAATAATTAAATTAAGTTTTAATTTTGTATATTCTTTAAAGAAGCAAACAGTTCTTCGTCAATTAATTTAATTACAGACTATTTAAGGGGCAATAAAAGCAAGACTCACTTGTAAATTATTTTTAAAACGTAATTTAAAATATTGTTTTTAAACTGGTTATTTACAGAATGCTTGAAAAATAATTCTTTTGAAGCAAAATACTTCCTCTACTTCATTGACAAAAATGTAGTATAGAAAAGGTTGGAGCAATTTCATTAATACTTATCAATAGTTAAACAGACACACAATATTTACAGTTTTAATCATAACCAAATTGAAATAAAAGACAAAAAATATTGATAGGAAACAAATCAAATTAAGATATAAAGTCACACAGAGACTATTCCTTTTGACTAAGATCAAAGTGTAATATCTGTTCTGATATGACACTTCATATGTTCTGTTTTCGGTCAGTGAAGCAGAAATTATTCTAGACTGAGGCAATTTAAATTTTTGTTCCAATGCAGAGTGCCCTTTTTTAGGAGCTGGATTTTTCCTACATTAAAAACTGTCTAACTCTGCGTTCGTGGGGAGGCAAGTAAATAGGGACAATTCAATAGAATAAATAATTACGACCAGAGAATGTCAATAAACATTAAAACCATTTTTTTTTATTTATCTACGTCCCACAAGGTAAGATGTGACACAAGATCGGGAAAGTGGGATTTGATAAACCAGCGCCCGAGAAGGTGAGCACTCTGGCATTAAAAATTGCCTGGGCAGCCCCGTCGGCATTCCCCGGTAGGGGCGCCTCAGGCAGTAAGCAATAAACTTACTCCTCCCCAAAGAGGGGAGGCAAAGCCTGGGAAGGTGGACCTCCTAGAACTGCACAGGACAGACCCATAGACCGGCGTAAATCAAGCCCCGATGGCCAAGACAATACCAGTCTATGGGGTGCAGTATCCATCGGAACAGCTGAGTTATCCAGGACACACACATTGGTAAACATTTCTCCGATCAAATTTCTTTAAAGAAATAATCTAAAATCAGAGATACATATTTTATGCAATTTGATTCCGATACAAAATAAACAGAATCCCAAATTAGTCTCTTTCTGCTCGCCCTCTCTCTTTCCCTTTCTCTCTCTTTTTCTGCTCTTTCTCCTTTTCTCTCTCGTTCCCTCTCCAGCAACGATTTAACTTGCTATCTGAAAGTACTTCATGAAACATATCCGTCAGCCCTTTCATTAAACTTTCTGCCATACTATTTGTGCTTGATGGGGAAACATCAATTTTATTACAAAAAGATTTTTTGGGTAGTTCCCATAAATCAAACAAAAAGAATTCAATCTCTTCCAAATAAATCTGAACTATTTTGCATAGCACAACTTTTGATTTTAACGTATTTCCAAGAATGAAATATAACAAGTGAATTCACCTTTAAAATTCCATTTTTCTCCTGCCACTCCACATGCAACCCGGCTCGCTTTCTTTAGTAACAATCCGCCAGTTGTTTTCTCTGCTTCTTCATTTATAATTGAAATATCACTTCCGGTGTTAAGTTGGAGTTTAACATTTTCATTGTAAACTTGTACGCATACAAATGTACATTTCTGACCCTCCTCAATTTCACGTCTCGATAACACTGTATTTAGTTTGCTTCTTGTGTTCGACTTTTAAATAACAATTCTGTTTGCTTTTGCAGTGTCCTATATTTTTGTAAAGAAAACAACTTTTTATCACAACAGAAAAACTGTGGGGATTTTTACGACTACTTGATTAGTTGATTAAAGCTGTGGTGCCCAAAGTGATCCATGTAGACCAGCAGTGGTCCACAGAATCAGTTTTGTGGTTCACAACTAGCTTTGAGGATTGGAATGTTATCCTTTAATATTTCTTTCACTTTAAAGTTAGGGAGTTCCATATGAAAAAGAACAATACAATTACAAATGAATAACATAAGATAGTTATGCAAATTAGGCGTGTGTTTGGGTTCTAACTCTATCTACGGTTTTGACAAATTGTCAAGCGTAACCTGTAATCCGTGATGTCTTAGACACTTGGAACCACCAAACGAAAAGACAAAGATTGGATCTCGGGCCATTACAACAAATCTGACAACTTCAGACAACTACGGCATGAAGCTACCCGTTCTGCTCGCGTTGATCAAAATAGATTCTGGAGGAAATTGGCAGAAGCATGGAATGTGCCTCAGCTTTATAGCCTCCTCCGTTATAGCACAAAGACAGGCTGGGGTGGTAACCAAATCATCTTGAACCAGAACGGTGAGCCAATCATCAATCTCAATGAACTCCTCATCCACTGAAGAGATCACTTCGCCAATCTGTTAAACCATGACCAACAGTCCCCATCAACTGCTTCTATGAATAACGCTGGTCCAACTCCTTATGACTGCCAAACAATTCCCCCCCGTGCAGGAAAAGGTTGTTGCTGTTATTAAAAGTCTAAAAAATAACAAAGTGTCACGAGAAGATAACATCACTGCTGTGATCCTCAAACACAGTGCAAACATACTAGGGCTGCCATCCATCACATTATCAACAAAAGACTGAAGCGATGCAACATTTTGAGAAAGGTGATAAGTGCTGTTGCAGCAACTACCGTAATATCAGCTTGATCGACATATCTGTTTAAAAATATTCACTTCTATTGTTCGGAGACGATTCTAATCAGAACACGACTCCATAACAAGACCAAACGAATGTAGTTTTCGTCTAGGCCATGGCTACACCAATCAAATCTTCACCCTAAGACGAATCCTCGAACATTGTTGGTACTTTCAGTAAAGGACGGTCATCTGTTTCATTGATTTCGCTGCTGAATTCGACTCTGTCGACCATGGCATCCTCTGGAAGGTTATGCAAGCAGATGATATTCCGCCTAAGCTTCTCGATCTTAAAGCATACTACTGCTCAACACGATCCTGCATACGCATGTACGGTGACGCTTCGGAACTCTTCGAAATACGGTTTGGCATTTAGCACTAAAGTGTTCTTTTGCCAACATTTTTCAATTACGTTATTGACTGGGTCACCTCGAATGCCTTAAAAGAGTTTCCCGGTGTCACTGTCAGTTGCAACTCTGCCATTAAGGACTTAGATTACACAGATGATATTGTGCTACTCAGTGAAACATTTGCTGATGCCCAGTTTGCTATTAATGAGCTTCAGCATGTTGCATCGCAGATTGGGATGAAAATAAATGCCTCAAAGACGAAAATACTTGCTGCAGGTTTCGCCCCAGCAGACAAAACACCCATCATCCTCAACGGTGATGTTCTTGAAGAGGTTGAGAGTTTCAAATATATTGGCGCCATCATCATAGCCATGGGTCAAGGTGAAGCTGACATCAAAGCACAAATTGACCTTGCACGTCATGCCTTTTGCTCAATCAATTTTCGGCTCTGGTCAACATCTGAGATAATGCGCAGCAGCAAAGTCTGGATCTACCAAATGCTGGTGCGAGCAATCCCCCTTTATGGCAGTGAGTCCTGGCCAATGAGAGTAGAAGACATTAGGCGATTAGAAAATTTCGATCACCACTGCCTGCTTCGTATCCTCCGTATCTGATACAAGCACTTCCTCTCAAACAACACAGTATGTTTCTGCTTGAAAATGAACTCCCTCCGACAAGTCATCCTAACTAGAAGTCCATGGTGGCTCGGTCATGCCTTTCACTGTCAACCAGGAGAGTTTATCGACAAAGCAATTGCCCCAGCTTCCCTACAGGGTTGGAAAAAGTGATGTGTAATTTACTCCTCTCCAGGAGTTAGGCACAAGGCCAGTTTTTATCCTACTCCCACAAGTAAGATGTGACCACAGCTTGGGTCGAGTAAGTGGGGTTAAAAGCCAGCGCTCGAGAGGTGAGCACTCTGGCCATTTAAAAATTGCCTGGGCAGCCCCGTCGGCATTCCCCGGTAGGGGCGCCTCAGACAGTAAGCAATAAACTTACTCCTCCCCAAAGAGGGAAGGCGAAGCCTGGGAGGGTGGACCTCCTAGAACTGCACAGGACAGGCGTGCAGTATCCATCGTAACAGATACTACACTTTGATCTTAGCCAAAAGGCCGAGGACCAGTTTAAATCATCAAGCTTGGTCAGCGGGTGAATGCTGTTTCAAGTGTAGAAGTATAGTACTCTCGACTATATTTTTAAAATGTTGAAGTTTTTACTTAACCGTGAGCCGTTTTGATAGTAATGTAGATGTGATAAATGAAAAAATCTTTTGCATCTATTCATTTCGATATAATAAATGTATCATTACTTTTTATTTATATAATTCGATTCATAGCTTAAAAAATTATTACATTAATATTTCTTTCACTTAAAAAAACAGGCTTTTCAGTGGTTGCTGGCATATTTACAAAAAAAAAGTAGTTGGACATGAATGAATGCGGAACATTAAGATTAAAGCTATTTCAATTGATTGTTTTCCTTGTGCAAAAAGCATCAAGACCAAGCATCACGTTGACATTTTTTTCTTAATCAAAAATTACTTCTTTTGTTCTTTTTGAAATAATAAAGTCTATTTTGAAATTTAAATAATTTTTTATTTAAAAAATTAATTGTTTACTTCACACGCATATCCAAAGCAATGGCTGAATCCTTAGAAAATGACCTCCAGTCTGTAATGGAATGGGGTCAACGATGAATGGTTACATTTAATGCTACTAAGACAAAGCTCCTTTCCTGTAACAATTATAAGAAATCTTTCCGACCATCGATTGCTATGGCTGATAGTACTCTACCTGAGAGACCAATAATCAAACTCCTCAGCCTAACATTCACAGGTAACATGGATTGGAATAAATACATAGACGATACTGCCAAGTCTGCTGCAAAAAGGGTGGGCTCCTTCTACCGAGCTAGAAAACTTCTCTCACTTGATAGTATCCTATATCTCTACAAAACTACCATTCGCCCATGTATGAAGTATTGTTGCCATATCTGGGCTGATGCACCCACCACTAGTCTCTCCCTCTTAGACAGGGTCCCAAAAAAGAGCTTCTCAATCTAATAGGTCTCACACTGTCTATGAAGCTTTAGCACCTGTCACATCGCTGCAATGTTGCATCCCTGTGCTTGTTTTACAAGTACTTCAATAGCATATGCTCAAACGAACTTGCTGCAGTTGTACCCCCCTCAACATAAATATCCCCAACCAACCCGACAATCAGCAAAATCTCACCCCTTCACTGTAGAGGTCCCCAGATGCTGGAAGGCTTTCTACTCTAATAGCTTCTTTCCACAAAGTTCTTGCCTTTGGAATTCCCTCCCTGCTTTCTCGATGGTAGTAACATGCAGAAAATTAAATGTAATGTGAACAATTATCTCGCCGCACAACTCCCCACTTAGGATGCCCTTATAAATCTGGCCCCTAATTCACAGTAGCCAACTACATCTCAGTGGCAATGTGCCTTGTTTGGGGTGAATATAAATAAAATTTAAATACAGAGATCCACAGAAAATTTCTCATACAGTTTGTGGTCCATGGGGTTAAAATGGTTGAACACCTATGTTTTAAACAAAGTAATACAAAAAAGGTTTATGCATTACATTAACTGAATGGAAGAAACAGTGAAAAAGAAGGACAAATTTGATAAAGAAATTGGCTTTAGCGGTTTTGTGTCATGGTGAAATAAATAAATGTCCTGTCAAGTCTGAAATTGTACTCATCTGTGTATTTGTTCATGGCAGGCTTTTCGTGAAGACAATGAAGCTGCCCTTCAGTTACAGGTACAATTTGCTTCTCGAAGTTTCCAACGTGGTTCTGCGGCTGACTTTTTTTTAAAGTTTGCGCTTTAATCTTGGCCTTGTGTCTTACCTCTTCAACCAAGTATGACCTATATAGTTTCTATAAACCAGTCACTTTTAAAATAAAGACCATCACAACCAAACACGGATTTGCTTTCGAAGAACATATTTTTCAATACTCTGATGGAATATTTTAGGACGAATAGCATGTACACGTGAACAATTGTCTCTTTCTTCTGTTATCGTGTTTTAAATTTACAATTTTCTGACTTTCTTCAGTTAATTTTTGAAGCGTTAAATCGGGGTCCTGTTTTAATTTAATCAATATTCGTGAATGAATGTCTATATTTGTTAGAAGTCCTTGAACAAAAATTAGACATTTGAACAAGAAAAATCGTTCACAATTTTGATTTCCATTTCCATTATATGTGGTAAAATCCTTTTTACAATATTTCAGCATCATTTGTAGCGAGTATGAAATAAAGAGCTTCACTCAGCAAAAATACTGCAGAAAATATTTACTGTGTGAACATGTATCTGTGTGCATTCATTGCACAGGCCGTGATCGTCCGCTCATTGTGCTGGTCTGAAGTTGGCGTTCGGTTCTGACATCGGTCACAGTGTCAATCGTGTGGTCTCAGTCAGTGCTGCAATAAAAGGATTCTCCTTCCAAACCAAACCACAACGCCAGCTTAAAACAAGTAACAATGTTTTATTTTGAGAGGCGTTACAATGATACTCGTTTTCTTCTACTGAACGACAGGCTTGCAAATCAAGACAAGCATATCTTCCAACAGAACACAATCAATTAACTTAGAGCACAGAGACCATCTATCTCTGAGGAGCATGCAAACTTAACTCATCTCCTTTGCTCTTCTGCTTGAATATATATATATATAGATATTAGTGTCCTTTTTGATAGACCACCCAGCCATCCACTTGAAAAGGATAATCTGCTTTATTATTGAACATAAAAACCTACTGACTAGGAAGGGGGGGGGGGTCAATATCTGGACGGAAATTACTTTTTCAAGTACTGCAAGTGTTTTCACCTCTCAGCATGAACCTCCGTTTAAAGAGGCACTAATCTTTCTAATTGGTGAAATACATTTCTGGGTGGTCAAACCCCCAAAACCAGACATATTTCCCATTTCTTGGGTGATTTCTCTTCTATTTGTTAAATATCTCTCTCACTGCAACTATGCAACCCACTAAACATGTGGCATGTTTGCAACTGTTTCTTCAAAAAAAATTTCACCGTTTCTCTACTAATATTTTATCGTGCTGTTGAAATGTTTGATTTTCCACCAAAAACTGTTATTGCTAATAATTCGTTTATTTTGAAACACTTCGTTACAGAAATGTTATTTTAAATATCAACGTGACTTTTGTACGAAAATAAACAAGTTTATAAAGCAAAACAAAGCTCAATATTTTTCTTTCAGAATAACAGCATCAATCTTGGTTAGAGATTTTCATAGATATTGCTTTGAAGAAACAAAAATCTTAGTTTGAAGAAAAAGTCCAAAGAAAATCCTTGCAGGCAACAACTGAACAAGTGTTTTTTGACTTGTTCGATCTGAAGAAAAGAACCAAGATGACCGTTCTTTGGAGAAGGGCTAGCAGTTTCCTATAATGTGGAGTTGTCCCTATTTACTTGCCTCCCCACGAGGGCTGAGTTAGACACATAAACGGTCTTTAATGTGGGGATATTCAACTCTCCAAAAAGGGGCATTCTGGATTGGGACAAAAATTTAAATTGCCTCAGTCTAGAAAGAGTTTTTTCTCCACTGGTCGAAGACAGAAAAAATGCAGTGTAGTACCAGAACAGATACTAACAGTTACATTTCGCTCGTAATCAAAAGAATATTTTGTTGCCATTTTTGTAATGTTCAGCCGAGGGTATTTATTAAAGAATAACTTAACGCCTACTTACAAATATAAAAAGGTTCATAAACAAGAACACAATTTATATTAAATAGTAGTATAATTTTTTTCTGAATGCTGATATGGATTTAATTGTTTCCCACTACAGCAAAACGTGGTACAAAGCCTGGAGGGGGAAGGGACCAGCTCTCGTGAGGGGGCTCTCTGATTAGGTACAAAAATAGCCGTGAATGGACTTGTTGGCATTTGGTAAGGGCGTTTCAGGTGATCGGCAATAATTCTCCCCAAAGGAGGAGGTAATGCTTAGGAGGGTGAACTTCCTAGAACCAATCTGATCCAAGAAAGGTCCGCTCACCAACGAGGCCAGAATGATGCCAAGGAGGTACTTCCCACCCCCTGGCTGGTATGAACACGATATTATGATTGCTGGAAAACTGGCGAAATTTACTTCCTTACTTATGGTGGCAATCTCGCATTTGATTTTTTTCAGTTTTTTTAGGATTTTCATCATTTTTTCTGGGAGGAGGGAGCTAGAAAACATTACTCTCTTCCCCCTCACTCTCTGTAATTTTAACACGAAAAAAAAAGTAATAATAAACGAAAACATATAGTAATAATACGCAAACCAATTATCTCCCTTGTTTTGTAAGCACTCTTCATTAGTTAATGAAAATCTTCTTAGGTTCCTAATCTATTGTTAATAGCTTCTGTTAATCAATTACTATAATCAATGTCCATCAAAATATTTACTTACAAAGATCAATAAAACAAACCGGTGGCGCACTGTCGTCGTAATTCAAATCAACACAAAAAGATACGATTTATTGTAGTTACATACATATCGATTTTTAAATGTTGTAGACATTTTTTAAATAATTTGTGTATTAAAATGTTGTGTATTAAAATGTTCTTTGTAATAAACTAGAAGAACACCCATTCCAAGACGAGTAAAATCAATTCCTCGAAAAGAACAGTTTTGCACCACTTTTATGTTTCTTTACGAAGATTAAAATCAATATATAATACTACTAAACCTTATGTCTAGAATCCTTATTCAAATTCACATCAAAATCCATTACATGGTTTTGATTCTAGAAAATGTCTAAAATTTAAGGCTTAATCTTAAGAGGTCTTAAGAAATTGAAATTCAGGGAGCCTTGATTAATTCCTGTCTAATGACTATGCATCAACTTTAATGTAAATCTGAAATATTTGAATTTTAAAATGGGAGGTTGTGCCCATACTATACCCCCCCCCTAAAACTCTTTAAAATACTCCAAAGAAACTGAAATCTGGGAATATTTATTAATTGATGTCCAATACGTATTGTTAAAATTTAAAAAAATCTGGGGTATCTGAATCTTTACGAAAAGCTTCAACACCATCTTTTCGCCTCTGTATAAAATTAAATTAAACTAAATATAGTCCACATTACCCACCCTAACGCCTAGCAGTTGTGTTACAATATTCATAATGATTGGTAAATTAGTTTGGGGGCAAATTATGTACATACAAATATATAAACACATACACATACCTAACTTCATATAGATAGAGATTGAATAAAAAAATATGGCTTGGAATGATTCAATAATAGATTGTAATGGATAAATTCATTGCATTTTCGAAGACTTAGTGCACAGAAGAGAGCGTTTACTAATTTCGACTTTTCTTGCCGATTACAAATATGGTATTATTATTATTTTTTGTACAACGCTTACTTCCTGAGATTCTACCCCAAGTACATTAATTTATATTTATAGTTAAATTATATATTCATATCTATTATTATACTAAAGCTGAGTTAATCAACCTTTTTTCCTAAGGATTTTTTCCTATATATTTCAATCATATTGTTAAATGGAACAGATTTCATCTACGAAATAATAATACTTTTATTTATTTTATATTCAAAGGGAAGTAACTCTTTGCCCTTTTTATCTCTTTTGATTAAAACAGCATTTTGGAAAGCAGAGTTATCTGCCCATACATTTAGCCAGTCGACAACAGGAAGATATTCAATGGACATTTGCTCAGCGACAGACAATTAAATACGTCCTTATTTTCAAAGTAATTCTTTTTCTGTTATTATTTATGTAATTAATAATTATTGTTTATTTACAAAATCGTTTTTGTTATGAAAATATTAATAAAAACTATTATTGTATTATTATGTTTGGTCAGTGGTAACACTGTCCAGCATCATTGTCGCTATACTTTATTGTAATTGTGTACTGATACATATATTTGTTATTATTGCAGTGTTATGGTGAAGGATTTTAACTATAATAAAACCTATCCTTGGGTCTGACTTGTCTGGGTTGTTTTCTTACAACAGTTTTCATCTAATTTATTTCTTCATATTTTTGTATTACCACTGGCAAAAGACCACTTTATTTCACTGGTGATGAGGGACTAAAAACAAACAAAATAAATCATGCTTTTCAACTGGACAAGTATTGGAGAAAAAAAAGACTTATTAGAAAAGATTCTTAAGACAGCTAATAGAAACTTCTTGAAGAGTCGCAATTCACTATTTTAACTGCTTTAGAATCAACAATTTTTACAGCAACCGACAGCCCAAGGCGTTGATGACAGCAAAATAACTAATGATTTTGTGGATATTTTCTTCCAATCGCATTCTCTGTATAAATTTGAAAACTTTTCCGTTTTGAAATAAAGTTTATTAACTGATCGAAAATGGTCGTATCTACGGCCGAAATATCTCGGTGGAACTTTACAAGATGAGGTTTTGAGTTTATTTTTGTTAGTTGTTGAATTGCTTATTCTTTATTCCATTTTTATTTTTACATATGTAATATGCAAACATTAAATAATTTGTCTATTACGAACCCCAAGGAATTTACTTCGTGGTATACATGTTCGAAAGACACTTTCCTACATTAATGTTCCCATAAGGACGATGCTTGGAAAACACGTCTGTTACTTTAAAAAAATTAGAACAGACGAGCATACCCGTTACATTAATTTTATGATTTAAGCTTTGCTGGAACAGTTTACAGACATTTTGTAGCGTTCAGCAATCACTTTTCAACGTCCGTTATAATTGCCTAAAACTGACAGAGAACGATGCTGACGACTATATTACCTTTTCAGATCATGTAAATCGTGAATGTGAAAAATCTCAAATGGAATCCCTCATAGACGATCCGTTTAAATGTCTGACATTCATTGCAGGAATTCAATCTCCACAGGATTCGGTAGTTTTGTTTTACGGCATATCAACCCTTTTTGGGTTATTTAATGCCGAATCTGGTCATTATAGTAAAAGTTTTTATGCTTCAAGTTCTTTATATCTTCAAATGTTTAATCATCGTTTTTGGTTTGGTAGTTTTGTTTTACGGCATATCAACCCTTTTTGGGTTATTTAATGCCGAATCTGGTCATTATAGTAAAAGATTTATGCTTCAAGTTCTAAAAATAAAATAAAAAAGGGGAGGGAGAAAGGGAGAGGGGCTGTTGTTTTTGTTTTGGGTTTTGTAGAACATAATTAAGTTTTACAAAAAAAAAAAAAAAAAGAAGAAAAACAAAAAACGTCAATGTAGGTGAATTTCGTCTCAGGGAGCCACAGGGCAGCCTGATCTGGTATCACCAGGTCCACAGGATTCAAACATTCGTATGCGTTTACTTTCAAGACTGGACCAGGATAAAAACGTCACAGTCAAAGCTCTCACTACGGAGTGACAACGTTTATTAAGTATTAAACGCGACACTATGATGGTAGAGCAGTCCAGTAACTAATCTACAACAGGCAGTGTCCGAGCAAAAGCTAATAAATCTCCAAGGAAGACCCCCTCCAACTGCTTGTTGGAATTGCATCGAGATGCATTTTTCATGCTTTTGTCCCTTTAAGAAACATAAGTGTTATGAATGCTTCAATTACGGACATAAGGAAAGATTTTCAAATTTGACAAACAAGAAATTCAAGAAAAGAAAACAGACTGAAAGAAATCAAATTCAAATTCTGTATCTGCGACATTCAGAATTGATTTTGAATCTCACAGGAAAGTTATTACTGCTATCGTAAATAGCAGCCCAGTTCGTTTTCAGCTCAACCCGGCCTCAGACATTACCCTTATCTCATGGCCCACGTGGCAACATATTGGGAAGTTGGCATTGATAAAAACGCATCATATAATAAATAATACAAATTTATAACAATAATTATTATAACAATAATAAATAATTATTATAGCAATAATAAATAATTATTATAGCAATAATAAACAATTATTATAACAATAATAAATAATGACATTTTATGACAATAATAAATAATACATTTGGCTCATTGAAACACTTTACTGCAGTTTTATGAGACGTCCGATTGTCAGAGGTGTATCAAAATTCTTATAGTATTTATACACTTGAATACATATTCAAATGTATAATGACCGTAATATACTTGACAATCGAATTCCCATGAAACTGCAATCAAGTGTCGAGAACCAAATTCATTATATATGTGTGTGGGAAAGAAAACGATGGGATATAACAGACAAACGTGTAGAAAAGGTTATTATCTCGCCAGTGGTTTCGCTTTAGAAAGTAATTATCAAGCATGCCTTCGTTTAGACCTGTGTGCGACCATATAACTAACTTGAATTGATTTCTCGTAGATGGAAGACGACACTTAAAGTGGATAGAAAAAAACATGGATAAGCTGAATATTGAGAAAGTAATTTTATTCATCCGCTTACCAGGTTATTAGTTGCAGAATGGAACTCTCAAAACCTTCCAGGTTATTCGCAGGAGACTGATGAACGACATTCAATCGTCTACTTAATTCCTATAAAGATTTGAATTACTTTTGAATTTCCACACTTGTCTGGTGTGAACGCTGATTGTGAAGAGAGAAAACAAGACAACAATTTAAAATTAATAATTTTTATATATAGAAGGAAGAAGAAACAGAGAACAGAGAGAGAATAAAATAAAGTTACTGTAGTCGCAGAAAACGCGAAAGGCAAACTGTTGAAGACAGAAGATAAACAAAACTTTACAAATGCATGAGTTGTCTGGCTATAAGTTTGACATTTATAGAGACACTAACGCACGTTCACCAAAATGTCTATTGTATGCAGTGGACCCATTTCCATGAGAGGGTAAGTAAGCGTATGAAGGCCAGAGGGGTCAATATGAACGGTGTGCTTTTTTCTCTTGACTTTGATAAAAGCGAACAGTGACATTTCGACTGCGAGAATACTTTATTCCAACACGAGTGTGACAAGTCAATTTGGACAAAAGCTATTTCGGCCCTTGCAGCATGGCGCCGAAAGTATTTGATCTTCGATCGATCCCCGAGTGTAACGGCGACCGATATGCCGATAATGGAATGGTTAGAATATCTGGAGCTAACCTGTGAGCTATGTGAAATAGACATGGTGAAAGAAACAGAAACGATAAGAGAAACATATCAGCAGTTCTTAAATTAAGTTTTATTTGCTGGACTTATCTAAAAATGAGTGTCCGTTTAACTAATGTGTTCAATTTTGTTCATAGTTCATTTTTTATTCTTATTACAGATTGCCTCACAAAAACATGAAATTTATATTTAAGCCAACATTATGTATCTATGCACGTATTTTGCCATGTAATAATGTACTTTTTACACGCATTCATTTTAGGAGATGAATGGATATAGCAACAAGATGAAGCAAAGGCTCATACATCTGTAGCAGTCACATGATTGAGATCTATTTCTTCTGTATGTACACACAATCTCTCGTGTAGCAATAAGTTGTGATTCAGTTGGTTGAAACAGATATATCCAAACTCGCATATGAATACATCAGTCGATTAGCACATCACTGCAATGTGCACTCGCAGCTATTTTCGTGGGAAATTACAATTCAGTTCCTGAGTTAGACACCGTAGAGATAAGACGCTAAGACGGGATGGAACTCCAGAATTTCAATATTTTATGTTTATCGTAAGCCTGACTGCCGAACAACTTGCTTTATATTCCTATGTTCCTGTTAAATAAAGTTGATTTTATTATAGTGAAGATGTTAGTATATTTCTTATGACAGTCACAACTCTGTCCTCCCTATGAACAGGATTTCTTTCACATAAATTCCAAAGAAGACTCCTTACTATACACCCAAAGACACTGTTGCCTGTACTCCTGACTTCATTGAACCAAACGAATGGCCCTAAAAAGGTCCAGATCTCAGCGTCATGGATTTTACCGTTTGAAGTTTACTGTTACATCAATTTTATTCAAACACGTTCATGGAAAAGTGGGTGTCATGAGATCAACCGAAAAAACGAGGTCTATTGCTAACAGATTCAAGCCGTAGGCATCTTGATTCTTATATGACGCAAGATGAATTTTAACCGACAACTTACGATTAGCACTAAATGACCAACGACTCTAAATGATTTACCGTCCAGTTTGTATACGGCTGCACTTGTTGAACCAAGCTTCAAAAATACTTTCTCGTAAATCAGTCGTATATATGAAAATGAAGATCAGAGCTCATTTATATTTTTACGTTTTAGCATAAACGAACGCCGATTGGCTCATCATTCGTTTTAAACCGACGCTGATTGGCTAATTATTCGTTTCAAACGAACACCGATTGACTATTCATACATGTAAATTAATTGCACTAAATTTCCTGTTTATTGTAGTTTATGAATTAATGTCCTTTCTGTTTCTAACTTGCGATGTCATCTTTTTTTCTTCATGGCGAATATGTTTCTTTATAATAGTTTATTTTTTCTGTGTTTATCCTGTGAAGCGAGTCCAGCACTGAATTTCTTTCTCCACCATAGACGGTCAAAGGCTTAGTCAGAGTGAAGTCCAGCTGTGTTGAGATCTTGGTGTAGGGTATCCAACTACTTTTGTTTCAGCCGTTCTCTCGGCCTTTTCTTGAATCTCGTTTTCTTGCTTCTTTCGTTGACCGTCGTACAAAGTAGCAGGTGGGATCGCAGTGCGGTAGATCTTGAACTTGAGTTGATCACTGATTTGTGAAACACGGAGAACTCCAGTGGTAGCACACCATTCCCGCCATGCAGCATTTATTGGACCGGTGATTTCGCTGAGGATATTGTAGTCGCTGCTGAGAGTCAAACAGAGATATTTGAAATAACTTGTGTTGGAAAGATCCCGGCCATCGACCTGAATGGTTCCTTGTCCATCATTATCGGTGGTCAAGTACTTCATAGTTTTTATGATAGTTTGAGATTATTATTAGTTTTGATAGTTTTCTTTCGATTTTAATTTCAGTTTTTGATTATATTTTTAGCATTTTAGTCAATTTTAGTTTTTCTATTTCATTTTAATTTTGGTTTTGTTTATTTTTAAGAACGGCGTTTGTCTGTTTGGCATAGTTTTACTTTCAACTTTGCGCTAGTTTCTATTTTTCCAAACTTTCTTATTTTTATTTTATTTTTTGAACGCACTGCTTTAAACTAAAGTAAGGTCAGTTTATTTTCAATTTAAAATTGTTATTTTTTATTAGCAAAGGTATTCTCTATCTGGTGCCATTTTTTTTTTGTTGATAGTATATATGTTGAAAGAACATATACTACACTGCATCCCCTCCCAAAGGAGAAGGTAATCTCTGGGAGGATGGTATCATGACCACTGAACAGATACTACATTACCCCCCCCCCATAAGGAAGAGATAATGCCTGGAAGGATGATATCATGACGAACGAATATATACTACACTGCCCCCACAAAGGAGAAGATAATACCTTGGAGCATGGTCGCATGACGACAGAACAGATACTATATTATCCGCTCTGAATTGAGCATTGAAAAATAGTAATAGTATAGTTTCGGCTCAAGATAGATAGATACTAAATCTCTATCATTAATAGATTACTTAATATCTGAATCTGAATCTGATCTATTATCGACGGCCAGTGTCAGGTCGGCGCAGATCATAATGGCCGACCTATGACTGTGTTATGTTCGTTGAATTTGCAAATAACCTAACCAATTAGACTCTGGTATTTTTTAATCCAATTTTCATGCAAGTACAATGATTATGTATGTGTTGTGCACTCGTGCGTGTGGTTTGAGGATTGGGGTGTTGTCTGTGGAATAACGGACACATCTGGCAACATTTCTACCGTGGCCGATAAGGAGGGGGTACGCCAGGTGCTCTTATTAATGACTTACACTAGTTGTTCCCAAAAAGTGTGGTGTGTCACCATGTGTCACGGCGCATTATGGTGTCAGATGTGGCGGGAATATTCAAAGACCAAACTTCATATGTAGCTGTATTGTTCTATGCTTTCTGTGCCCAATGATCATATTATGAAGCAGTTGTGTTTGATGTTATAAATAAAGCACAGCTAGTTGCATTTTTTCCATTTTGAATGTATTTCTTATCAACAAAAAATCGATGCTGCTTGAGATAACAATCCTCGGTAACTACAGTAAATACGGTTCTAATTTTATGATATGCAGATTTGTTATATTTTAAGTTTGAGTTTTTCAAATTTTTATTCTTTGGAAAATACTTAGTAAATGGCTGTCATTTCAACTACAGTAAATGAGATTCTATTTTTATGTTATGCCTATTTGTTATTGCGCAGAAAAGTAATATTTTAAGTTTTAGATATTCAAACTCTTATTCTTTGGAAACAACTTCGGAAATGACTACCATAAATACAATTTTAATCTTATGTGATATAAAATTGTTATTGTGCAGAAAAAAAGTTATTTTAAGTTTTCTTCATTTAATTTTCTTTCCAATTATTAATTTTAAAACATTCCCTAAAAATGAATGTAAATAAATTAAACCTTTAATGTCACATTCCTAAAGACGAGGTGCATTATGGGAAATATTATTGTAAAATTAATGTATTTTCTTGCTTTAAGAGCATATATTTAAATGTTAAATCGACCCAGAAATTACTTTTTCAGTAAGTTTAAAGACTTTAAAAGTACTATCGGACAAGTCAGTAATTCGTTAAAAGTTGGAAAATAGAATGAATTACTTCATGACCCTTCGAAATTCGAAAGGAATTTGGAATAAGTAGAAAGCTTTAACATTCTTATTTTATATTAGATTGAAAGTTTTGGAAGCTATTTACACCCAATAATGTTATAAATAGAGATTAAAATAATATTATCTTAACAAAATTAGTTATAGTTCTATAACAATTTGGTTTAATTCATAATTGAATGACAAAACAATAACGTTTAACCTTAAATATCCTATTTAATAATAATAATAAAAATAATAATAATTATTATTATTATTATTATTATTATTATTATTATTATTATTATTATTATTATTATTATTATTATTATACATGAACCAAAAGATCCTGGAGGAGGTAAAAAGCAGAAAAAGAACATATCCATGGCATGGATTGACTACAAGAAAGCCAACGACAGAATCCCTCAAGCATGGATAATTGAATGCTTAAGAATGTACAAGATATCCGACAAGATCATTAATCTTATTAAGAAAGCAATGGGAACATGAAGACTGGAACTGACAGCTGGAGGACAACACCTGACTGAGATAAGAATACAGAGAGGTATCTTCCAAGAAGACCCTATTTCACCACTACTCTTTATCATAGCGATGATGCCACTCAACTACATGCTAAAGAAATGTGATGCCGGATACAGAACAATGAATAAACTACCTCATGTATATGGACGACCTGAAGTTATTCACAAAAAGCAAAAAGAAACTGGAAAAGCTGATAAATACAAATAGAATCTTCAGTTAGGACATTCAAATGGAATTCGAAATGGAAAAGTGTGCATTGCTAGAAATGAAAAGTGGAAAACTGGAAACATCGGAGGGCATGGAACTGCTTAACCAAAAGGAGATGAGGGCGCTTGGTGAACATGATACCTACAAATATTTGAGAGTTCTGGAAGCAGACACCATCAAATCTACAGGAATGAAAGAGAAGATTGGAAAAGAATACCTGAGAAGAACAAGAAAACTTTTAGAAACGAAATTATATAGTAGAAATCTAGTAAAAGGAATAAACACCTGGACAGTATCACTAATAAGATACTCTGGACCATTCATAGGCTTGACAAAAGAAGAACTTTGGCATCTTGACCAGAAAACTAGGAAACTAATGACCATGCACAATGCACTACACCCGAAAGATGACACTGACCGACTCTACGTGATAAAAAGTGAAGGGGAAAGAGGACTAGTAAGTATAGAAGACTGTGTGGAAGACACAAAAAAGATCTGGAAAAGTACATAACTCAGAACACAGAAAGACTGATCACCACAGAAAGAGACACCGTCCAAATGAATAATTCAGAAAGCAGCTAAACCAGAAAGAAAAAGATAAGAAAAGAAAATTGGGAAAGGAAACAGCTACATGGACGATTCATAAGAATGACAAGAGAAGAGACCCATGAAAACAGCTGGACATGGCTAAGAAAAGGACACTTGAACAGAGAAACAAAATCGCTACTGACAGCTGCACAGAACAATGCGATTAGAACTAACTACATTAAAGCTAAAATAGATAAAACCCAGGAAAACAGTAAATGTAGACCCTGTGGACAAAGAGATGAAACGGTAAATCACATAATAAGTGAATGCAGCAAACTAGCCCAAAAAGAATACAAGAACAGACAGACTGTGTGGGGAAAGTAGTACACTGGGAACTATGCAAGCGACTGCATTTTGAACATGCAGACAAATGGGGCAGACACAAACCTAGACAATATTGGAAAACCAGAATCACAAATCCTCTGGGACATGAAGGTACAAACAGATAAACTCACCTAAGCAAGAAAACCGGACATCATAATTAACAAGAAGGAAAAACTGTCAAATTATAGATTTTGCCGTCCCAGCAGACCACAGAGTAAAGATCAAACTAAAGTGACAGAAAAACGAAGCAAATACACAGAACTTGCCAGAGAACAAAGGAATATGGAGCATTAAGAAAGTCAATATAAAATCAATAAACGTAGGAGCACTAGGAACAGTCCTGGAAAACCTTGAAAAAAAAAAAAGATTAGGAGAATTGGAATCAAAGGGAAGACTGAGACTAGACAACGGACGGCAGTGGTGAAAACAGCTGAAATCTTGAGGAAAATCCAACCCACATCAACTACAAACACTAACCAGCCAGTTGCAACTGAAAAAAAACAAAAAAACATGGATAGAACACCACGTGAACTTCTTGAGGGTACTGAAACTGCAAGAAATCTTATAAACTGAACCCCCCACCAACACCCCCAAAAAGCATCAGTCTCGGCTGTTATCACGCACAATAGTTGTGAAGGCTCAAGGAGGATGGAATGACCGAGGAAGGGGATCACTAACCAAACCTCCACTGGAAGAGTGCGGAGAGTACTGAGACATTGGGGAAGCTTATTGCTACCCAAATCCCAGACCTAACAATTGCGGAAAGGGAAATACTTGAAAATATTACGAAAATTAGGTGACTTGAATGCTTTTCCAGATCTAGGTGCACCACGCATGCGCAGAGCTTTTGATGTAAGCGTGACAAACGAACACACACACTATTGTCGTATTCTTCTTCTTGTTATTATTATTATTAAATAATAATAATTTTAAAAAAAACAAAAAACAAACGGCATAGTAAAAAAAATCGAAACAAAAATTAAAGTAAAAAGACTTCCTGGCGGCGCTGGTAGATATTGCTAGTTTTTAATACAAAAGAAAACCAATATTTTGTGTTATTAAAGATGAAATTTAATAAAATTCCTATATTTTTAGCAATCCCCTCCCCACCACCACCACCACTACCAAAAACTGAAAGCGTAACAATTCGACTTGAAACTAACTTTTAAATGTTTTACTACTGTACAAGTAATACACAGTTTAAACAAATTTCAATAATTTCGGCAATTGATCAAATCAACAAACAAAAAGGATTACGGTGTCCGCTAAGAGGAGAGATCAGTCAACTTCCTAACGTGTGTCGTCTCCGAAAGAAAAAATAGGAAAGAGAGAAAGAAAAACGCTGTTTGGGTTTTATATTATGCGCAAAATTTCGGGAGTGAATATTTCTTGCAGTGTGAGTCGTTGAAAGAAACTGCTGATTTGAGCTTTTTTTCTAAGCGAGAGTCAATACGTAAAACCAACATTCGCTGCTGATGCTGCTTCCAACGCACAAAGTAATTAATTCTATTTTTCGACTTTTAACGAAATATTAATTTTTAATCAAAGATTATTCTCCGATCGACCCTAACGTGTTTTTTTGTTGCTTACCTCACATATACATATACATATGGCTTTGTGTCAATCGAATGTTAGTCAGTTGCCAACGATCGCACAAGTCGTATCACCCATTGTTCATCGACCATTTAAAGATGGCCGCTCAAGACATGATTGCTGTAATTGTCGACAATTAGATTCGACCAATGCTTATTCGATATCGAGGTCGTCGCGCCAGTTTAAATCGAATGCAAATGCAATTATGAGTTGCGCATTACAGGCTGACTGCTATCCCCATCGCGATTGTTACTTACATTCACACCGTTTCTTTTGGCCTTAGTGTGCATCACAAGGACAGTATTGTAGAAGATAGTATTGTCAAAAGAATGAATGACAAAGTCTATCCATCAAAAGTTAATAGTTTTTATTGACAATTTCAGACAATGAAAGATAAAGAGAGTCCCAAGAACGTTCTGGTGAAAGAAGAATTGTTTTGTCTGTAAGGAGAAATTGAGTACATGTGTTCATTTCGACTCGCACCGTGTGTGTTTACATGTGTGTGAATGAGGAGGAATTCAGATTTGTGTGTGTATTAGCGTGCCTGTATTTTGTTAGTGAGAGAGTGTATGCATCTTTGAACTTGTGTGTACGTGCGTTCCGTGAACATCATGCATGTATTTCGCTGGGCGTACAGTAGTTCGTGAATGTCTCTCGTCATGAGTGTGATACTTGCTGAGAGCCTTACAAATAAAAATGCCTTGTCCGAATGTGTCGTACGGACATGTATTGAAAAACAAAGGAAGAAAGGGGGGGGGAAGCTGTGTATTTGGGTTTTTACACTACGTGCTGGAATTCGGAGTAAATATTCTCGCTTCTCTGATTGGCTGAAAGAAACTGCTGATTAGAGCTTTCGTTCAATCAATCAAGAGTCGACATTCACTGAAGCTACTTCTAACAATATCATCTGCGAACATGAGCTCTCTTATCAGGTGTCGTTTGGTTTCCGTTATAGCCATGGATTTGGAGATGTCGAACAAGTGTCGTCGTCGTCGTAGTCAGTGACATTCCGGGAATTTAAAACTTTAACCCATTAATTCATTCTACTTAAAAATGTTCTCATTTCAAGAGTTTCGCGCCTTCGGACATGTTGAATCAGTTAATTTGACGGATTGTCAGCTGAGTTTTTCTGACTGTTAATTCAACAGATTCTTAACTCTACATATCTGTTAATTCAGCCGACTTTTAACTGCACCTGTTCGTTATTTCAACAGACTGTTAGCTGAGTATGTCTGTTAATTCAACAAACTGAAAGCCGAATCTGTTTGTTAATTTAAAGATCTATTAGCTGAGTATGTCAGTTTATTAATTCAATGGATTCTTAACCGGGTCTATAAATTTAACAGACGATTTGGATATTCTGCACATCTGTTAATTCACTGAACGGCCAGCTGAATCTGTCTGTTAATTCAATGGACTTGTAGCAGTTACATAATTACGATTTATTTTCTTTTGGGCTAGCATGTTCCCACTCACAGGGTGATTGATAGGATGTTCGGTAAGAACACACTTGTGCATAGAAGGAAACTTCTGACAAAACCTTTCCTACCCCCCCCCCTCCAACAGAAAAATAGTGAGAGTTTAAGTGTTGAGTTGACAAGACGTCATATCCCTTTCTTGCTTCTAGTAATGACTTGGGTGAGAGGCGAGATGAAAGACCCGGACCCAATCCCACTTGTATAGTACATGCATGTCTATGGACTTAACATATTTTTGTATTCTTGTCTACATAACTTTTTCCCAACTATGCCTGTTGTTTTGATGAAATTGTATGAATAAAATTGACTTAAATTGTAGAAGAATTGTGTCCTTATAACCAAACTATGGTAAGGCCAGAAGGATGGCTATCTATTTAGCAACCCTTTCCTTTATGCAACATGACTCTTCTTCATTCCTCCCTACAAATAGGACATTTCTACAAACTGTTAACTTAGTCTGTCTCCATGCTAACTCAACGGATTGTTAGCTGAGTTTGTCAGCTAACTAACTCAGCAAACTGTTAGCTGAGTCTTTCAGTTAATTCAACGGATTGTTGTATCTTTTCAACTATAGATCTTAACATTGTTTGCTTATGGGTTTTATGGCATGCCAGTCATTGTTGTTATTAAGGGTAGAGAGAGTACGGAGATGAGATACAAGGAAAAGAGGTGAAAAATATGTGTATGTTTATTCATATTTTTTATGTTTTGATAGTGACCACGTGTTTGGACTTCTTTTCAAACAGGCGGTCACCATGTTGTGTGTTGCGTTTTCTTGAGTACACACGAGGTCAGAATAAAAAGTTAAAAAGGGACAATAATTAAGAAACAGTGGCATTTGCGTATGTGTACATTTATTGTCACAGACACAGTTTGTGAAAGATAGTGAATGGCTATTGTATAGCACTCCCGGCTTGAGGCACTAGCTGGTCTAGCCGCATTGAAGAGCTGTGATACAGCGAAACAGTCTGTATGTGGATGACTATATATATATATATATATATATATATATATATAAAAATATATATATATATGTATATATATATATGCATTTCTGGGCAGCATTTTTTCTTGAAGATATATTCTATTAAATATTACAGATAACTTGAATCTGCATATCTTTTCTGGTTAATTTTCGAGTTTCAGACGAACTGGCAGATGTATTTGCCGTATTTGTTGTATAACCTAGTACTTTCGGTTCCTTACGAAGCCATCTTCAGGGCTGGGTATCGAGTAAAGAACACATATCTTTTAATGTTTAGTGATGGTTTTAGTGGCAACCATGTGATTGGTTGTAGTATTAATAGAGTATTACTATAAAAAGTATTTTAGGATGTTTTTCACTGTTATCGAAATTAATTTTATTAATGGATGGCTTTTTAGTTTTTATGTGCAGTAATTGAAGTCTTAGTTTGTTAGTTTCGTGTTCTAATATAATTGTGTTGTCTACAAAAAAGTTTCGAAGTTGAGAGCGGAGGAAGAATGATTAACTTAGATGTTAGGCTATTGTGCTGGTGTCAGATATGAGTACGGGAAATACATCTGCCAATTCCAGTGCGAAACTCGAAAAATTAATCAGAAATTTAAAAAGGATCAAAGAAAAGATATGGTGACGCAAGTTATTTGTAATATGTAATGATATTATATATACATATGTAATGATATATATATATATATATATATATATATTTGTCACATACAGCCTTCGCCGGGACCACGGCGGTGAGCGTTTGACAATGATAAAATTAAAATAAAAAACAAATGTGTCCGAAAGTGGCTCGTAGGTCCCTGGGCCCAATATTAATAACAGAATACAGGGGGAGGGGATTCTCATAGAAATATGGAATAACAACGAACAAGTAAGAGATGGTCAAACACCAAGTTAAAATTCAAAACAAATATTTATTTACATAAAGGTAAGAAAAGGGGCAAACATGTATGGAGCAAAACAATAAAAAGAACAAAATAATATTTATGGCGAAAAGGGATCATGTCTAAAGTTATCAAATAACGAGTAAATTCTACAAACAAAAAAATTGTGTTCAAACAAATCAAGGAAGAAAAGGCATTAATCAATATTTAAATAGATGAGGGGTAAAAGACTCCCCATGGGAGTGTAAAAGTTCAATAGTCAGGAATTACACCATCATTCAAGATTCACACTAATCTTTGGATGTCAACGGTAGATATTAAGGCACAAGTCCCTCAGAAATTGGATATATGGGTGGGATCTCAGAGTTTGGGTCGGTGCTGCACAACCCTCCTCTAGGATTTGTAGTCATATTCTCTCGGCGATACTGTAAGATTAGAACATCTTACAGTACACAGTGGGCCAAAACAGGTTTTTGGAGGACATTTGGGCATAACTTTAGTTTTACTTGTCCATATAAGCTGTTTGAGGGCTCGTTAGAAGCGAAATTTCAAGAGCTTTTCGGGAAAATCAAAAAAAATTCATAAAATCCATTTTTCGGGGGTCTGGGGCCGAATTTCCATATTTGGGCATAACGGCCCAAAATCACATTTTTGGCCATATCTTGGCACAAAATTGATCATAGAAGCTCAGTGAGGGCTCGTTAGAAGCGCAATCTGAGGGCCTTTCTAAAAAATCCAAAAAAATCTAGTAACATGTGACATGAAGTAGTATTTGACACACTTCTTTTCTTTCATTTGCACACCTTTTTACACACTTTAATTTCCTGTCAAAGCATTTTACAGGAAATCACTACAGAAATTTCAAATCTTTGTTTTGTTTATTTAGATAGAGTTACTATCAAAAATGGAAGCGGTCAGCGATAACGCACTTTTCCAAGTGTTTACTGTAGAAGATGCAAAAACTAGAGACCATCTATCCATCACCGCATGTGTTCAATTGCTGGAGCAAAAGTATCTCATCCAGTTAACAGAGGAGCAGAAAGACGAGGTCAAGAAGTCGCTCAAAAGATACCATTCGCTGAAGAAACGACGATATACAGATAAACGGATTGCTGTTAACTGGGATGAGCTGAGCTCACTAGGTGAAGTTGAAAATGTTGTGTTCCGCTATTACAAGAACCCCTCGACGCAAACTGCATCCAGGAAAAGGCCCCCTGAAGAGTTGGGCAGCCGCAAACAGTTGAGAAGAACCAATGATATCTGGGCAAAAATTCAGGCAGTGGCTGCAGAGGAGAAAGTGACTTCTTCCCAATTGATGGGGTTACTCCTTACTCGTTGCCCTGATCAGGAGTCGAGAGATTTTGGTAATGCTCTTTGGAGCAAGTCCACACGTGACACAAGCAAGAAACTTACGGCTTGTTTTTTGAAAAATCCGGGATAGGGCACATAGATCTGCTTGGTTTTTCATAATCTATACCTCCATAGCTTTCAGAAACATATATGGTTTGGTATGTGCCCTATCCCGGTTTACAAGTTATTTTCTGATGAATATAGAATTTTATCGCTAATTTGAGCCAAAAAAGAGGGAAATTTAGCTCAAATTTTCCTAATTTCTTTCATAAAAAGAGCTAAAAATCGACAAATTGGGTCCCAAAGTGGTCTATTTTTGCATTTTCACAAATGGTTATCAATAAACCAAAAAAATATGCAATAATAAGTAATTCCACACTGATTTTTGGAATTTAATCATGGAAATCTGAAAATTATAATTTTGGGGGGAAAAATCGTGGATGTTTCGCGTGAGCTGGAGAAAAATGCGAAATATCACGAATTCAATGTTGCATATTTTTTCAACCGTTTAACGATTTGACTTACTTTTTTTTTTGTTGAATCAGGAATATAAAGTAGTTTATAAAAACACCAAACATCAGCAATTCCTCCGACATTCGTTTTTGCCTAATGTCCACCCCCCAGCCCACTGTGCAGTATCACCGAAAGAATATGACGGCAAATCTTGGTGATGTGAGGAATTCGTCTTGGAAGCGTTGGGTTTCACTTTCGGCTGTAGATCAATATAGAAGAACTCTCAGGGTCACTCACCGGCAAAAAGGGGCATGAGCAAATTTCATTTCTTCATCCCTGTCTGCGTCTTCAGTTTCTTCTTTTTCATTTTCATTACTTCGAGGCGACGATCAGTGTGAGTTGTCCTCAGCTGCCAGCAACTGACTCTTCAACTTACAGCAACTAACTGATCGACTTGCGAACTCTTTTTTTAAATATCTATCTCCGCCGATATGCATACGCGTGTACGTAGATGTGCTGGACGGTTCTTCGAGTCACCATGCAAAAAAGTTACATGCACTTTGATTTTAAGTCAAGGCAATGCGTAAGTGTCAAGAGAGAGAAGGGGAGATCGGTCGACAGGAAATAGCGTTTGACTTCCTCTCGAGTAAGGGTTTTTAGAATAGGGGAGGGGAGGCTGACCGACAGGAAATAAGATTCAACTTCCCTTCGTGATTTGTCTGGGTTTAAATGGAAAATAGAAAGACATGATGAAATAGAAATTTTGTCGTTTTCGTCATATTTATGAAATACATTTTGTTTGTCTTATAACCCTAATTCAACTACTTTTTCTCCGTATATATATATATATATATATATATATATATATATATATATATATATATATATATATATATATATGTGTGTGTGTGTGTGTGTGTGTGTGTGTGTGTTTTACTAGTTTTTATATAAAATGATAATAAGAAGAAACAAATTATATGGTTATTAAACATGTGTAGAATAAATGTGCCAATGACTGACATGTTCTGGTACAAGTAGGACAATTATGCAGACCTCCTTATATATAATAAAAAAATAGTATCTATATAGCTGCCAATGGTTCGATCTAAATGCATATTTAGACCCAAGTGGTTTATTACAATAAACTAGATAAGAACAAAGAAGAAGAAGAATACGAAGTGAGAATAAAAGAGGATGGGGAAGGTGGAGATTTCTCAAACAGCGAGTGACCATCTATTGGGCCAGTCAATCTTACCAATGGCTATGTAAGTGCATATGCCTCTTAGTTGGTTCAATAAAAGAATTCCTCTATTTATATGGCGGCGATTCTATGAACACCACAAAACACAATTCAGGCTTCCAATGGTCGATACCCCAACTATTTCTCCTCCCGACCATGATAAATACACGTACATATGCATATACATGTACATACACTCCTACATACAACCATATACTCAACCATATATACGCACACATGCATATAAACACACACATGCTCTGTTCGGTTTGCTATACATGAACATTTAAGAAGTAGACGGTCATGCTATATTTAACTTTCTCCCGATGCCATTCTATTTTGAACCAGCTTGTGACCAGCACCTAACTTTTTCTTTCCTATCTTTCCAACCCTTTCTATTTGCTCAATCCCCCCTCTCTATCTCTTCCTCTCTCTCTCTTTCTCTCTATCATTCTCTCTGGTTCTCTATCTCTACTGGTTCCCTCCATCTAGTTTGCTTTCCATTTTTCTATTTTCCTAATTTCCTCTCCCTACTTTCTCATGTAGCTCCTTCTTTAGGGGCGCTGGCTTGACTCTCCCCACCTTCCGGCCTTCTGCCACATCTTCCTGCGATGGGAAGGAAGTAACTACTTTCTTATCTCTATTGCTATAAGAAAGGGTTACTTCCTTTTTCTTCTAAAATAATTATCTCCTTTTATCCTATAGAACGGTAAATTAGCTCCCTTGAATTCTCAGATAGTTTTATTTGATTGGCCAAGACAATTCTCCATGACCAATAAACAGACATTTAATTTAGTAGGCTAGGTGTAAATATCCTTTGGCCGTTCTCTTTTGTAAGCTGTGTTTGACAGAAGATGCCAAGAATCGTCGATCCCTCCTTTTGAATGTGATCGCCAATAAGTCAACACCAAAGGGACCTTCACTTCATTTTGAATCTGACGCATTTAAGGGAGCCGTCTGGTGCCGACGTTAAATGGTCATATTTCAGAGTTGGCCTTTTAATCAAGTCGCAAAATTAGTTTTGCAAGACATTTATTCAATGCACATATCGTCCTTTTTTCTCTGCCTTTTTCTTCTATATACGAGGGGCGTTCAATAAGTAATACCCCTGACCCATTTCCCATAGCAGTAGATTAATAAAACTTGGCACAGTTATTAGTCTTTCTCTACATAGGAACCACCCAGAGTTATGCATTTCTCCCATCGTTTGATGCAGCTCTGGACACCGTTTTTGTAGAACACCCCAATCACATCGTAACTTCAGAAATCAAGGCTGCATCATCTGGGAAACGCTTTCCTTTCAAAAACAACTTTATGGCTGGGAAGAGATGAAAGTCAGAGGGTGCAAGATCAGGAGAGTAAGGGGGATGGGGGAGGATTTCATAGCCACACGCTCGTGCGTCTGATCTGGCAACATGCGAGTTGTGGACCGGAGCGTTGTCCTGCAGGACGAGGATACCATTGCTGATCTTGCCCCGCCGCTTGATTTTGATAGCTTCTCTTAATTTCATCAAAAGTGAAGCGTAATAGGCTCCTGTAATTGTGGTACCTTTTGCCAGGAAATCTGTCATCACTACTTCGTCCTTGTCCCAGAAGACTGAGCATGACTTTGCCAGCAGAGAGCTGCACCCTTGCCTTCTTTGGAGGTGGTGAGTCACAGTGCTTCCACTGCATTGACTGGGCTTTGGTCTCTGGATCATAGTGATGGACCCAAGTTTCATCCTGTGTAATCAGTCTTTTGAAAAACTTTGACTCATCTTCTTGGCACATCTCCAAATTCATCCTCGAGCACTCGACGCGTTCTTGCTTCTGGAAAGGTGTGAGCAACCTGGGAATCCATTTAGCAGACTCTTTATGCATATGCAAATGGTCATGAATGATAGTTTTCTACAGATCCTGTACTGCATCCTGCATCGATCTTCCAAAATGGCCACCTCAACTTGACGGACAGATGCCCTGTCAATGGCAGAAGAAGGAACGACAAGGTCTGAGAGCTGTTTCAACAGACTTCCGGCCATATTTAAATTCACGATGCCAGCGTTTTACAAGGTCATATGATGGGGCATCATCACCATAATTTTCTTTCATTTCATCAAAAGTCTCCTTTGTTGTGCGTCCTTTCAAATACAAAAACCGGATCACTGTGCGACACTCAACTGGCTCGATTTCACACCTGACTCAGTTCAAACACCTGTAAATCAGAAACCCCAATTAGTTCAGAGCTGTTTTATGCAACATAACCCATACAGATATAAATCATTACACATGCAAAATTTCATCTAGATCAGACAACTGAAAGTTGGTCAGGGGCATTACTTATTGAACACCCCTCGTATATGCTTTATTTCAGCATTTTACCAACTTCGGCAAACAACAATTGAATCGTTCTTTAGCCAGAGTCATTTCATTGCTTATATTTTTTATAAGTTGTAAAAATGTCTACCTTACTCTGAGAAAAGAATGAATTTTGTTTTGTGCAAATATACCGACTTATGAACGAAATTAAAACGTTTTTCGTTTGTTTCATGAAGCATGTCTGAAATAACATTTTAGGTGTTGTTCAGAGCGAAACGCGAATATGATAATGTTAAATTAAATTAGCTTTCTTGTTATTTTTTCTTCGATCGATTAGACGGTATACAAAGCAACCCCTTTAGGCAGTTAATATAACACTTTTGTTGTAGAAAAAAAGAAAAGCGTATTTATGAAAAGATGTTACTTTGTTACGACATCTGAAACTACTAGTAAAAAAGGAAGCTACCTCCAAAATACAAAGTAAATAAGAATGTAGCAGAAGCCACAAAAAATACGGGGCTAGTGAGCTGTTCAGAAGCTTTTCTACCAGATAATGATAGGTTAGTGCTAGAATCTTTCAATCTATGTCTATGCATATCAACCATCAAGTCAAAGTGGTGCAAGAAATCAGCACCTAAGATGGGATTGGGGACGTCAACGATGATAAAACTCCACATGAAATCTCTGCGTAGTTGCAAGTCCAAGGATCATACAACTTGACCAAACGTGGGTACTTGAGAACGGTTTACGGCTTGAAGAACAATCGTTGAAATAGGGACCTTTTCTTTGAAAAATCTTAGAGGCCATATACTACATGCCGCTCCAGTGTCTAGTAACAAATGATACTGGGAAATGTAATCTTTGACGTAGAACGCACAATTGATGGGTAGCTTCTGGGGAGAAAGTGTTGTGCTCACCTCTCACTTATCTCGTTTCCCTAGTCTCAGAGGGGGACGGGGATGTACACACAGGGCTTGTAACATCGGCAGGCCAGATCGCCGAAGCGTATGTGGTACCTGCAATATCCACTAGCATTTCTACGAGACTGTGCAAATGAAAGAGAGCGACGACGATGTCAACCCCCAAGCGATATATGCCTAGACAACCTTAAAGTCTCAATTTCCCTAGTAAGGTTGTAGATAGATTTTTGCATGGCTGCATAAGCTGGGTCAGGCATTGGTTTTGCAGACACTGCCGAGATGTCTGTAACCGAGTTAGCGCTTGCTACCGCAAGGGACCTTCCTGTAAAACCCATGACCTTGTCAGCTAAGGAAGCAAGTTGCTCTACCGTACTGGTCTCCATCACTGTCACAAAGATAGCCTGTATGGCAGATGGCAAACGGGACACAAACAACTGCCTTAACAAACCGCTGTCTGCTGGGGCCTTTTCCGCCAATATGTGCATGCGTCTAAGTAATTGTGTTGGCAACTGATCACCCAGCAATTCGTCATTTACCAGAGTTGGAAATCGACGTTCGGCAGAAACAGTAGTACACCGAAGTAGTTTCTATTTTACAGTCTTGTATGATGCGCCAGGTTGAGGATTCATAATTAGATTCTTCACTGTTCCTGTAAGGGAAGCAGGAATTGCACTGATTAGCAAATTAAGTTGTTTCGGTGCAGACGCTATCCCTTGGGCAGCGAAATATGCTTCGATTTGTGCAAACCAAACACGAACATCCCCTAAGTAAGTGGGGAGCAAATTGGAGCTCATCGTAAAACAGGAGAAGAAGTAATTGAGTTCCTAAGAAGCAGTCATAAAAGAATGAAGCAGGCAAATGGCTGGTGGGTATCCTATTTACGCGCTCGGTTGGAACTTGACACTAAGACAGTTTGAATCTTCCTTATTTCAAGAGCTATCAAAGATACTTGATGTTAAACGTATAAGGACTAATAGTCATCATCCAGCTTGCAACGGCATGATTGAGCGCTTTTATTGATAATTGAAAGCCTCATTACGTGCAGCCCCTGATCAACAGGGTTGGATGGAGTACGTTCCCATCGTTCTACTTGGCTGCCGCTCTGCTATGAAAGAAAACTTGGGATATTTCCCAGACGAACTGCTTTACGGTACACCATTGGCCTTACTTGGTAATATCTTCACTCCTCCACATGTGAAGCCATCTTTTATTTCGTGAGGAATGGTGATCCCGTTTTGTTTATTCTATTTTCCAAGTAAGTCGTCATTCTGATTTTCTTCTGGATTTAAACCCCAAACTAACATTGGCTCACTCAGCTAAAAGCATAATAAGAATAGGATGTAATTTCGCAATGTTTGGTCGCCTCAGCTATATATATATATATATATATATATATACAATAATATTTTTTTTAATAAATATTAAATATTTAAATACCTAGAGACATCGATGTTTCATGCTAACGCAATCTTCAGTCTAGGAACCAATTCCCGACGGTCGGTGGGCGCGAACCCCGAACACAAATCGCCACTGATTCGTAGTCGGTGATCTTAACCAAAGGGCCATCGTCAATTAGTTAGTGAATATAGAGTAACTTTAACTGTAAATAGCGACACGTGGCCGTCATTTACCAGGCAGCTCAGAGTGATCTTACGAAACGGTGTTCGGATCTCGCATATAGCTATTAGTACTGCTTGTTATTAAAGCTACTCGAAAGTGCCCAGCCCTTGTATATATATATATATATATATATATATATATATATATATATATATATATATATATCAGCATTGGATATAAATGTCGAAGTGACAGTTTAAAGGCATCCAAATCCTTTACGAATTTTGCGATATAACGAATACAGTACCATTGCAATGTAATGGTTGATATTCCCGCTCAAGAAATGTAAAGCACACACACACACACACACACACACATATTATGTGTGTATTTAGGCTACATTCTTTCATTTAAACAAACATTGTAAAACATAGCAGAATCCTTGATTATACCTTTTTTTCTTCGGGCTTTTCTTTTGTGTAAAAATCAAAAAATGTGACGATAATTTTTTTTTAAACCATCATTAATGGCACATAGATTATCAATAAATCTGTTTGTGCCATGGTACTTATATGCTCGTGGTGAGCCTAAAGAAATAAGTTTATATATATATATATATATATATATATATATATATATATTTGTGTGTGTGTGTGGATAAAAATTAAATATTTATTATTAGATACTTATTTATAGCCCCCTTTCAGCAGGGTGCTTTAAGAAAAAAATATAAGCTAAATCCAAGTTCCTGTCTACGTGATTTGTTGAACACTGTTAAGGCAAATTACTTGACATAAATAGGGTTTATTTCTCTACTGTCGCATAGTGGTTGGAATTGGCCTCATCGGTTCGAGCACTCGGATTCGAGTTGACTCGTGCTCCGGGATTTGAACAGTTATCTCCACACTGAACATTCCGCAAGGATTATACGCATGTGGATAATAATTATATATATACCTATCTAAATGAATAAATGCGAAAAAAATTTTCATTCATCACTCCTATATTATAATCAAAACGGGTTACTGTTATTTAAATTAATAATATAACATAAAATCTTGATATTCTGTATATATAGTGGAGATACAAGATTAAGAGAGAACCTTTTGACTACCTAATTAGCATAACTATTTTTAATCCGTTCATAATTAATTAATGTTTAGTATTATTATTTTGGAATAGCATTGGCTTATGTTGGCTATCTATATGCAATAGTTTCATCTATATTAACAGTAATTAAAGTTATTCAATAAATAAATCTGATAAATATCTAAAACAGCTTAAGTTTTAACTCCATGCGCTCACTGACGACCTTACCGGCGAGGCAGAAACGGGAAGAGAAAGGAGAGTTGGAGGGAGAGTGTGGTTGCCTTGGCTTGCGAGCGAAGCAGAAGCGAGAAGAGAAAGGAGGAGTGGGAGGGAAAGTGCGGTTGTCTCGCTCGATCCTCCGCTAAGTCCCCCCTCCCCCCCCCCCAAAAAAAAATTTTTCTACCTTTTTTAACTTGATGGAAAGAAGAAAAGAAAAAAAAACTAATTATTTTATCATTTAAAGTGGGGAAAATTCTCGTATATAAATTCAATTTTTCGGGCCAGTTTTGGGGCAGTTTAGTCAAACTTAGGGTTCATGTTAAAACATATTAACTGCCCTAACAATCTAGAGCCTAAAAAGAAGAATCTCATTTTTAAGGGGGGGGGGATACTTTAGGGGGGGGGGATAATTTAGTTGACGATGTTGGGGATATGATATTTTAAGTAGGGTAGCCCATAGAGTAAATGTGATGACTGCTGAAGTGAAACTGATGGACAAATGGTGAAAGAAAGAAAGGAACAGTGTTTGGACGAATGGGGCAAAATGCGTCTAGCTAAGAGTAGGATAGACAAAGGATGTCCACCGCTCACTCCCATACTTTTGCGAATAAATAATTCAAAGTGTAGTATCTATTTTATACTTAGTCAGAGAAGTCCTCTTAGATTTGATTTTTGTCTCCAAATGTCGGTATTGTAGAGAATCAATCTTCTCCCAAAGGGACTTTGACTGGACGTTAGTACCCTTTTTGGGGAGAGCTGGATTCTCCACATTAAATAGCGACCTTGTGTCTAACTTTGTCAGCTTCCTATGGCGGCAAATAAATAGACGGCCACTGTTACATTACCGTGCGTCGAAGGAAGTTACAATTCCGTTGTGTGCCGGCAATTCATGAAAGCAGACAGCGTTAGAAAGAAAAAAGAAAAGCCTTTGTCCAATCAATAATGGTCACGTGTCTGACACGACGCATTTAAAAAGGTCACTTATAACACAATCAGTCGGTCTCACATGACAAAATGTCTGTGAGTGTGACTTTTGTTTCATAATCTATTCAACCTAGAAATCAATAGAAAACGTGTATTTTTCCTTTCTTCTTTCTATGCGCTCTCTCGCGTATCGGTGAGAGTTTCTTTTTTCGGTCGGTCAGTCGATCTCTTAAACTTAAAGTTTTTTTCAGCAAATCTTAAACTTCTATATTCATAAAATTATGAAAACTTCACGCGTGAGTGTGTGTGTGTGTGTTTCTTTCTCGTTCAACATAGCTTTGATAATAAAACATTTAATTATCATTTTTATTACTGAATATTTATTGAAATAAAAAATGGAATAGCGTAAACTAAAACAAACCTTTTCTTAAATTTTATTTCGAGCTTCATTAATATTTACTCTCTGCTCCATTCATTCGCCCACAAGGCTGCCACTACGCAGCCATTTCCCCCATCCCTGCATTCGTCACGTAATCAGAATATACTCTTTTTATTTAGCACCTCTGGCACTTAGCTTCTAATCTCTCCTTCTATAAAGTTAGGTATATATATATACGAATAAAAAGATGGTGAAAATAAAAATTGGATAAATTACAATATTTATTAATTCATCAGATATTCAAGCAAGGAATATAAAAAAATATATATAAATTCCTATACATTATATCGAGCATCCTCTTATCACGATAGGATCTAAGATAAAGATAAAATATTTATCTTTATTGTTTACATATACATATATATACATATACATATATATACATATATATATATATATATACATATACATATATATATATACATATACATATATACATATACATATATATATACATATACATATATACATATACATATACATATATATATATATATATATATATATATATATATATATATATATATAAATCCATAATGATCCGTTGATTAGTTTAATAGATTAATGTGTACATAGATATATACTAAATACACAGACCTAACTTTATAAATATAGAGATTTCGTTGTAAAGGATAAACTCCTAAACTAATTAACCGATCATTATGACTTTTGGAACACAGCTGTTAGGCGTAAGGGTGGATAATATGGAATATATTTAGTTTAATTTAGTTTTATATAAAGGGGTAAAAAAGGAGGCGGAAGCTTTCCTGCAGATTATAACATGGTCGTCTTCAAATCCAATCTCAACAGATTCAATCTGTTTAGCTGTGAACCGCCCCCACAAGTAATTCGAGCTTCCTCCATCCTATCAATCTTTTCCAATCCTCTCATAAGGTTCTTCATCTCTCAACTGACAATCATTCCATCTCATTAACTCTTATCCTCGAGTGAGTTTTAGCCTTGATAAATGGTGATTCATCATTAAAAATAAAATAATCATATTACTGTAATCTTAGTTTTCTACAATCGTTCCATTTTTTAAACATGCTTTTGTTTACATCTTCACTTTTTCAGGTCGTTCAGCTATGAGCACCGAGGAATGAGCGATGAACACTAAGCAAGGAATAAAATAAAACAGTTTCGTACTGGAACAACCTCGTTATTCATCTGATCTTGCTCCATGTGACGTTTTTCTTTTCTCAAAGCTCAAGGTGATCATCAGGGGGAACCCAATTTTGAAGGTGTGGAGTCTTGGAAGTCATCAAGATGACACAGCTGACGGGAGGCATCTCAAAAGAATCCTTCCAGCGTGACAGAATGACAAAAGAGGATTATTTTTAGAAAAGAAAACCATTGAAATAAGTTGTCGGTGATACGAGTTCTGTTCCTTTGTAGACACATTTCTTATCAATGGGAAAATCTTGAAATTAGTGCCTCAAATAACAGAAACTGTAAATTATGTTTCAAGGAAAAATACCAAATTACAAACTTCAATGAATTTAAATAAAAGGCAGGAGTTTACAGGCAATTTCGAGTCACGGGTCGTCTATGTTCTTTATTTTAATGTATGCACTCACATTTTGTTAATTCATAATTTATAATGTTATAAAGGATCTTCTCGATGTCTTTCACCTTTTTAATGGATGATACCATTGCGTTGTGACGTCCACAAGTGTGCACAGAGACAAACATACAAGATAACAAGCAAGCAAGATCCACACAGTTTTAGTAGTATATTGATAGATAATAAAACTACACCAGAAATGATCTTTGTGCTGTCTTGATTTGGCTTTTTTCCGATTTGACAAGTAGATGTTCATGTTATATATATACACACTAGGACAGGTAAAATTAATTCCTCAAACAGAACAGTTTTGCACCACTCTTATGCCCTCTTACAAAGATTAAAATCAACATATAATGCTACTAAACCTTATATTCTAGAATACTTATTCCAATTTTGATCAAAATCCATTCCATGATTTTGATTCTAGATAATGACTAAAATTAAAGGCTTAAGCATAAAAGGTTTTAAGAAGAAATTGAAATTCACAGAATTTTTTCATAATTGGTGTCACATGGCTTTGAGTCAAATTCAATGCAAAATTTTCAAATGGGAGATTGTGATCATATTATGCCACCTAAAAACATTTAAATACTCAAAAGAAACTGAAATTTGGGGAATATTTATTAATTGATGTCTAATACTATTGTTAAAATTTCACAAAAATCAGAAGTATCTGAATTTTCACGAAATGCTTCCACCCCTTCTTTGCCCACTTTGAATAGAACTAAATTAAACTAAATATAGCCCTTACGCTTGGCAGCTGTGTTCCAAAATTCATAAAGATCGGTTAATTAGTTTAGGAGTGGATCTTATACATAGAAATATATAAACATATACACATACTTAACTTTATGTAAATAGAGATAGAGACTAAGATGTTGGATTTTATCAGTCAGTGGTGATTAAGGTCTGCGGTTTGATGATGATGATGATGATGATGATGATGATGATGATGATGATGATGATGATGATGATGATGATGATGATGATGATGATGGGTCAATACATTATATATATGTGTGTGTGTGTGTGTGAAAAAACAGCTGGGGAGGGGGAAATAAAAAACATGGCGTCGTGAGTTACGCTCTGTCAAATGTATTGTTGTTGGTCATAGGTCTCTAAACAAAAAACGAAAAGATGAAGTCATTGTTTAAATTATTACTAGTAGTCTTGTTGTTCTCCTTTACGTAATAGTCATTCTTGTTCTGGTTGTAGCACATGCCATCCACCCTCTTGTTAAATAGAGAGACGAGAGTCATTGTTTGGAGTCCCAGCTGTCTACCCCCCCCCCTTCCTTCTGTTGGAAAATACGACAGGAAAATAAATGAACGATAAAACAAAACATACACAAATAAATAAACTATTACAAAAAATATATATATATAAAAAAATTTAAATAAAAAAGTACTTTAAGCTAAACTAGTTGATGCACCTGTCTACGCCAGGTGTGAATCTATTTACATAATAATAGAGCATTGCTTTGTTTGGCTGGTTGATTTCGCTTTGGCCTTAGCGTTAATACCAGCCGAGGTTCGCGTTGGCCTCATTCTGGCAACCTAGGGTCTAAATTGACCCATCTGACCCTTACTTGTCAGAATAGGGTATGGTTCAGCTCGGTCCTAAGTGATGCTCCCTCTCTAGCATTACCATTCCTTCGAATTATTGTCGGTCACTTGAGACGCCTTTACCAGAGAATGCCAATAGGTTCGTTCTCAGTTATTTTTGTACTCGACCAGAGTCCATCCTCGAGGGAGTTGGTTTTCCCCACCTTCTGGCCTTTGGTCAGATTTACACTAAATTTGGCATGAATAAAGACACTTTGGGGATTCTGGATGTGTCATAGCAGATCAAAATGATACTACTACTACTACTACTACTACTACTACTACTACTACTAATAATAATAATAATAATTAGCAAAAGAAAAACCATTTATAGCCTCCCAAATTATTGTCTTGATTACTTTCTGTTTACCGCATATCAACCCTTTTCTTAAAATCTTCAAATATTAATTCATGCTGTAAATGTATGTTTTTATACGATTATTTTGTAGATTCATTTATTTTTTAGACGTATATTTTGTCAATAAATGGTCAGTAAATGATCGATTAAAATGTATGAAAGGTTTTACGAATCTTCACTAAATCGTTCCACTAAATTCGTTTAGTATGTGTACAGCCGACGCGAGTACACAAGAGTATTGGTCAGAACTGCAATAAATTTAGCACGTAGAGCACTTGGGATACCAGATGCGCCATAGATGGTAAAAATGAACATACTACTAATTATAATTATAAACATGTACATACTCCCAAACTATTGGGTAGAGTCGCATCAGATTTAGTATAAAGAATGGCTGATTCGACTACCGGTTGTCATAAAATTTATACTAATAATTATAATGCGTTAAAAAAAAGGCCACAACAATCCTAAATCCAGGAGGAGAGCATATCAGGATCCATCGTCATCTGGTGGCTTTTGCCACTGCGTGTGGCAAGCAAAGGTGTGTCAGATTTCACCCGCGCAAATCAATGGAGTGAAAGTGAATGATACAGAAGCAATGTGGCATTGCTTCTGTACCATTCATTTATGTGTTCTCGGCCAAACCTACCCTGACTTTGGTATATTTTACTAAGTATTTTGTGTTATTAAAGTATATAACAAAAAAACATAATCGAAACAAACGTTGATTAACTCACATTTAGTATAAAAATAGATTTTCGTATGATATACATATACTAACAGTAAGACCCGGCGTTGCCCCAGATTGAATGAGGAACCCTATGTCGACTTGTCTGCAGGTCGTAACACCAGATTACCGCTGTTTTTACATTTTATAATGTTCGATTTTAGGCTTTAAACCCCAGAATATACTCAGCAGTCATTCGATGTTGCATAGATACAATTGAAAATTTAAAGTTGAATGAAGTATCACACATTTTTAATCAGAACTTTTAAGGAAGAAATGATTAGAAAAATAAATATCAAATCGTATTAATGAATTTCTAAATGAAAGCAATTATTCTTCAATGTATAAAAAATTTAATGAAAATTAATTTCATCCCATTCGGCCTCCTCCTCAACTACTTGTGTTTGGTTCTCCTGATTTCCTTACGATTTCATCGTCCCAATGCTTTGCAGCATATTAGCTGGAAGTTGATAGCCGTGGCATCATTTTTATATCGTCGTAATCCGTTGCTATACTATTTTTGTACAAAATTATACTAGTAAACTATCCAGCAACTCGTTATGCCTAGACACAGTAATGTTAAGAAACTATTCAGAAACTCGAAAAGTCATGTTAGTTTATACTATCGCTGAATGACGTCACATGCGTGTATTTATTTCGAGAGTATATAATGTCTCTCTCTCTCCCTCTCTCTCATATATATATATATATATATATATATATATATATATAGCATTATATATATATATATATATATATATATATATATATATATATATATATATATAGCATTATATATATATATATATATATATATATATATATAGCATTATATATATAAAGTGAAATAATAAAATAAGGTGCGAATCAAATTTTATTAGAATTCAATGTTCAGGCAAAGTACCTTAAAGTCCTTAACTCATGAGTTTTCAAAGAAAATTCTTCACCTTATTTTATTATTTCACTTTATATAATGCTATTAATGCTCTATCCAGTATATTAAGCTTCAGTTTTATCCGGATGTTCACTAATTAAATATATTAGTTGCTTCTTATATCTTTTGTTGGATAACCTTTTATATATATATATATATATATATATATATATATATATATATATATATATATATATATATATATATATATAAACATCCATAACCCAGTTATAATTTGGTAGTCGGCATTTTTTAATTTGAAGCTACATAAAAATTTAAATAATGTCCCAATATTTCTGCGGACCATCAAAATCTTTCACGGATCACTGACCTAGAATACCTATGTTCTCTATGGAAATGGCGACAAAAATATATCTATCCGTCAGAGCCCAATATTTATTCATTTTGGAGTCCTATATATGGTTGTGAAACTACAAGAAAACGTGGCCAAACTAAACGTTTTCTATTCTTAGAGAGAGAGAGAGAGAGAGAGAGAGAGAGAGAGAGAGAGCTGACACGTCATGAAAGATCATTTTACAGTACACCAAACCAGCAAAGCACAATGAGTATTTAACTTTTACTCTTGTTGTTCGTCTTTGTTTACTGCAGCTATCATTAAACTAATTACATGGCCTTATAATCACTCATGACACATTATTGCCATAACGAAAGTATTTCATTACTAGCAGGCGTATTCGGCGTTTCCCAGAAATGACTGAGGACCTTATTTCTTCCTGCTTCCAGCCTTGAACTCCATATTACCATTTGTATTTTTACTTTTTAATTTTTATAATTATCAATTTTCTAAACCTACTACCAGTTATGAATATAAATGAATTATCTCTATATTAATAAAATTATGAGACAACTTCATGTGTGTGCGTTTTTCTTGTGACTACGTGACTTGCATATTTAATTCTTATTTATTTATTTATTTACTACGAGCAAAAAACTACTCGTCTCTGGGCAGTAATTAATCTAGCTGTAGCCTTCTTTACACAAAAACAAAGAAACAATTTTCATTTCCCATTTTGGTAATTTGAAGAAAAACAACAAAAAGATGATTGTCATGGTGTTATTTGATACATTCAAATGTTGAGGAAATTTACTGTGTATTAACATAATCACATTTTATTAATGAGAAAAAACCCAAAATGATTTATAATTATCAATTCTCTAAACCAACTACCAATTCTGAATATAAATGAATTATCTCTATATTAATAAAACTATGAGACAACTTCATGTGTGTGTGCGTTTTTCTTGTGACTACGTGACTTACATATTTAATTCCTATTTATTTATTTATTTATTTATTTACTACGAGCAAAAAACTACTCGTCTCTGGGCAGTAATTAATCTAGCTGTAGCCTTCTTTACACAAAAACAAAGAAATAATTTTAATTTCCCATTTTGGTGATTCGAAGAAAAACAACAAAAAGATGATTGTCATTGTATTATTTGATACATTCCAATGTTGAGGAAATTTACTGTGTATTAACATAGTCACATTTTATTAATTAGGAAAAAAACAAAATGATTATTTTATATGGTCTTTTCGATATTCAAAGTCGAGGGATTTGATTTTGTATACACATAAAAATGAAAATGAATTCTCCTGCAAAACTGGTAATATAATAATATGAATAAACGAAAAAGCGGAATGACAATTGGTCAAATAAAGCAATTATATATTCCTGGGTAATCTAAAATAGTTACTTTGTGTTTTTCGCCTTTATTATTAAAGACAAAAAAAATAAAATGATGATTTTTCAAAAATATGAATCTATGTTTTTTGTAATTTAGAAAGATGAGGAGGGAGACTTTTCTTTTTTCTTTTTCATGGTACCACCAGCACCATTAATATCAACAAAATTATTGCGTATACATAAGAAAATAGGAGAATAAAATTACAAATAAATCTTACAGAATATTACTTTATTAGAAACTGTTTATAAAATAAGTATGCAAATGAAGCATAGCCATAGTTGTGTTTGGGAGTTTTCTGATCAGTATACATAGCGTAAAATATTTTGTTGAATCATTGAATTAAATAAGCCTAAGGTATTTTGTGATAAATATAGTTCGGATAAATGAAAAACACTTTTGCATTTATTCATTTAGATTTATTGGAAACAAAAATGCAATGGCAAAAATAAATTTAAAAAATATAATTTTACTAGCTGTAGTTATCCGGCCTTGCTCACAATGTCATTTTAGTTTAAATGTTTAAATATTAAAAAAATAATATTGTAAGTCACGTATAAGCGAGAAACACACACATACATAGAAACACATAAAGTGGTCACATAATTTATTAATATAGAGAATTGATGGGAAAAAAAGCTTATGTAAAGGAAATAACTCCTATTTTAATATTCAAATCTTAATAGGAATTATCTCTTTTACATCATGAGTTTTTTAGGTAATTATTTAAAATTGTCTCCATTGTAACAATCTTCCTTGCGAAAATAAGTATTTTCAGAAAATCTGAAGCGAATTACACTTTTTTAGTGTAAAGAACATGCTACAGGATAAAAAGAAAGAAATTGCTAGTCAGAATCAAATATCGATTCGCAGATGCATTGCTATTTTGGTTTAACTTGGAAAATCTGATCGACTTAATTTTATATACGAAATTAAAAATCCATCCGAATGTAATTTCTTTGAGGTGGTAATAAGATTAAGAAGTGGAAGCACTGTGTATCCTGAAATAGAATGTAGCCTTTTGGCCAAGATCAAAGTGTAGTATCTGTTCCGATGGATACTACACCTTATAGACCTGTACCGTCTTGGCCTTCGGGCCTTGATTCTGTCAGTCTGTGGGTTTGTCCTGTGCAGTTCTAGGAGGTCCACCCTCCTAGGCTTTGCCTTCTCACCCTTTGAGAAGAGGTTAGTTTATTGCTAATCGCCTGAGGCGCCCCTATCGGGGAATGCCAACGGGGCTGCCCAAGCAATTTTTAAAGGTCATAAGTGTTCTTCCTCTAGGGTGCTGACTTATCAAATTCCACTTTCCGACCTTGTGTCACATCTTACCGCTGTGGGAGGTAGATAAATACCAGGATGTGACTTTTAATATTTTTAATTATTTTTTTCTAACCAGCAATATGTCTCAACCCGGGCAACGCCTAGTATTACAGCTAGTTTTAAATAAATTAACAGTTACATAATCTAATACAATAATACGCATTGTGTCTTTTTTTCCAATATCTATGTATATAAATAGCTATTCCTTTACGTGTAAAACTAAGGTAATGTCTATTTATATAAAGTTAGGTATGTGGATATGTTTATATATTTGTATGTATAGGATTCACTCCTAAACTAATCAACCGATACTAATGAATTTATGTTATGGCCACGTTGAAAGAATGGATGATAATTCTTAGATTAGTAGGTGTAGAACAATTGAGCTAGCAGGGTAAGTTCACAGAGGAAGGCCAAGGAAAACATGGGAGGATGTGATAAGGATGGACTTGAGAGAAAGACCTGATCAGAGATAGGTCAACTTGGAAGCCAATTTCTACAAACCGTCCAACACATGCCAGCATATAAAACGGTTGTTAAACCGATGATGATGATGATGATGATGATGATGATGATGATGATGATGATGATGATGATGATGATGATGATGATGATGATGATTGTCCTTAAAAGCAACAGGCATTACGAAGACAGGAGAGTGGTACTGATTTGTACATGTTTTATATATAAGTTGTAAGACAGATTCAGGACTTAAAAGCTGTCTTTCCTTTAGACTGGTCACCAATTAAGGCTAGAGGGTCCAGTCTGTCTTCAGATTAAATCCATCGCTAGCAAATAAGCAGCAGCTGGAAATGGAGGCACGCGTGACATTCTCTCAACTTACAGAAAAGTGATGATACGCTTAGTAAACATTCATTATTTGATTATATTTCACACAATCAGTCTCTCTCTCTCTCTTTTTCTCTCTCTCTTTCTCTCTCTCTCTTTCTTTCTTTCTTTTCCCGTCCCTGATTCATATTTGACACATCTCCCCCCCCCCACACTCGTTACATACAGATCAATGCACTATAACCACCCTTTATGACGTCACCATGGTCGTATATGCAGAAAGAATAACTAGTTGATAATAATAACTAATAATGTATGACCTTTTTATATTATAAAAACAATTTCTAGTCACAAAGCTGCATTAATAATGGTGTTTCCCAAATGTTTCAGTTGATCAACACGTTAAACTGTTCGTAAATAGAATGCAGAAGCCTTGACGTTTGGGCTAGGTACAAAGTGTAGTATCTGTTCTGATACTGCACTTAATCTTTTCTGTCTTCGGTCAATGAAGGAGAAATCCTTCTCGACTGAAGCAATTTAAACGTTGTCCCAATTCAGAATGCTTCTTTTGGGGAAGCTGGATTTTCCCCAGATCTTGTGTCTAACTCTGCCCTCGTGAGAGGGTATACTCACCATAACTCTAACACTTACAATAATTCTATTGATCAATACTACAGGGTGACCCTCCAAAAATGCCACTCATAAAATCTATATATATATATAAAACTCAATGTTTGTTTTACTTCAACTGAAGTTCAATTAATGTTTGTCTTTTTGTTTTTGCTGGGGATGGGGCATCCTACCGGATACCAGACATTCAGCCGCTATTTCAGACACTTCAGCCGAAAGATCTTTTTAAGATTCTAACCGTCCCTTTAAAGGCAATTGTTTGTATCTCTCTTGCACTTGGTTCACCGGGTATATTCGCCAGGTAGTTTCTGAAATTCTTTTTCATTAGTCCGGTTGCTCCTATAATTACTGAAATTATGGAGATCTTCCTGAGATTTCAGTTTCTTTTTATGTGGTACATAAGACCTTGGTATTTCGTTATCTTTTCCCTTTCAGCTCTGTTTAAGCCAGCATCATTAGGGACACTGACTTCAACTAGGATTGCTATTTCCTTCCTTTTGTCCCATATCACTATGTCAGGTTTAACAGCTCCGTTTTTTTAGATATGTAGCTCTAGGGATTGCATAGTCATAGTGGATGGTGTATGACTTATTTCCAACTGTTCTTTCTGGTATATGCTCCCAGGACTTGCTGCTACACTGGATATTCAATTTTTTACAGATGGTCCAGTGAAAATATTTGCACACTCTGTTGTGTTGCATTGTATAATAGCCATCCACCAGATGACGCTGATCAATCACAGGTAATTTGAAATTAAATCGTACTCGGTATCATTGAAACTTGTCGTGGATCGTCTGAGAGGATAGAAAGGTCAAAGAGGGATAAAACCATATAGGTCTTGAGTGTAAGGATATGTAGCATACTAGAATTTTGAAGGGAATTATTGTCACTCAGATTCCAGAGAAAACCATCGACTGTTATGAGTGAGAAATCACTGGTAAATGACTGGTTTGATAACACCAAAAATGATAGAAAAAGGAGAGGGTTTTAAAAGTCTGGAGAGTCGTGCTGTTAGTCAGACACGAGGGAACAGCACTTATTTTTAAGTTAGTATAAATGATAATAATCATTATTACTTTGATTACAACTCAATATGAATATTGTCCATGAATATAATAATAATAATAGTGCTGATGTGAGAGCTCATGTCCGTCATCAACAACATCCCCATAAATTCCAAGCCTAACCCCCTCACCATGGTAGGAGCGGTGGCAACGTGGTAGTGTTAGAGCTACCAGGCTAACACGGCCCTGGTGACAATCCAAGATGAGTCAACATCAGAATCCGTCGTCCTCTGGTCGTCTCTGCATCTGTGTGGCAATCAAGGACGTGTCAGGTGCTGAATTGCAAATTCATGGAGTGAGTATAACAACGTTGCTTCTGTGCATGTGCAACCCCCATTCCTTTGTGTGTTCTGGGCCAAATCTTCCCTGAATTCGTATGCAACTGCCGGTCCTTGCTGCACTGGGTGTTGGGAGTATAAACCTTCCAGGTCTAATGAATAGTTACAGCCAATGAGGACGAGTTCATGCAGACGAGACAATTCTGAGGTGTGATCTTTGTGAGCTTAGAAGTTCGATTGGCTCAACATCAACAACAGAGAAGGTCCCTTGCACTAGAAGCACACGCGTACATAAAAATGAACACAAACACACAAAGGAAGTGAGAGAAAGAAAGGGAGATAAGGGCCCCATACACATTTTGTGTTTGTCGGTACGCATGGCAAACACTAATAGAAAATCGATGGCTCGCAAAGGCCAAATAAAGTGAGCGTTTTTTTGTTTGATGAACAAAAACAAAGGGTGGATTTTTTTTTCTCTTACCCCCCCCCCCCCGATCATTGTCCATAGTGAGATCATAGCAGAAAGTTGGAAATCTCTAGATTAATAAAATTATGTTACCACTTCTAAAAGTAAAGTCACGTAAATGTGAGAAACACACACACACACATTATAATTATTTTTATTTACTATTAATTGATTATTTATCCAACTGCGTAATGTGGAAAAATAACTGTTTATATATCCTATTTTAAAAAAAATTAGAATTAATGGGCCCTATTATCATGCACAAGCAAAGCCTCTGGAACTCTCTCCCTGCCCCCTGTTTCCCCGACAGAACAGACATGCAGAAATTTAAAACTAATGTAAACAGACATCTCGCTGCGCGGATCCCAAGTTAGGTTGACCCCCCTTCCTTCTCCCCTTTTCCTTTCTCAGTAGCCCCTTACGTCTACAGTGGCGGCCTGCCTTGTTGGGTTAAATAAAAAAATAAAAATAAAAAAAGGATAAGTTTAAATATTAAATTGTCTTAACGCTTGGACTATTAAAATAATTTACAACGCTATTGATCATGTTTAACCATTCATTTATTTTTTATTTTTTATTATAGCTTGTGTTTAGATTCATGTTTTGAAACATGACGTAAATCATAAATCTATGACATCAAGCCAAAGCTATAATTATTTTGTTATGGTGATGTTTTAAGCTATATTTATAAGAAAGCCCAACTATGTTATTTATAGAACCTCAGACTGAAGATCTCAATGTTTCAGTTTCGATTTCTGGTCATGGCATCCGCTTTATTTGTTGGGAATTTATTATTTATTATTAATGCAATATTTTCCATTTCTAGTAGTTAAGATCTCTGCTATGTCGAAATGAGACAAATTCTGCAAGGTATTTATTATGTTTAGATTTAGGTGTAGAGTACTGGAAATCTGGAGAGACGTGTTGCTACTCAGACTCCAGGGAACATCACTTGTTATTATCAGTGAGTAATCTCTGATGATGACCTGTGTGAACACTCCTAGTGAGTACAAATAATGATAATAATAATAATATATTCTAAACCCTTGAAAGGTTGGACAAAAGAAGAACTCAGGCACGTGGACCAGAGTACTATGAAACTAATGACAATGCACAAAGTATTACATCCGAAGAATTGTATTGATCGACTCTGTGTAAAAAGGAGAAAGGAGGGAAGAAGATTGGTAAGTATAGAAGAATGTGTGGATGATACAACTTGAAAAATACATAACCCAAAACACTTCAAAAGGCATCGCCCAAATTTACAATACAGAGAAGAGAGAAACTGGAAACAAAAAGCGAGGCAAACAAAATGGTAAGAGAAGCAGTTAGATGAAGAATTTATAAGACTGATCAAGTGTGATGATGTATAGAAGTGAAACCTGACCACTGAGGGTTGAGGATATGCGTTGCATGGAGAGAAATGATATGAAAATGATACAATGGATGTGTGATGTGTCTTAAAAACAGGCTTAGATCTGATAACTTTAGAGGAAGATTAAATCTGGACAGTACAGAGAGGTGTGTGCAGAACAGGAGACTTTGTTGATTTGGTCACATTGAAAGAATGGAGGACAGTGCTTGAGTTAGTAGATGTAGAACAGTTGAGGTAGCAGGGTCAATTGGCAGGGGAAGCCAATAAAAACATGGGAGAAAATGATAATGACCGAATATGATGAACATGGGCATAGATAGGAAAAGGATATTTGAACAGAGAAACATAATTGCAGCTGACAGCTGCACAGAACAACACAATCAGAACAAACTATATTGAAGCCAAAATAGACAAAAGCCAGGAAAACAGTTAGTGTAGACTCTATGGACAAAGAGACGAAACGGTAAATCACATCATAAGTGAATGCAGAAAACTAGTCCTACAGGAATATAAAAACAGCAAAAACGATATGGGAACATTTGTAAGACTACGTGTGTCTCCTCGACAACCGTCGAACCTAACGTCATGTGTCCGTAGTTTTCTTCTTGTTCTGGCCATGCCGTCTATTTCACTGATGAATCGTCGAGGAAACAAGCACTGGTTTACAAGTTGAGAAAATAAAATTAAAGCAACGCAACTCACAAGAAAGAACACAAACTCATGTGAAAAACCCTTAAAAAAAAATTTTTTTTAATTTTTCAGATTTTCATTCAGCATCTTTTTATATTTATCTAAATTTTTCATCGTTGTCAATAGCTTTGTGGCGGCATTGGTGAATAATCTTTCTCATATAAGACACATTGATTGTGTATCATTCATTAGAGAAGGAATACAACCAAATTGTAAGAATCCCAGTAAAAATTATCAGCATTTTTTCTTTGCAGTTATCGTTTTAATTTATTTTTAAACTTTAATATTTCTAGTTTCTTCTTCAGACATAATCTACACAGTTCATCTAAAAATCTACATATCTTAGCCCACGTTAAGATTTGCCACCATTCGATTACCAGAGATTACCATCCACTATTCTTAAGTTCCAAAAAATAGATAGTGATGTACTATATGGGAAATGAAAAAGGAAAAACCAAAATATGTTTTTCTTTTATGTATTCATCAACGTTTCGTCTTTATTCGTAAGACTTCCTCAGGATGATAATTTTAAGAAAAATGTCATGCAAGTACATAGAAATATTGGGTTGACATGATGGGTTGATGAGAAGAAGTAGTAGCCACTACTGGGAGCGCAGTACTATATATATATATTTTTTGTAATTATAATATATTTTTACAAAATCTAATGTAGTCATTCTTGTTATTCGGGTTTTCAGATGTCTGTTTACTTCAACATTTAGATGAGATATGCACGCAATACGACCGTAATTGTTTTATCATGGAACGTGGAGTGTTTATTTTTTGTTTTGTCAGCACGTTTATTGATCCGTTCAGCCACCCCGGGTGTATCTAATGCGTTGGGGATATCTGTCAAATATGAGCCAGGGACAAAAAAAAAAGAGAGAGAGAGAGGGGGAGAGCATTAAAAAAGATTAAAGACACCAGAGCCCCCTCCCCGCCCTCCACCATCCCAAAAAGTGTGTAATACATGTAGACTCTACAAGCTTTTATGAAAATTAGACCTTTTTTTAGTTATGGAAGACCTTAATCTATATATATATGACTCAATGTGTGTGTGTATGTGATGTTTGTGTGTTCCCTAAGGAAAGAAAAGTTAAAGAATCTACATCAAATCTAAAAGAGTATTCTTATGTAAAATTTACCAGGGAAGACAATGGAAGTGTTCCCAAATCTCTATGTGCATAACCCCTTTAAAACTTCAAATATATCCTATTTTGATGAAATTTATATCATATGTATAAAATATTCTGGGGAAGAGAATGGAAGTAGTCCGGAATTTCTAAGTGTCCTTCTAACCTAAGGGAGCTATAGGAGCCGAACCTCCTTTAAAACTTCAAATATTTTTATCAAATTTATATCATATGTATAAGACAGTAATTCAGAGAGTTTTCCAACATTTCAGCTTCTTCCGATTATATTAGGGGGGGGGGGCAAATGGGAGGAGGGGTCAGTAAAAACAAAGAAAGTAATATGGTGCTATGAGCAGAGTGAAAAAGTCTTCCTGCTAGTAAATTATAATCGTGTACGTTCCTCCAACTTTCATGAACAGGAGACAAATAATAAAAAAATAAAACTCTCGTCTGAATGATCATCATTCAAGTGTCGGACTGTTTCTCTGATTCGATTATAGTACTCACAAGAGGAACCGTGTGAAGGTTGTCAATGTCCTAAAGTGCAAGTAAAGCTATACTGTACTAGCCCACAGTGACAATGGCACATACATAAATACTCTATCAAAAATGTCCTATTATAGTCTTGTTCACTTGTTCCTTTTTGCACTGTTTTTCTCTGCATTCATTTCCCTGCTGGTATTTACTTGACACTCACTACCTACTCCAAAAAGGATGAAACCAGATGATACTTCGGTTATTTGATCTTCTTTCACCAGATGCGTTTCTGACAGAGATGCTATGTCAATGTTCAGTTATTGATGTTTTTTTTATCACAATTGCCGTTCTAGACTCTGGATGTTCGGATAAGTTTCTGTCCAAATTCTGTCCATTAGTTCCCTTGCATCAGTGGCGTGCAGAGGGCTGGTGATGCCCTGGTGATGACTGGGGTCAACTCCTGGATTGCATGCCACAAAGACTCAAGTATAAGTCCTAGTACTGAGAAATATTATGAGAAAAGGAGATAGTTTGAATATGATTGGATGCCCTCCTCCCCAATTTGGATGCCCTAAGCCACCGTCCTGTCCCCCTCCCTTTTACACATCACTGCCTTGCATATAGTTTATTACTATTATTGTTATTATTATTATCAATCATTATTATTATTGCTTCAGTAAACCACTGTTAGCCGCATAAGGCTACCCAGTATTTTTGTGACAGACAATTTTCGGTGCACCTTTTCTCACATCCTTTCAATTGGGTGAGAAATGCTCTCCTAAACAGGATGTTACGATAAGATTCCTGCCGCCTATCTGCAGAATTTTGACTGTTTGCTTCCAACAGGTCATGTCTGCACACTTCACTATTCCTCTATCACCATCAGAATTTTAGTATGTTTCGGTGACAGATTAGATCGCAGAGAGTTTATTTACCTCCTCTCCAGGAGGTTAGACACACGGTCAAGTGAAGTTTTGAAAAGCCAGCACACTAGGAGAAGCACACTCAGCATTCCCTAGTAGGGGCGCCTCAGGCGATTAGCAATAAACTAACCCCTTCTCAAAGAGAGAATATAAAGTCTGGGAAGATGGATCTCTTAGGACTGAACAAAACCATACCTCAGTCCGACAACAACAAATCCACTGTTCGACTGATTATCGAGGACGTATCTTTAATTAGTATGAACCCTAACCCTACTCAAACTGTATCATGTAAGATGAGATCGCAGAGAGACGTCTGTACATCATTGGATTATAGTGATAAACGTTTGTACAACACAAGTACCACTCTCTAAACCTCCATGATTATAATCTGGTGACATGCCAAATCAAGATGATCGGTAATCACTTTAGTTGCAGGTTCTACATTAGTTTCCTTCTCTTACATGGGTTGCCATAGACCTGGCTCCATCTACCCCAGTTTTGATCTCAAAATGACCTTTCTTCTAGACGCATGGTTTTCAACCTCTGGGTCGCTACTCCCATGGGGGCTACAAACCTTTTTTGTGGGGGTTGCAAGAACTGAGGAGTTGGTATATTTTATTAGACTTAGGACTAAGAGAAAATTTTCGTTGAATATGTTAGATAGAACTAGAATTAATAATATTATTAAGTGTAATTTAAGTATTTTGACCCCTTTGCAGAGTACAGGACCCTTTTGCATAAGGAAGGCTCACTTTCGCTGGGGAAATGTGTTTATTTCTCTATGGAGACTTTTGTGTACTTTTGGAGTACTCTATGGAATGCAATATTTTAGAAATTGAATCCTTACTATAGAATAATGTGGGTTCTATTCTTGGCAATGTCCTGTCCAAGTAAAGGTTATTTATTGAATGAAGTTTTTTTTTTAATACATCTTCTAATACTTTCATTATGTATCCAGTACATAGCCGACAGTGGTGACTCCAAGGGTAAGCATATGGAGGCGTATGCCTCCTCTCGGGAGAATTTTCCATTATTTGCACAGTGTACATAGAGGCATACATGAAGATAATTGGAAGCATGCATTCTGAGGCTGGATTCTACTTCAATTTACATTTTGGGATCGTATTAGAAATAGTTGAAAATACTTGTCCACATCTTTGTGTTATTATTTCACTCATTTTACAGTTGAAGTTCAACTACATCATTGATGATGTGCATGTAGGCAGGCGCTTTACTAAAGTTTGTTAATAATAGCATTATTATGCTATTGTACATGTAATTATCTTTCTGATAAATTCGATGTAACTTAACAACTATCTTTATTTGCAGATTACGCAGATCCTGGTACTTCTGATGCATTAGTCAGAGAGGAAGAAATAAGTGGGAGTATTCTCTTCGCAAATATAGCCTTTTGTAGTTGCAACTAATTAGCATATGTGGGGATTAGCTGATGTAAATGGAAGGACTAAAATGGAAGGCGGCAGTTGGATTTTGGACAGCTAAGAGAGAAGATTGTTGAGATTGAGATTGAGATTGATCGGTCAGTTGATGTTCATTGCGGTTGAAGAGTTCTTCTAATTTAATCACAGGTTACACCGTCAAAGCTTAAAAGGTACTTAGAAATTTACATCCTGACTACAAAGATAAATATATAAGTTTTTTGACCGAAAGGCAAACAGCGTGAAGCGATCTCGATTGGATTCCTCCGGAGTATTTCAGTAACAAAATCGAGCCACTGTTGAAGTGTCATTCTTAGTATGAATGCAGATTCTAAAGCAAAGAAGTCACACACAGTTGCTGAAGAGTTGATAATCCCGTGCGCGAAAGACATAAATCGTCTACGAATTGCAAGCTTGACTTACTATGACTCTCAGACAACATTATACAACGTACGATTTAAATGAGAAAATCAAGGATCAAGTCATCAATCAATTGAAGTCAGCTTGGCCGTTTGCTCTGCAGCTGGACGAGTCTACGGGTGTTTCATCCTGTGCACAACTTATTGTATTCGTGCGGTACTTTCATAATGTGTGTTCAAAGATGAGTTTTTGTGTTGTTTAGACCTGCTTTCCCGAACACTTGGAGAAAATGTTTATCAGGCTATTGATACGTTTTTCAGATCAAATGATATCAAATGGGAATTGTTGTTGTGCGGACTTTGAACAGATGGTGCTCCAGCTATGTTTGGCCATACCTCAGGGTTTCAAGCACATGTTAAGAAGATGGCACCGCACTGTACATTCATACATTGTATGATACAACATGAGGCCCGGGCTTCAAAGACGTCTCCGAGTTGATGAAAGTGCTTAAGCAGGTGATAAAGCCCGTAAACATGGTAAAATCAATGCTTGTTCCAACGTTTTTGGATGCGGATCATTAAATTCTCTTGTTTCACACTGGGGTGAGATGGCTATCGAAAGGCAACGTGCTTAAGCAGTCTTTGAACTGCGTGTCGAGAGACTTTTTACATAGGAAAGGAATAAAGGGCTGGTGAAATTTTTGCAAGATGATGTAGTATCACTGGCTTATCTTGTTGATCTTTTTGGCGAATTGAATGAAATAAAGAAAAGACAGGACCATCATCGATTTCATTGATATACTATCAGTATTTCAAGTGAAGATAGGACTTTGGAAAAGGAAGATAGTATAGAGTCGATGCTTAGGGCTCAACTGTATGAACAGTTGAGCAGCAGTCAGACTGCCAAGCACATAAAAATGCCGGTTTATAATAAGGCTAGAATGTTCCATTATGCTCAGAAGGGAAAGTCCATTCTCTGTGTTCTGATTGGCTGAGATTCATAAGTGGCCATTCTAGTGTATAAATGTTCATTCATTCGAATAAGAATTCTTCTACGAGATGGATGCCAGTTGAGGCCTTTATGCCGGTAAGTGTTAGTTTGATTCTATAGATAGCAATGGATAGACTGGAATGTTTCCTGTCCTAAATGAACTCCTTAAAGACATTAAGGATATACGGCTTCATATCAATGTTAAATCACAGAATATCAACAACCTTTAAGCTTTGCGAAGCGAGTTTACGAAGGATTTCCCCGACATAGCAAGAGACAATTTGACATCTGTCAGAAATCCGTATCTAGTCTCAATCAACGACATAATCAACATTTTTGACGGCGCTGAAGAGTTTATTGCCTGAAGAAATGACTGAACAACACAAGATGCCGTCAAAGAGAAGAGCTTACCTTTATTTTGGTCAGCCATGGTTTGTTCGTATGCCAAAGTTTAAAGCACAGCCATCCATCATCTGATACCAAATCCAGGAACAGAATGGTAGTGAGGCCAGATCTGAGGTGTGCTCTGTCAACAACGGCGCCATGCATAGACAAGCTTGCCACTAACGTGCAACACCAGCTTATGCTGTTTGAAGTGCATGAAAGATAACCAATAAATAAGGTTTTGTTCAACAGATGGATTCACATTATTTTTAATTATGTTTGTTTTCTACTGCATGTACACAGCTATGCTTGAATCGACTATTTTGAAAAGGGGTCGTCAGGTCATATTGGTTGCTCATAAGGGGTCCAGTACAAAAAGTTGAAAACCACTGTCCTAGACAGACTGTCAACCAAGACTAACGAACTATCTCAGAAGCAAACTCGTTTCGAGCCCTCAGTAACCCTGACCCATCTCTTACCCCTTCTCCTGTCTGCTACTTGAAAGCCAGGGGATGGATTTGGTCTTCAAAGACTGTATGGTAAGCTTATCATTTGGAACATTTCAACAAGTGACGAGGGCTTATCCTTAAAAATATATACTCATACATATATAGATTTTGTATTATGTGTATTATTCAGACTACCTGTCTCATCTTGGTTGTTATATTCACAACGTTTCGACTGATGTATCCTCCGACCTTCTTCAAGTGGATTTTTTCAAACTTGGGAACCTTATAGTCGGACTTGAGAATCTTCATGTTAAACTTGAGAACCTGTGCAGAATTTCGAACTGAACCCTTCATGATTAGGTTGTTCTCATTCTGTCAGCCGGGCTCGAAGTGTTCATTTTATGTTATTCTTAATAAATATAGACTGTAGTAAAGATTGAACCTTCAACCTCCGGAAAACTGTCACTTAGACTGATTGTTAACCAACACTATTATCCGTTACGCCATGTGTCCATAAACACACAGAGTTTATATATATATATATATATATATATATATATATATATATATATATATATATATATAATAATGGTAATAATCCAGGTGAAAAATATCCACAGGGTGGTAATCCAGAGAATTTTAACCGGGTTTATAAAAAGTGCTCAATATCAAAATAGAGCTTTATATATGATAATTTTGTTTACACAGACATGTACAAAATCTGCGACACTGGGGTCTCTCCAAATATGATCTGAGGTTAAGATCGGATTCTAACTCTGCCTGATGAGATCTCAGTTTATAGTAACTGTTGATCGATAACATCGACATGCCAGTGTCGCAGATTTTGTACATGTCTGTGTAAACAAAATTATCATATATATATATATATATATATATATATATATATATAGTCCTTGCTCCCTCCACCCTTCCCCTTTTTTCTCCCACTCATTTTCATTCTCTAACAAGTACGGACGTCCAGCAAGACGCTGCCATTATTTTTCATTTTATTTTATTTTTCTTCCCAACATGTCTACCCTACATGTATCTGTGCTTGCATGATATCTTTTCCCTATATCATCATCCTGATGAAGTCTTATAAATAAAGACGAAACGTTGATGTACACATAAAAAACATCCAGTTTTTGGTTTTCCTTTTTCATTTTACCATCACGTCGGATTACCTTCATCCTTCTCTTCCCATATATATATATATATATATATAAAATAATAATATTTATAAATTAATATTAATTATTTATTACCTACAGACATCGATGTTTCATGCTTACGCAATCTTCAGTGTAGGAAGCTAATTTCTGACGGTCGACGGGCGTGAACTCCGATCACAAATCACCACTGATTCGCAGGCAGGAGAGTTTCCAGTTGGCCACCAGAAATTAGCTTAGAATTTTAGGAGGAATTTAACTTTGTAAATGCAAAGTCGGCGAGTATTCACATCAAGCAGCATAGAGTGATCGACAACAACAACAAATCGTTTTGGATCTTGCAATGAAGCTAGTAGTACTGCTTGTTATTAAATTCACTCAGAGTGCCCAGCCTTTGTAAAGGGGGCTATACAATAATATTTATAAACAAATATATACAAGTATGTATATATATATATATAAATAAATATATATATATATATATATATATAAATAAATATATATATATATAAATAAATATATATAAGTATGTATAACATATATATATATATATATATATATATATATATATATACATACTTGTATACATACGCACGCACACACATACACATACATATATACACACATACACACATATATATATATTGTAACACAGAAGCGGATTTTATAAATATCAAATCTCCATTTTTTTCTGTAAGTTTTCTCCCAACCCAGAAAATATCTATTTAATTAAGTTTTTCCCCAGCTTTAAAAAATATATTTTTCTTGTTTCTATAAATATGAAAAGAATACTCCTTTTCCTCACCTCCCACCCCTTTCTGAACTCGGCAAAGCAAGGTTATTAATGGCTTGACTGGACAGGCAGTACCTTTTGCAAGAAACTGGCCAGAACTTTCAACTGGCCAGGCACCGAGGTGTCTAGAAAAAGGCATTCTGCTTGAATGGAATTATTTCCTGAAAATGCCTTTCCTATTTTTCTTATTGAAATCAAATTCTCCTTAGGAAAACACCTGAATTAAGAATTTTGAATATCATATAACAATCAGGAACAAAGACAACTCTTCTCATATATTCAAGACTTGGCAAATAGTTTTCAGTTCTTACCCCTGCTGTCACCAAGCAAGAATCGTTCGTTTGGTTCTTAATCGTCCGTCTATTCTCTCGGCCATCACCTCGACAGAAGCTTCGTTTTTGGAATTCCTCTGAGAAATTCAATTTTCAGAAGAAAAAAAATATTCGACTTCTAGTTTTGAAACCAATTATCCCTTTTTCCCATAATTATCTTGTTTGTTCTCTCCTGTTTTTGTTGTGCTTGTTTTATTAATACCCATTTTAATAAATTATATATTTAATACAATCTTTTGTGTCACTGTTTTTTTTGTTTGTTTGAAACCCAAAGTGGAGTTCAGGACGGATAACCACTTAAAATGGAAAAAAAAATTTTTCATTTGAATCTGGAAAATTACTGGTTAGTGTCTGGTGATAACGCGTTTCCTCATGTCACACATCATAGCCGGTTTATAACAGTTGGATGCTCGTCTGGGATTATCTGTTCTCTAAAAATCCATCCAGAGAGATTAGCACACCGCTGGAGTAAAGTAGTAATGTCAAAAAGAAACAATGAGTTAAAAAGTCCCCGAAAAAACCCAAGGACTTGTGATATCCTTTATGAACATGACAAATAAAGGCATAGCGGACAGTTACAAACCATTTATGTCTGATGGGTTTGTGTCCCCCATGGATATCCCAGAAATACAAAACCTGTAAAAAATTCTGAGAGACACTGGTGCATCCCGGTCAGTCATCTCGATCAAAAGTTTACAGCATGGACCAAAGATGGCCACTGCCAAGTTCTTTATAATGCAGGGAATTCATGGTCACCACACATCGTCGTCCCGATCTATTGCATATGTGTAAAATCACAATTAGCAACCAGCCGTGTTTTCTCCACACAAATTGCCTCCTGACATAAACAGATGAAAAGGCTAAACAAAGTAGCGAGCAGAATATGGATATTGAAAAGGACGAGGTGGTTAAACATTATCCCATTTTATGTCAATGTTTTAACTTTTTTCTCCAAATCATTGTTTTGTCTAAACCAAAACATTGCCCCTTTTCATGCCAACGTTTTTTACATTTTGAATTGACGTTCCCTAAAAATCTTACTTACCCCAAGTCAGAACATTATCCCTTTTCCCCACCATTATCTTGTTTGTTCTCCCCTATTTTATTAATATCCATTTTAATAATTTTTATATTTTATACGATCTTCTGTGTCACTGTTGTTTCTTCAGCATCTGGTGTTTATTGATATCTTCTCTGAGACCAAAAGGAGAGTTCGAGATAGATAACCACTTTTTAATATTTAAAAAATTATTTCCACTAGTAAAAATATGCGACCAGAGGGAGCATATTTTTGCTAGTATATATTATGAACAAACATGCATTGCACTGCCTCCACCTCAAAGGAGGAGGTAATGCTTGGGAGGATAGTCTCATGACAATAGAACAAATACTACACTACCCCCTTCCTAAAAGAGGAAATAAAACTGGGAGGATGGTCTCATGACAACAGAACAGATACTACCCCCCAAGGAGGAGGTAATGCCTGGGAGGATGGACTCATGACAACAAAACAGTTACTATACTACCCCACTCCACCCACCCTCAAAAAGGAAGAGGAAATGCCTGAGAGTCTTAAAAAATCTTTAAAAATGAAGAATCCATGAGCGATTGCTCTTTTTACCACATTACCTCGAGTGAAGTGTATTCTATGGCTGACTCTTCAAACTTAAGTATTTTTTATTTACCTCTTCTCCAGGAGGTTAGACACAAGATCAGGTGTGGGTTTTGATGAAAGTGTTTTTGTGGAACGAACTGGATTCGAACCAGACACACTCAGGTCCTCAGTCCGCGTCGTTAACCACTCAGCCACTGTGGATTGTATCATAACAAGAGAACAGATACTACTAACCCCCCACACGAATTTGGCATTGTCTGAAATAGTATAATAAACTGAATTGAGCATTAATAGAAGTAAGAGTATAGTTTCGGTTCAGACAGACAGATACCAAATCTCCATTAGTAATAGATTTGAATACGGAAAATTATTGTTATTGTCTGGTTATAACATGTTTCCTTGTGTAACACGTCATAACCAATCCATAACAATATACATACAGAGTACAAACGATATATGATCGCAATTTTCAACTACTAATTTTATGCCTTTTTTTAAACTTTTATTATCAGTCTTCATGAAACCAGTGATGATATTTCCTTTCTTTTTTTTTTTTTCAGAATAATTGATTATGGACAATTTTGAACTTCCATATTTGCAGAAGAGACACAGAGTTCTCCTTGGAATCCATGCCGGAATGGCAAATAAGGAGATTTAACACTTCCTCAGTGTCAGCAAGAAAATGATAGAAAAAGTCAAAAAGGAATTGGAAGATTCAGGATTCGACTACGAGGCAACATCAGAATGAAAAACGCATGATCGTGCAATGGACAAAAAAAAATCGCCTAAATGACAAGAGATGTAATGTATTGTAGTTTAAACATTAAAACGTTTGCAATGGAGGAAGGCGTAGATGGAAAGCTGATTATGGACATCCGCTACGTTTCATTCAAGATGAGAAAAAGACAATTTCTGTCAAAGGCGATGCAATAAAAGCGACTGAAGCACGCAAAGAAGCTGATCAACAAGTTGGAACACCCACTGGAACCAGACATGCTGTGGTTATTGTCTGACAAAATATCAACTTCCAGAACAATAGATAGCTTGTTGCCTCATCCGAAGACGTGCCCAAAGTCATGCAGATAAAGTACCAGCAACAACTATGGTCTTCGATGTCGTCAGCAGTAAAGGTGACGTTATGCCACTCATCTCTTCGTGAACGACCTCAGGTGAAACATTGATGGTTATATCCACATACTGAGCAAGGTACCGAAACCGTGGATCAACTAAATAGTCTCTACGTGTGACAGCAAGACTCAGTGCCCTGCCATACCAGCCGGAAGACCCAGACCTGGCTGTCAGAGAACATTGTCGACCTGACTTTATCTGACTTCTGGCATACTAGCTCACCTAACGGCAACTCTATCGACCTTTTTGTGGGAGGCACAGTAGAATGAGGATCCAACAGATTTAGCTGCAACATAAAGAACAAGCTAAAGGTCTTTGGGGTTCAAGTTGGGAGGAAGTGCCAAAGGCTTGTGGCCAGTTCCAAGGCTGTCATCAAAAACATTGAGAAATGTACTCTGGGAAATGTCTTAGATAGTTGTGGAAGTGGGCGATTAAAGCAGCATTGGTAGCGGCGGTATTGTGTCAGAAGCATATAAAAGTAAGATCAGAGGAAAGTTGCAAACTCCATGCACCTGATCTGTTCTTCTGTATGCATTCGAGATGGACTCAGGATTCCAATTCCATAGCCCGAGTGAAACAAACTGACAGATCTATGATTGCACGAACAAATTCGTAAATTGTCATGAGTGTGGTCCACAGTGTGTGGTCCACAAAAAATATGTAGACCTGGAAGGAATTGGAAACGGTTGGTGGCTGATGACATATGACAGTTGGGATTGATGAATTAAGATGTGATTGATGGAAAATTGTGGAGACTGTAAATGAAGAATTTTACCCCCACCAAGACGAAAAGGACTTAAAAACTAGAAGAAAAATAAGAATATATATACTAGTAATGGGACGATTCCAATATTTGTCCCGATTCCGATACAATTAATGATTTTGTTCTAAATTCCCAATTCCGATTCTTTTAAAATTACTAAATATTTAATTAGAGATTTGTTACTTTAAAAATTTTTTCAAATTACTGTAAAACCCCGTGTAATGTCCTCATATATTTTCGCAAACGTAAAAAAATACACTTAGGGGGTGGGGGCTTATATTACATGGGTAGATCTTTCTAAATATTTTTTCTCAAATTTTTTCCTTGTAATTGATTGAAAATAGTGAAACAACTAAAGATTTATTTTTTCTTTTAAAACAAAGCCAATTCGTCTTGTATTAGTTAGTCATTAGTTGACAAAATGCTATTTGAATTTTTTTCATAAACACTTGAAAATAGTCGACGGTATGCAAAGTAAGAAGACGGTGTAGGAACAGAAATAGTTAATAAAGTCCCCTCCCCATGTTAAGAATGAGTTTCTAAATAATAATGCTACTATTTAGAAAATCATTCTTAACATGTGGAAGGTAGGAGTGCTGTGTTAACTATTCTGTGCCTTCCCTCCATCAAAGAATGTTCATATTTTTTATGCTAATTATAAAGATTTGGTCGGTTATTAGATTGATTTGTTTTACTGTAAAAAGAAAAACAAGATACAAATAATAATAATAATAATAATAATAATAATAATAATAATAATAATAATAATAATAATAATAATAATAATAATAATAATAATAATAATAACTAAAGTTTTAAATCATGTAAAAAAAATTTATAAAATTGACGCAGTTCGTAATGTAAAAATAATTTTCAACATTTAAAAAAAAGTTTTATTTCAAATTCTAAGAAAAAACATTGGTAAACAGACGTCATCAATAATTAAAAACTAATACCAAGTTAAATATGAACCTTTTTAGTTCAAAATAAAATAAGATGTTAATTGCGTACACTCACAAATATTTTAATTAAATAAGCATTTCCCTTTTTATTATAACAAAATAAGGGTACTTAAATTTGTTTGTAGCCTTAAAAAGAATAAAGAAATTAATGGATAATAATTTTTCAACTTCTATAAACTATTACAAACTATTTTTATATATAAAGTTAAAAATGATAAATTATGACATTTTTTTGTCTTCCATATATTTTGCATAGTGATAGTCAATTGGTAAACAAAGTTGTTTGCCGATTATGTGACGCCGGATTTTACTCATTTATCACTTTTGGGGGATAATTTTGCTAATTTTTAGTAAAATGTGGGATTATTTTTATTTTCTTCTTTTTTTTTTTTTAAATTCAGTATCTTATGACTTTAATTTAATAATTATCTATGAAATAGTTCCCAAAAACTTATATTAATCTTTCAAGGGATTTTTACAAGAAATTTTCTCAAAGTTCAAAATTCACTGAATTTTTGGCTTTTTAAGCCGCCGTGATTACATATTTCATTATAATTTATTTTTCACACGTAAATATGCAGTTTTTTTTTTTCATTTAGAGATTAAGTTTAGGCTTTTATCTTTCAAACACAATCAAAGTTTACACGGAAACTAATTAAATAATTAATGATAAGCCCATTTTAATAAGCATAGTCTGCACAAGAGGCGGCCATTTTTGCCCATACCTAATATATATATATATATATATATATATATATATATATATATATATTTCCTCCAACCAATTCATCCAAGAACTATATTAGTTCATCGAAGCTCAAATTCTGTCTTACTTCGATTTTCTCCTGAATACCCGGACCATATTTATAACGTTTCCTGATATGATTCACCCTCCCACATCTAATGTCATTGCAGTTTGACTTATTGGTTTGAATGCAGAATTCATATAGGACCCCAATCGGAGAAATATGATAATTATTTCCTATAAAATGCGTTCTATCCTCTTTGTAAACCAGCAAAATTAACGGGAAACCAACAGAATTAACAGAAAACTTTCTTCTGTTCCCCCATTTCTCTCATGTACTCATGCACCTGTCCGTGCACGGATGTTAATATAGTCCCAACTATACAGCTAATCTATTATATTACATCCTTTATTTTCCTAGTCACCCTTGACCCTTATCCTATAATAATGTTTTATAAGGTGTCTTTTCTCCCCCTAAATTTTACCGTTGTCCATACATTCCCATGTGCTGTTCCTCCTACCCTAATCATCTCATTACGCAATGTTTTTCTTAAAAAACCTCTAGTAAAGGAGCCTTGATAATAACCAACCTTTATCCCCTGAACTTATTTAAACTTCTATCTTAGTTTCATTTATAGTTCTAAGTCCTTATTGATACATTCTAATATTATTAATTATCTCCTTTATATTTATCTTATATTTTCATTTTATATCTCTAATTTTTAATATCATCTCCTTATTGGTACCTTGGATTTTATCTTTAATTCTATTTATTATTAATTTTACCTCTATTATTTCTTAATTTACCTTTATTCTATATCATAAGTTAACGATTTTTATTTACTTATTTATAATTTTATTTACTTTATTATTTTCTTATATATTTTTATCTATGTGTATATATGTGCGTTTGTATATGAATATATATATGCATGTATATATGTCTGCATATGTATGTATTTTTATATTGTTCATATATTCGTATTTCTTTTATATTTCTATTATCGAACTTACATTTTTATTTTACTTGATTTTATCTTCTATATTTTATATTTGATTTATTTTTTATTTTATTTTATTTTACTCTATTACACTTCATTCTTTATTTTATGTATTTCTATATTTTTATATTTAAATTTTTTTTTTTTTATATATTTTTAATTTTTTAATTTTTAATTTTTCAATTTTTTAATTCTTTTATATTTTCGTATATTTTTTTTATACTTTAATATTTTTTATATTTTTATTTTTATTGTTATTTTTATTTTTATTTTTTGATTTGTTATTTTATTTTTATTTTTTACTTCTTATCCTCAGGTTTTATTTTTCCTTAATATATTCTATTATTTTTATATTTTATTTTATTTTATTTTTACTCATTATTTTTGTTCTTATTTTTATTTTTTTCATTTTTTCTTACTAATCTTTATAATGTCTATAAGGTTTTATTATTATCATTATCAGTTTTATCTTTATATTCTTACTTTATATCTGTAACTTATTCTTTTTCCAATATTGGTCTATGTACTCCCTCCTGCCAATGAATGTTCCTCTAAGACGAGCTTGTTATTTTTTCCTTTAATTTCTGTAAGATGTGGTGCTAAAGACGCTGATGAAGATACGTTTTGAGTAGCTTTTGTTGGTTTTTAAAAAAATTAAAGAATGAAATAAAGTATTTCCAGAATGTTTTGGAAACGACCGTACGTCATAATAGACTTGTTGTTCTAATTCTTTGAGCAATCTTATAATTCACTAAATCTCCTTATATATATATATATATATATATATATATATATATATATATATATATATATATATATATAATTATTATCTTTTTATTTATTTATTTATTTTTTATTTATTTATTCATTATTATTATTATTATTATTTATTTATTTATTTTTATTTTTTTCGTAAATGTTTCTTTATGTATGTGTGATAGTGCACGTTGAACCTCATGAAAATGAGAGAAACACTATCCCTGTGACAGGATCACAGGTAAACTAAGCCTGGGCCTGGTGTTGCCACAAACACCAAACCATGATAAATGTCTATAAATACAAATAAACGCCGTGGGACTCAGAAGAAAGATCTGAGTGTCATGATGGGCAGGTGCTCCCTCGATGGTCAACATGGGGGACCCGGTCCGCATCCTGCGAATGATGGCTCCTTTAATTTCAGGAACAAGACCACGGACAAAAAACAGGTAGGTAACCCATCAAATTCCAAATATGATAAGGACACTGACCAAACACAAGAATTCAAGAATGAAAATAACAGACCAAAAAGCCATAGAAAGAAATGGACCACAAAAGAGAACAGACTGGTAATGGAATGCTACCACAAAAGCCGCTACCCCATAGAAAGAGGATATCGGAAACGAATGAAAGATCTATGGGACATTTATACTGACTACCATACAACGGCACAAAGGATAGCAGATACAGCAAGACAGATACTCAAGAGAGGGTGGTTCTCGGAGATGGAATTAACGGAAATTAAACAAAATATAAATGGCGTGACAGATCAAGACACACCACTTGACGAAAACTCCCAGGAAGAAGACGGGAAAAACATAAACACAGAAACTGAAGAAGGCGAAAACGACGAAACTATATCTGAGGAAGAAGCAAGAGAAGTGGAAAACATCAAACGATTAATGTCCGAGAACAAAACAAAACTTCCATCCCTAAGGAATGAAGACTGGAAGAAGTTAAAAGTTGAAACAGAGAAAGTAAACAGAGTACTCACGTACATCCCAACAGACACTATCACAGATCTAAACAACTTGATATATGCGGGGGCAAAATCAATAAGTATGAAACTAAAAAGGGAAAAGAAGACTGACCAAAAGAATGGACAGACGAAATCTGGATGGGAGATCAGACTGGAAACCCAGATCACCAAACTTCAAAAGGAAGCTAAAACCGTAAATAGGATGAAGGAAAACAGTAAACGATGGAAGAGCAGAAATCTGAATCGCAAGGAAAGACTAAATAAGAAACATGAAGAACTAAAACAAAAGATAGCAGCAAAAGAAGGAAGATTGAGACGATACAGATACAAATCGGAACAGTACAAACAGAATAGGACCTTTGAAAACAATGAAAGCCAGTTTTACAAAAACGTAAATGGAGAAAGAACAACAACAGAACAACCGGACCCGACACAAACAAAACATTTCTGGAGCAAGATATGGGAAAATGCTGAAAATCACAACAAAAATGCTAAATGGCTGAAAGACATGAAAGATAAACTTCTAGAAATTGAAGAAGGAACGGAAACAGAAATTAATGAAGAAACTATTAAGACAACACTAAAGAAAATGGCAAACTGGAAAGCACCAGGTCACGATGGAATACATGCATACTGGTTCAAAATATTCACGACCCTACATGAAAGGCTAGCACAGAAACTGAGAGTATGTATCCATAAAACAGACGTACCAGAGTGGATGACCAAAGGAAGGACAACGCTCATACAAAAAGACGCCAAGAAGGGAACGACCCCAAGCAATTACAGACCAATAACCTGTTTACCGACAATGTGGAAAATCCTAATGGCACAAATTAGAGAGCAAATTTACCATTCCCTGAACAGTCGTGGACTACTTCCCGAGGAACAAAAAGGATGCCAGAAAGGGAAAAGAGGGGCGCATGATCTGTTATACATAGATCAAAAGATCCTGAAAGAAGTTAAAAACAAGAAAAAGAACATATCTATGGCATGGATTGACTACAAGAAAGCGTACTACAGAATCCCTCAAGCATGGATAATTGAATGTTTAAAAATCTACAAGATACCCAATAGGATTATTAATTTCATCAAGAAAGCAATGGAAACATGGAGATTAGAACTGACAGCTGGAGGAGAATACTTGACGGAGATAAAAATACAGAGAGGCATTTTCCAAGGAGACTCCCTATCACCACTACTGTTTATCATAGCCATGATGCCACTCAACTACATACTCAGGAATTGTGATGCCGGATACAAGTTCACAGGTAGATAACAACGAATAAACCATCTCATGTACATGGACGACCTGAAACTATTTGCAAAAAGCAAAAAGGAACTGGAAAAGCTGATAAATACGACCAGAATCTTCAGTCAGGACATTCAAATGGAATTCGGAATGTTGTTTTTTAAAAAATTATTTCTAAATAATATTAAATGAGGAACCATTTCGAGTAAAAATCTACTTATTATTACCCTTTTTAAGACGTTTTAACACATTTTTCGTCTAAAACACGCAATATCGACATGAAGCATACGAAAACGTGGATGGTGAAGCATGGAGCACTGAAACGAACTCTTGTAGTGAATTATAAAAATAATTTATTTAAGAAGTTTCTTGATTTCACAACTTGTGTTATCTCAATAAAAATACAAAAATTACTAAGTCTTTCACCTTTTTTTTTGTCATCGTATAGTGAATTATAAAAATAAGTTTCGTACTTCCATTCCGTTTTTCGTTAGGCCGTACTTCCGATCTGATCGGCTTTATTTTGTAGCATTTCTATGCTATTTTGTAGCATATTTACACATTTCAAACATATTTTTCTTCCGATTATATGGGTAATAATAAGTAGATTTTTATTCGAAATAGTTCCTCATTTAATATTATAAAAAACAAAAACAAAAAAACAACATAAAACCATTTTCATCGCCTATACATAATTTTTTAACTACAAAACTTTAAACTAGACCCTTACTGAAAATTACTATAATACTAATAATTGTAGGAATGCTAGGAACAGTTAAAAAAAACAAAAAAACTAGAAAAAGACCAGGAGAAATTGGAATCAAAAGGAGGATTGACACATGATTGACACTAATGAAAACAGCTGAGACATATTAAGGAAAATCCTCGAGTGTGGAAACCAACCCACATAACCAGATAATGGAAACCAACCATAGGAACAAAATATAGAAATAGAATTTTTTAAAATAGAAAGACTGTTACACAAATCCAAGGGAATTGAAACTGCCAGAAATCCCATAATCTGCTCCCACCCCTTAAAAAAGTGGTGGCAACAACTTCAGTTGGTACCACACAAAATGGTTGTGAAGAGTCAAGGAGGATGGAAACATCGAGGAGGAAGAGCACAATCCAGACCTCCACTGAAAGGGTGTGGAAAGTACTGGGATCTTGGGATGGCTCATTACCACTTCAGTCCAGAGAAAGCCAATGGTGTTACAAGTGAAAACTCAATGGTAAGCGGTTGTTACGATAATGCAAAATGATTTGCAACGGTTATCGAAAAAGGCTGAGAGTGCAGTAAATCGGGGGAGACTTGTTGTCACTCAGACTCCAGGAAACACCACTTGTTATTGCCAGTGAGCGATCACTGATAATGACTCGTGTGAGAACTCCTCGTGAGTAAATAGTAATAATAATAATAATAATAATAATAACAATAATAATAATAATAATAATAATAATAAAAGAACAACATTACCTAAAACTGCCAGGGTAAATATGTAACATCCCATAATTGAACACCTGCCACCCCCTACCTGCATACAAATAAAAATTGGAAAAACCAAAAAACAAAACGCAGTGGTACCAAGGGCGGTTGGTGCCACAGAAAATGATCATGAAGGGTCTGGTAGAATGGAAAGCACCATCCTAAAAAATAAATAAAAAAACTCACTTACCTCCAGAATTGGTTCACCATAAGAAATATTTCCTCACAAATGAGTTTCTTCTTATTTTCAATAAAAACAAAAAAAAAACCTTGTGACAATGGAAATTTTGGTTAAATCCAAAATCGTCTTTGGTAAAAATATTGATTACTTTTTATTCCTTTATTTTTTTAAACGACTACAACTTGCTGGATTTGGGGGGGGGGGGGGGTGATGTCGTCAGGACAAAATTATATTTTTATTAAATGCGTTTTTACTATTTTTATTTTGTTCAATAACTTTTAACTTAAACCTAGTTATATACGTTAGAAATACACGTTATAATATACGTTAGAAATACGATTAAGTTTTGCAATCGTTTTTCCCTTAGATTTTTAGCTAATTTAGTTTAGTACTTGCATTTTTTTTTTAGTATCGTACTCAAACTAAAACTACTAATGCTGCAGTCGAAGGTTTACTCAAAAAAGTTTTAAAAGTTCGCAATGCTTTGTTCTTTTTGGGAAGGTTAACTTGATTAGTTTACCTTTTTGGTTGTTGTTGCAATTTTTTTACACATAGAATAAGCGTTTTTTTTTTCCTTTCTTTTTTGTAGGACACGAAAAAGTTGCTCTTTTTTAAGGCTTTAAGAAGGTTCTTTTTAAAATTCGCCCAACGCAAACTTATCGGAGCAGCCACACATCAAACACGTTTTAAAACCGTTTAGACTTTATTCGCCTTTTTTTTGGGGGGGGGGGGGGGTCTGCTTTCTTTTTGTTTTGTCGTTTCTAACTGACGACTGCACCTTCACTCCGACTGTGTACTTATTTAATTTATGTTTTTTTTTGTCAGTGTCTTTAACCAGCTGATCATTTCTCTGTGGCCAAGCGCTTAGAAGATGTGCATTCTAATCAGTTTGTAACGAGTTCGATCCCATATCATGGCACTAGAAAAGAAAAAGACATTTGCCATAGATCAACCAAAGCTTTGTTAAATGAAATAGAGTGCTGTTCAGAATGGCGTGGGAAGCAGAGTGATGGGTGCCACTAGGCTTCGCAAACCTAAAACACTGAATGATTATCAAAGCCCCCATTACGAATAGGGAAGGGGGGACGTTTACCATTTTTTTTTTACATCGTATTAAAACATGAAAATCAACTTATCAAAATCGAAGCAAAACTGATTTAAGACAGTAGACCTTGCACATACAAAGGGCTCAATATCTTTTTAGATAGAGCTTTATAACAATAATAAATTCATATATATATATATATATATATATATATATATATATATATATATATATATATATGAATGACATCTCTTTTAATCCTATATATTTATTAACTTATAGCATGAGCACAAACACGCAAGCCATATCTCAAAATTAAAGTAAACATTTTTTTCCATAAAAATCGGCTCAAAACATAAAAAGACAAACTTAATAAAAATAGCATGTGACCTGTTTTCGCCTATGTACATAGGTTAAAACACCTTTTCGTGCCAAAAAACAAATTTGCTTTTGCAAGCCAATCATTCTTCATAAAAAGAATTTCAACACAGTCGTGAAGGCAGTCTTCTCCAATCAGTCAAGAGAAGCCAGTCAAAAGAAAGGGCGTAACTACAGTCTCTTCCGGCCATTCGCTGAGGGAACACTATTATAATATTACTTACACATACGCTCTAATACTTCTTACACACTTTTATGCCCGTTCTTCGTTCTACAACATAAAAAAACAATGAACTTTTTCAACTTACACACACTTCACTCACACAACTTTCATATCTTGTAATTTTGTAAACATATAAATATGTTGTGTGTTCCTTAATCATGTTTTCACTCTCCTTCATTCAACAAACATCCATTTTACATTTACTTCTTAGTGTGAGTTTATATCATATGCATACCAGGGCTCAAGTTACAGATATATTCACATAATGCAAAATAATAATACTTTCTAAAAAATAGATTTCTCTCGGTTACTGAGTACAATAAAAATAATATATGTAAATAAATGAAGGACATATGTATAGTGTTATCATTTCTCCTACTTAATAGCTGGCTTGTCAGTGCAACAGATATGTGCTTGACTGCTGATCGCATTTGGGTTTCTAATCTTGGTGTGGATACATTCGCTATATCTAGCCACACTCATGAGTTGTAGACGATGAAACAGCTGTCTGTGGATGACTACTTGAACTGTCTGATAGAGGAAATAATGGTTCCCACCTTGCATGAAGCAATAATCTTCTGTAAAGAATAGATCTCGCTCAATTACTGGTAGTGTTATGAAAATAATATATGTAAAAAAAGAGAGTACATGTATACAGCACTATAATTTAAGAAGAAGAATCTGTATTTTGCTTTTATGGATTTCAAAAAAGCATTTGACAGAGTACCAAGAGATGTTGTCGGGTGAGGTTTGCATAAATTAGGGGCAAACAAGTGGTTGGTGAAGGTTGCTCAAGCAATGTATAGAAATGCTCAAAGTCGGGTTAGAATTAACAGTACATTTAGTGACAGCTTTAATGTTAAAGTGAGGGAGTTCATCATGGTTCTGTACTGAGTCTGTTGTTTTTTTATTTGTATCTTTGAAGGGTTGTCCATGGAGTTTCGTACGGGTTGTCTGGAAGAGATGTTGTATGCTGCTGATTTAGTACTTAACTGTGTAACAATAGAAGGTTTACTTGGTAAAGACTTGGAGGAATGCTATGGAAAGTAAAGGACTGATAATGAATGTTACCAAGACCAAAGTGATGATCACTAGTCTTACACAATCAGTGGCAATATCTCATTCCGATTTATTAAGTTTTTCTCCTAGATCATAGATAACGTCTAACTGATTAGAACCCTATTTGAAGCAAACAAAAAACAACGAAAATAGAAGTAGCAAAAAAAAAAAAAAATGTTTTCTCTCAAATACTCAATTTTGATTGGTTTACTACTTAAATTTTGATTGGTTAATAAGATCCCTTCAACCAATCAGGAACAGTTGCCATGGAGGTCATTATTTCACTTGTAAAATATTTCCATATAAGTGAAAACTCAAGCTCACCCCAGATAGAAATTCTGGAGAAGAATCACAGGTCGCCAGGCAGACCCTTGCCAGTCAAAACACAGCTACTCAGACAGTAACAAACAACTCAAATCATTCCTGGCCATTGGGCCAAGGGTTCTCGACAATCAAGACAATCCACATTCATCTATATCACAGCAAGAAATATTTCTTAATCTGCACTCAGCAATCAAAGCTCAGCTATAAATAATGGATAATCCACAATGTATCTTCATAGACAATGAATCCATAACTATACCCCAAGTCTGATCCCCGGCACATCAGCGCTCGACAAATCGAGAATCAACTATTAACAATGGATAATCCACAATGCGTTTTCATAGACAATGAATACATACTTACATCAAACCGAGAATCAACTATTAGCAATGAATAATTCACAATGCCTCTTCATAGACAATGAATCCATAACTAGATTCTGAGTTTGATTCCCGGCACATCAGCTACCAACAAATCGAAAATCAACTATAAAGAATGGCTAATCCACAATGGCTCTTCATAGACAATGAATCCATAACTAAATCCCAGATTTGATCTCTGGCATATCAGTACTCATCAAACCGAGAACCAAATATTAACAATGGATAATTCACAATGCGTATTCATAGACAACGGATCGCTAACAACACCCTGGGTTCGATCCCCGGCACATCAACACTTGGCATATTGAGAATCAACTATTAACAATGGATAATCCACAATGTGTTATCTTCATAGACAATGAATTGATAACTACACCCTGGGTTAGATCCCTGGCACATCACCATTTGGAAAATCGTGAATGAATTATTAACAAAGAATAATCACCAAATCCGATATTTTTATTGACAAATGAATCTATCCCCCCCCCCCCCCCCAACAATTCAGAAATATCTGATTTCTCTCGGCAGATGAGAGCTGGCTATTTGCGATCAAAGCCCACAACAATTTTATTATCAAAAACAAATGACTGAGAATTATTGATGCAGTACTGCTACTACTACTCCATAAAGAAGTGACTCTAAACAAACTTTCTTTTAACAAAATCTTTTTGCCATTGAACGCTCAGTATTTTTTGTTTCAAATTTTATCTCAAAATAAATGATTGAATATTACAATCAGTTAAAAGTCCATCTTGTGTTTGTCTGTTTTATTCTCGTCACCATATACGTATTAATTAATTAACACTGATTGTCGTGTTGGAAAGCTTTCAGAAAGAGGGAAGTTCCCCTGCTTAATTTGTGGAAAGGGGGTTGGGAGCAACTCAACTTTTTTTGTGGTAATTGTAAGCATTGAGTACACAAGAAGTGCAGTTTGTGTGCAAAAAACGTAAGATAATTGAGAGAGATGTGAAGAAAGTATATTGTGATGGCGAGGCTATTGCGGTTGTTTAGAAGTTTTGTTACCTTGGTGATACCATTGGAGGACAGAGAGGAGCTGATGCTAGTATGATTGCAAGAATTAAGAGTGGATGGAGTAAGTTCAGGGAACTTCTGCCATTATGAACCAGCAGTGCGTTACCACTATCAATCAAGGGAAGCGTCTATCAGGCATGCGTACGAAGTATGTATGGAAGTAAAACCTGGTCAGTAAGGGTTGAGGACATGCGTTGTATGGAGAAAAATGATATGAAAATGATATGATGGATGTGTAATGTGAGTGATAAACACAATCTTACATGTGATGACCTCATCAGAGGAAGATTAAATCTGAATAATAGAGGAAGATGTGTGCAGAAAGGGAGACTTTGTTGGTATGGTCACATTGAAAGAATGGGTGAGAATTTTTGGGTTAGTAGATAGATAGGTAGGTAGAAGGATCAGTTGGCAGAGAAATGTCAAGGAAGACATGAGAGGAAGTGATAAGGATGGATTTGAGACAGAGGGATCAATAAAGACTTGGCCATAGATAAGTTAGAAGTTAATTTCTTTGCCAGCATGTAAAACAAATGTTAAACCGAATATGAGGATGATGATGCTTAGTAGTTGTTTTTCTAGTGCAACGGATATGGTGCATGACTGCTGATCGCATTTGGATGTAACTGACTGTTCGCATATCTCTCTCTCTCTCTCTCATTATATATATATATATATATATATATATATATATATAGTCTCGGAAGTATCTCAACCATTAAAACTATATAAGGAAAAAAAACCCCAAAAAAACCTTAAGTCCGAAGTCGTTCAGTGGAAAAAATCACTCATGTAAGTCAATTTAATTTTTACAGTTATTATATTAGTTTGCTTCTAACATTATTTAAGGGATCATCAGTTGTTTACCATGAAAAACTGTTTCGGGAATTTAAAAACAAGACAGTATTTAATTTCATGGCTTCCCAGCAGAGTTGATCAGACCCCACTTCCCTTAAAAGACAAAAACATAAACGTTCCGTATACTAAATCTAAGTTTTGTTCCATATAAATGTTTTGCTAACTTATATTAGTTATTAAAAAAAAAAGAAAAAAGTCCTCCTTATATATATATATAATGAGAGAGAGAGAGAGAGAGAGAGAGAGAGAGAGAGAGAGAGAGAGAGAGAGAGAGAGAGAGAGAAATAATAACAAACTTTATACAATTATAATTAGATTTGCATAAGAAAATCTCTCTTGAAATTAACTAAACGAATTGTTTCCAATTAGCAGTGAAGAAGGAAGCTCGATATTACTTACACAAAAGAAAACCGTTTTAAGTCTATGAATTTGAAGATTTAAAATAACATTTAAATCAGATTTCAAAATTAGAAAGTTACAGCAAATTATTTTTTATGTACGTTACAAGAGAAATCGTTAGTAAATGGTTTGTCAAAAGATCGAGAGAAATATGTTCTCAAAAAGTCGAAACGATAGATCTGTTAGTGTATAGAAAAGTAATATTTCAAGTTTTAATAAAAACAAATGCAGATTGAATGTGCATCTGTGTGCAGTCACTGCATAGGCCGTGATTGTCTGCTCGTTGTGTCCGTCCAAAGTCGTTGCTCGATTCCAGCACCGTTCACAGTGTCAACCGTTTGGTGGTCTCAGTCAGTGGTGCAACAGAACGATTCTCCCTCCAAATAAAACCACGACTCCACGGTAACCATTTTAACCGCCCCAAAAATACATTTTTGTTACTCGCTTTCTGCAGGAAACCTAGTATCCATAAAACAATTACTTTTTGGAGGCTTTATCTCTCAGCATGAACTCCCGTTTAAAGAGGCACTAACTTTTTTTTAAGTGGATAAATCAAATTCTGGGTGGTCCACCCCAAATTAGAGATATTTCCCCATTTCTCGCTGATTTCTCTTTTCTTAGTTAAATATTTCTCACTTGCAGCAAGTCTTATGTACATGCATTATAAAAACCCACTAAACATGCAACCGACTAGTGCATATTTATAAAAGTCTTATTTGTTTGAAAAAAAAACTTTGTAAATGGCTACCATTTTGACCATAGTCATACGATTTTTATTTTGTTATGCAGGCTTATTATTGTGTAGAAAAGTAATATTTTAAAATTTTAATGAAAACAAATAAGAATTTTCTTTTTCATTATTTAAGATTTTAAAATTCTCATTTTTTGGAAAACAGTTTGTAAATGGCTACCATTTTGACCATAGTCAATACGATTTTTATTTTGTTATGCAGGCTTATTATTGTGTAGAAAAGTAATATTTTAAAATTTTAATGAAAACAAATAAGAATTTTCTTTTTCATTATTTAAGATTTTAAAATTCTCATTCTTTGGAAAACAGTTTGTAAATTGTTACTATTTTAACTACAGTAAATACAATTCTAATTTTATTTTATGCATACGTGTAGAAAAGTAATATTTGAAGAATTCCATGATTGGGGTGAAACCCCAAATTCGGCTGTGCCTCATGTTACAGAGGTGGCAGTTGAGACCCTAAATATGTCCAAAGGCTATTTGCTTTTTATATAATAGATTTTCAAATGTTAATACCTTGAGAATCGGACGGCCATCTTGAAGGATAAAAAACTGCACAAGAAGATTATTTGTGACGATGTGACAAAATCATAATTACCTTCAAAATCCAACAGTTTTAGAAGATATTCATTCATTTTGAACAACAGTAAATACGATTCTAATTTTACATTATGCAGACCTGTTATTATATAAAAAGTAATATTTCAAGTTTTTTTGCCGATATGATCTGTGCTGGTGAGGGATGTGAATCAAGTTTCATCTTGCGTATACGGACTGCATGGGGCAAGTTTTGTGAGCTTCTTCACGATCTGAACCTGTCATTCACACTCGCTTGTTACTCAGGGTACAGTTTACAACAGCTATGTCCATAGTGCCATGTTACGTGTAAGTGAATGCTGGGCTCCCACTAACTCGTTCTTTCTGAAGGTGACAAGAAATGACATGACTGTGGTTCGGTGGATTTGTTGTGTGCGCCTTGACAGCAGAGTTAGTTATAATTCCCCCGTTATTGAGGCTGAAAGTGCCTAGATTGGAGTCAGCTCTGCATTGCAACCGCCTATGGTGGTGTGGACGTGATGAACGAAGATCTCGTTGGATAAATAGATTTACAGACATTCCAATTAAGAGTAATCAAGGAAAAGGCAGGCGGAGAAAGACTTGGAATCACTCAGTCAAAGATGACCTCAAGCAATGGCACATCAAAACCAACATAAATGATATTTTCATGGAGAAAGTCATTTCGTGCCACACTGGTCTAGAAGAGACACGTTAAACAAAGAAGAAATACAATGATACGAACAAGAAAACAAAATAATTCAAATTATTTGTTTTTCTCATTGGATCATACATTGCATTCATACCTTCTAAAATGCTGACCGTTCAAAAAGTTTTAAGATAACTTTTGATATGACTAAATCACAATTTACTCATATCAAGAGTTATCTGTTCAAGAATGTTGCTCGCTACTTTGATTTTCAAGTTACGGATGAAAATCTTCAATAAAAAGCAATCTACACAATAACAAGTAGCCTGCATAACATAAAATTAGAATCGTATTTACATTTTGTAGCGAGGATTGTCAAGACGCACTTAAAAAGTGCGGGGGAGGATAAGGCTTATGTCATGACACGGTTGCCAAAATGTGTAATGAGAAAAGTAAATTTGATAAAATATTTCATTTTAAATTTGTCCCAGAATTCTATGGAGAAAACTAAGGGAGATAATTCTTCTAAATTTAATAAGATAATATTTTTTTTAAAGAATATGTGGAATTTCAATTGTTTTGATTATACTTGACCTTTTCGTTAGGAGCAAAGTGTAATATCTGTTCTGATACTACACTTCATCTTTTCTGTTCTCAATCAGTGAAGGAGAAATCGTTCTAGACTGATACAATTTTTATTTTTGTCCCAACTCTGAGTGCCATTTTTTAGGGAGCTGGATTTTTCCCGCATTAAAAACCGACCTTGTGTCTAATTCTGCCCTTATGGGAAGGAAAATAAATAGGGACTCGAATATACTTAACGATGCTGAGGACCAAAATATGAAATTTATTAAACCCTGCTCTAACTAGCCCAAAAACTTGTGTAATGATCGAGAATACCAGGATCAAGAATCCAAATTCGGTTTCAGTTCATAATTTATGTGGCAGTGTTCAAGAATGCCCGGATTGAGGTTGAGACTCTAAATTTGGCTTTGCCTCAAGTTACAGAGAAGATGGCAATCAAGACCTCAGATATATCTAATGACAATTCTAGTTTCATTAAATTTGGCAGAATTATCTCTCTTTTTTAGGGAGTTCACTAAACTTATCTAGCCAACTTTCTTTTAATTAGGAACTCCTCGGCCTAACCTTCACAGGTAACATGAATTGGAACAAATACATTGAAGACATTGCCAAGGCTGCAGCAAAGAAGGTGGGCTCCCTCTACCGTGCTAGTAAACTCCTCACACCTGACATTATCCTGTATCTCTACAAAGCTACCATCCGCCCATGCATGGAGTAATGTTACCACATGTGGGCTGGTGCATCATCTACTAGTCTCTCCCTCCTTGACAAGGTCCAAAAAAGAGTCGCAAACCTAATAGGTCCCTTACTGTCAACCAAGCTCCAGTCCCTGTCCCATCGCCACAATGTAGCATCCTTGTGCTCGTTTTACAAATACTTCAATGGATTATGCTCCGATGAACTGACTACTCTGGTGTCCCCTCGACGTAAATTCACTAGACCAACTCGACAATCAGCTAAATCCCACCATTCACTGTGGAGGTCCCCAGATGCTGGAGAGCTTTCTACTCCAATAGCTTCTTTCCTCATGTTGCTGACCTCGGAACTCCCTCCCTGCCCCCTGTTTCTCCGACGGTACTGACATTCAGAAATTTAAAACTAATGTAAACAGACATCTAGCTGCGCAGCTCCTAATTTAGGTTGACAACCCACTAAACCTTCTCCCTTTTTTTCTCAGTAGCCCCTTACATCTACAGTGGCGGCCTGCCTTGTTTGGGGTGAACTATCTTAAAAAAAAAAAAAATTAAAAACTAGAGGGTTTGTTCACGAAAAGAAATATTCGTTTGTATAGATGATGAAGAAAAGAAAAACAAAAAAAAATCCAGGCAGAAAAGTTTGTTATTAATTTGTATCCCCCACCACCACACCGGCATTCTCAGTAAAAATACTGTGCAAAAAAACAAAGAAAATAAATGCATTTAAATTGCATCTCACTAATAAATTCATCATCATCATCATCATCATCATCATCATCATCAACCGGTTTATTTGTTGAATCAGGCCATAATTAATCCTCTGATGAGGGTGGGGCCTGATTGTCTAGTCTCGAAATCTAAGTCTTCCTCTCCACTCCTGTCTTTGGCAAGGCTTGATGGAATCCATGCCCATGGCCTTCCTATCACGTTTGACTACGTCCTCCCAAGTCAACTTGGGTCTGCCAGTGGTGATGTTCTCTGCTGGCACATTCAACTGTCGGACTTTAGCAATCCAGCCATCGCTACGCTCAATGTGACCCAACCAACGCAGTCTGTTCTTTCGCATGATGTCCGCAAGGCTTTTCAAGTCGACCTGTGAGAGCAGGGATTCAAAAGAAACGTACTGTTCAGGCCTCACCAAACAGATCCATCTGACCATTGCCCTGTCATTACGGTGCAGCTTCCTTAGTATGCCAGCAGAGACAGCCCAAGTTTCTGAGCCATACAACAGCACACTTCTGACACATGAGGAGTATACACACCCTCTCGTAGTTGTTGGCAGGTGTTTGTTTGTCAGGATTGGTAGCAGCTCTCTAAACTTTTTCCAGGCACACTTGCAACGTGTAGCTGCCGCGAATTCACAGCCTCCACCTGATGACAGCACATCTCCCAGATAACAAAAGTCTGTCACTGCTTCCAGCTTGTTGTCACCAGTATCCATCTCCGTCAGTGGTCTGCCATCTATTGGTCTTGCCGTGTCGGTGCAACGAAAGCACTTAAAGTGAGGATCTGCTTTGAGAGAGCCCTTTATGCCACTGCACCTTTTGTGGACCCAACCTGAACAGTGAGTGCAGATGATTGAGTTGCTGTCAGTTCCTTTCAGACATACAGCACACGGGTATTTTCCTGTTTTCTGTAGTAAGCTGAGGTTTGGACCTTCGATCATGACCTTAGTTTTACCCATGTTGACTCTGAGACCTTTCTCCTCCATGCTACTCTTCCATCTATCCAGACGTTCCTTGAGTGACTGAAGTGAAGTATCAATGATCGCTAGGTCATCGGCATATAGCAGCTCCCACGGGCAGCCAGTATGGAATTCCAGTGATAGAGCCTCGAGTACAATGATGAATAGAAGGGGACTTAAGACAGATCCCTGATGGACGCCTACTCTAACCTCAAATTCGTCGCTGTAGCTGATACCGACTCGTACCCGACTACGTACATTGGTGTACATAGACGTTATCACCTGAACCAACCACTCAGTAACACCCAGCTTTCGGGGACACGGTCAAAAGCTTTCTCCAAATCTACAAATGTCATGTAGTGGTTTGTTTGCTGCTAGATGTTTCTCCATGACTTGGCGTATGATGAAAATTGCATCTGTGGTGCTCCTACCGGGCATGAAGCCAAATTGCATATCAGCAATCTGTATTTGTTGTCTGATCAGCTGTTCAACAACTCTTTCCAGGACTTTCATGACCTGATCAATGAGCTTGAGTCCACAGTAGTTACCTCTGTTTAATGCATCGCCTTTACCTTTGTACAGACTTACTATAATGCTGTCTTCCCATTCCTTAGGTATGCATCCTTCTCTGATGATGGCTTCAATCAATTCATGAACCAAACTGGCCCCTAGTTCACCGGTTGGTTTAAGCATCTCAGCAACTATACCAGATGGCCCAGCTGCTTTATCAGCTCCCATTTTACAGATTGCTTCAGTGATCATCTCCTGGGTAATGGGGGTACTAGGACCTTCTATAGGAGGTTCATAAGTCAGCTCATCGGGGTTCCATGGAAATTCAACGTTCAGCAAGCGTTCGTAGTGCTGTTTCCATGACTGTTTTTTCGCTTCATCATCCAATGAGAGTTCACCAGAGTCGTTCCTTATAGGTTTTTCACCCAAGACATCTTGATTGTCACGGCGCATCTGTTTTGCGAGCTTGTAAATGTCACTTGACTTGGGATTTATTTTGAGAAAAATCTCTTTATCGGCCTCTGACTTAGCGTGGTGTACAGCAGCTTTAGCAGCACGCTTGGCTCCATTGTATGCTTCCCTACTACCTCCTGTTTTCCATGCTCTGTAGCATCGCCTCTTCTCTCTATCAGCTTGATCAACAATCTCATTCCACCACCAGGTTTGTTTCCTCCAATTGTTCTTGGATGACACTCCACACACCTCCGTCGCTGCATCATTCAATCCATCCTTGAGCCTCTTCCACACTCACTGCCCATGTATCCCGATGTGAAGAAACAAATCTCTCAACAAATTTAGCCTGAATGATTGGATCTTTCAGCTTCCAGTTTTATGCGTGGTGTAAACTTGTTTTCATTTGCGGGAAGCTTCTGCCTTGAGATCACATAATAGCAGATTGTGTTGAGATACACATACTTCACCCAGGCTGACTCTGACATTTGTGACACGTCTCCTGAAGCTGTGCCGGAATAGTATGTAGTCTATCTGGGTCATGATTCCTCCAGATTGGTATGTAACTAGGTGTTTAGGCCTCTTTTCGAACACCGAGTTGCCAATCACTAGATTATTAGCAACAGCAAACTCGAGTAGTCTTTCTCCTGCAGCATTCCTCATACCAATAGCATGTCCACCATGTACTTCTTCATAACCGCAAAGAGTGGAACCAATATGTCCATTCCAGTCACCACACACAAACAGTTCCTCAGTACTAGGTACAGTCGCCACTAGGCTCTGCAGCTGCTCGTAGAAGTTGTCCTTTGCTTCCTCGCTGAGTCCAACTTGTGGAGCGTAGATGCAAACAATGGCAAACACTAACTTTCCACCAAGATGAACAAATATTATCCTGTTGGATATTCGCTTCACCTCAAAAACTTTCTCCCACCAATATTCCCACTCCACCTGTCCCTTTATCATTCCCAGACCAGTAGAACTTGCCGTTGGTATCCCTCCCGACTATTTTTCTCACACCTTCATTTCTCCATCTCGTCTCTTGTAAACAACACAAGTCAATCTTCTTTCTGGATATTGTCTCCACCACCTCATTTGCCTTTCCTCGCATGGTTCCAACATTCAGAGATCCAATGCGAAAAAGTTCTGGATGTTCGTATGATTTGCCATAGCCAGGCCCTGAAGATCCACGCACCCTGGGATCTACGAAGCCCAAGACATTACCAGCAGCATTAGTGCTACTGGCACTGCCTTTCTTTTTTCCTGCTGTATTTCGACTAGACATTGTATTTAAGGCAATTTTACGGCTCGATGCCTATCCTTTACCAACTTGAACACTTTTGGCAGTCCAAGACCTCCACCGTTCCCATCTAACTAGGGCTGATGTCGTTTCCACTTAAGCATGTACAAATGTTATACATTACCAGTGAGTTGCTTATCAAGATGTTGTTGGTGAAGTATAAAACAAGAATTCCACTTGTATGAACAAAATAGTGACACATAAGTGAAGTAGACGTGCCCGAAATGTTGTTAAATATTTTTTTTACCTGGCGAAAGAAGGAAAACAACGCTTCTGTTGAATTAATCAAAATAAAGAATACTTTTGAAATATACTCGTGCGATGGTCGCGAGTAAAAAAAACAAACGTCCTTCTCTGCCGATCGGGTGTTTTTAAATGAGGAATATGAAAACGTTTCGATGTTTCACAAACGGACGAGTGATGAGGACAAAGGAAAATAGATCCGTAAGAACAAGTTGAAGAACGTCAGACACGGGTGTTTCTCGTGTTGTTTCAGCAATTGAAATTTTAAAATAAAAATCGTTGGAAACGGTTGTTAGAAATGAGGAATATGAAAACGTTTCGATGTTTCACAAATGGACGAGTGATGACGACAAAGGAAAATAGATCCGTAAGAACAAGTTGAAGAACGTCAGACACGGGTGTTTCTCGTGTTGTTTCAGCAATTGAAATTTTAAAATGAAAATCGTTGGAAACGGTTATTAGAAATGAGGAATATGAAAACGTTTCGATGTTTCACAAATGGACGAGTGATGACGACAAAGGAAAATAGATCTGCAAGAACAAGTTGAAGAAAATTAATAATAATAATAATAATAAAAGGCATAAATACTTGGAGAGTATCCAGAGTCATATACTCTGGACTCTTCATAAACAGGACAAAAGAAGATCTAAGGTATCTGGATCAAATAAACAGGAAACTAATGGCCATGCATAATGCAATGAACCTGAAACATGAGACTGACGGATTCTATTTAAAAAGGAAAGAAGGGAGAAGAGGACTGTTAAGTATCGAAGATTGCGAGAATACAAAATATAGAGAGGCTGATTACCACCACCAAAAGAACCAGCAAAGCAAACAATACGAAGAGCAGAAAATAGTAAATGTAGCATCTGTGGAAAAAAGAGATGAAACAGTAAACCATATAAGTGAATGCAGCATACTTGCCCAAAAGGAATATAAAACAGATATGACTGAGAACTGTGCAAACGTTGAACATCCATGCAAATGGCAGTCACAAACCAGAGCCAGTATTCGAAAATAAAAAATCCTCCGGTTCATGGAAATACATATGGACAAAGTCATCCAAGTAAGAAGACCGGACGAAATAATAAAATGGAAAAAAAGCCGCTAAAAAGTAGATTTTGCCATCTCAGCAGGTGACAGGGGTGAATAGCAAGGAGGCAGAAAAACTAAGCAAATACATGGAGCTGGTCAGAGAGCCGAATAGAACATGGAGAAAACTATTGTAATAGCAATAATCGTAGGAGCACTAGGAACAGTTCGGATAAACCTGGAAAAAAGACTAAGAAAAATTTTAATCAAATGGAGGATTGATATCCTATACGAAAGCACGGCACTGATGGTGAAAACAACTGAAATATTGAGAAAAGTCCTCGAGTGTAGAAAATGACTAGACACAATAATCAGCGCCATTTTCATTAAGGCACATTTTATGATACCATGGATCACATCCCTCCAATCCTATTTTCGTTTTCAGACACGAGGAGGAACAGAGCGGTCACAAATAGTGCAAACTTCCTGTTCCTCTTTACTGAAACTTTCAGGTTTTGGAGAAGCACTTTTGCATTTTCTCACACCAAACAAAGATGGATGCGAATCAGCAAGATTGCGCGATAAAACGGCTGTTCAAAGAGTTATCTTTGGTTCACGTTTTTGTGATGTTTTCTCGTTTGTGAAACAGTCCTCAAGCATACTGGCAAATAACTTAGCATTGGCGGAAAAAAAAAAAAATATGTTACAGTTGTACCATACATATGTTACAGTCCAGTTTTAGGGGTCAAACAAATGAAGGTTGATTAGTTAAAAGCGAAAAATAGTAGGCCCCAATGTCAAAGTAGTCTCGGTTGATGGTACTACCCTTTGATCCCAGCGAAAAGGCCATAGCAAAGAGTCGGTTAACATTAACTTCAGGAGAAATCCTACAAAATACCACAAAGCAACCTATAATTCCATACAACCATTTTAATTAATGTTTTTTTTAACAACAAAAAAGAAAAAAAAACAAGTTATATTGAGTTGAATAGTAAATTCAACTCACTATAACTTAGAAACAGTGAAAAAAAAAATCAAACATGTTGAATTTTGAATATAAACAAATCAAATGAGATACAAATTTGTCCATGACAAGGGAGATAACCCTTGCCGTCTAACATTTTTATTAACTCGAGGATTATCTTCCTTGTGACTTAATAGGAATAAGATTTATTTTCCTTTACAAATTGTTTATGCCGACCATACTCAAATGAGCGTTTACGATTCAACTTGCTAGAACATTAAATATAATATGCAATAATAAGTTGTTTTGAAATATAGCCGAATGGCATATTTTAGAACTTCTCTTAATGTTAATCAAAGAATATGAACCCAAATGAAGCACTAACACAGATGAAAACCCTATTAAAAATTATCTTCATTAAACCCCAGCACTAAACCTTAATCAGAGGTAGTAGCCAAGAACATCAGGGTCAGGGTAAAGACCCTAAATTTGGCTTTGCCTCATTATTAATTTAGTGTCAATCTCGAATGCCAGAATCAAGACCCTAAATTTGGTTTTGTCTTATAGGTACAAAAAAAAAAAATTCTCATTTAATTGAAAGTTATTGGATTTATAAAATTATTGGATTACATCCAATAATTTTTAAAATCGAGATCAAAACATTACCTTAACAGCAATTACTTATAGTTTTATAACGAACAACACTGTAATAATTCAATTTAACTTTAAAAATCCTAAAAAAAATAAATAAATAAAAAAGCGAAACAAAAATGAAAGTAAAATTTTTCTAAACTGTTTAATAAATCATCTTTAGCCAATTTTTTTTTTATCCAGATATGAAGTAAGTTCCTCTAAGCCATCTTTGTTTTAAGATCACCAATATCCACTTCATCAAACTCTTGTCATCTTATGTACTATTTGGATTAGTATTCTCAACTTCGTTGTTATATTCATAACGTTTCGGCCAATGTAACCTTTGACTTTCTTCAGGTACATCAACTCAGGAATTTGCTATTTTATACTTGATTCACCTTCTCGTAAAGACAAGACAATTTCCCTGTTTCCTCTTTTTATTAACATTGGATTAAATTTTTTTGATCATATTAAACTTTTCTTTTTACTATTACTTTGAGAAAGTCAGGTGCTAAAAAAAAAAAAAAAAGGTTGTATTGTCACTAGCATGTTTTTTTTCCATGCCCGTTTGGACTTTTTCAAAATAAAAAGCTTAAAATTAAAATTTCAAAAGAAAAAAAATAGCTATGTCATGTTTTTTTGTTACTTTATTTCATAGCAAGCAGGAAGAGCCGGTGTTGTCTGAGATTGAATGAAGAACTATATTAGCCTTTTTTAAAATTATTTTTTTAAATTCTATAAAACTATTTGCAGGCTGGTCTTGATTGAGTTGGAGTGCAGTTAAAGTGACATGCCCACAAAGTCAGAAAAAAGCACAGCTCACATCTTTTTGGAAACATTCTGCACACTCAGAATTGCCGAAACATGGAACAGTCTGCATCAGTTGTTGGCTGCCGAGACATTGCATCTTTTAAAACACCCATGCTTACCAAAATTTGCCAAACCTATATTTGATGTGCCTACTCTATACACATGTATAGCATAAATCTTACGCTGTTAATTTCTCTGGCGTTATCCTCTGCACTAGACATGCACTTTTGAGGAGTTATAGTGCACGTGATCACTTTACACAATGATTTCATTATGTTATGAAACGTGAGATTAAATTTTTAAAATAAGTTTCAGCAAGATTTTTGCTGTTTAGCTTAAAATTGAAAAAAAAAAAATGAGATGTGGAGGTTAGGTTTGTATGCTTTATGGTTATTTGATGCCAATCCAATACAACTATCATAGATAGACTGCAAGTTACTACACTCTTTAAAAAATAACCTAGAGGAAACTGCAGGTTCATGCCTTTCCTAACACTATTAGTGTGTAATAGATCCAATAGATTGGAATGCATACTAAGACGAGTGACAAAATTAAAGAATAAATAAAAGGTTACAGTTACAGGGAACGATTGGAAAAATTAAGATTAACTACTTTACTAGAGAGAAGAATGAGGTGATTTAATTGAAACTTTCAAAATGAGTAACGGAATTTCTAACTATGGTGGACATTTTTTTTTTCAAATATTTTTCAATCTGGAAAGTTCTGGTCAAGACAGATTTTTAAAACTAGATTTATTAACCAATTGATTTTTTTTTTTTTTGCTAATAGAGTAATATCTTTTTGGAACAAGTTGCCAAACCAGATTAAGAACAGGAATAGTGTAGAAGATTTTTAGATGGAATTTGATGAGTTCAGAAATGATTGTGAAAAAAAGGAAGGAATTAAGGGGGCATTTTTGTGAACTATCTGATGAAATATTCAACAGAATTTGATCTGCATATTAATATTGTATCAATAGTTTATGTTTTGTGCAAGTTTTTTTTTTTAAGGATAAAATTGAGAAATTTGTAAGAAAGGGAAATGTACAAAGAATGAAAAGTTTTCGAACGTGGCATAGCCGATTCCAGCTTCTTTTTATCTAACCTGGGTGGGTTGAGCTGCCGCTTTCCAACAACCTGAGAGTTTATCGCATCCTGCATGGCGATATAGTCACGGTTGGTAATGTAGTCCAGTCCAGTCCATTTCACGTGTATGATCCGACAAAGATATTGTCGATCAAATACACTGTCCTTACATAGGTCATTTTGGTATCCATGAGGCCAGCCCGTGGAGTAATTGACAGTGCATATTAGAAACAGGCTAGAAGCAGGGAGTATGAGGAAATGGAGCGGGGGGGGGGGGGGATATGGTACAGGGGAAATTGAGAGAGGAGTATGGGGTAATGTGTGGGAGGGAGGAGTACGGGGAAATTGGAGGGAAGAGAAAGTATGAGGAAATTGGTGGGGCAGTATTAGAAAAATGGGAGGGAAAAGAAAGTATGAGAGGAATTGGGAAGGAAGAGAAGTACGGCGAAAGTTGGGTCGAATATGAGGAAAGTATGGAATAAGAGAGAGTGTGGTTGGTAACAGTGTGTGAGAGGATAAGAAAGAGGGGGTAAGAGGGTGCAACATGGGGGTGAGTAAGAGAGGGCGCAGGGAGGGGTAAGAGAACAGGGGTTAAGAAGAAGAGAAGAAAGTATAGGGGGAAAGTATGTGTGAGAGTATAAGGAAAAGTGAAGGAGAGTACGGGGGAGGGGAAATGAAGGAGAGAGAGAGAGAGAGTAAAAGGAAGGGGAGAATAAGTAAAGCTAGAGATGCAGTCAAAGAAAGCAGAAGTAAGAAAGAGAGGATGTGAGGGAGATATCACGAGAAAGTGGAAATGACTAAGTTCAACAATTTAAAAAATTGGAAATTTAGTTTTGTAGTTTATGCTGAAATATATATATAAATAAAATTAAGGAGAAAAAATTGATTAAAAAAAAACAAAAAATCTTTATGCAATGGATTTTTTTGTTGTTTTTTTTTTTTAAAAGAAAACCGAGGTCTCAATCTGTTGTATTGGAAACGGTAAACTGACATAACTAGAATGTTTCAAAGATTTATTCTGTCAATTACTTAAGATGAGACAGACAAAAAAGCAGTGTTCTTGTTCTATTGATGTTGGGTGTTAGTCCCAGTTGAGTTATTTTGGGACAAGCAAAACTGGCATCCAGATTTCTGTATTGGAAACGTTGGTAGATGTAACTAGAATTTACAAACGGTCTATTCAGATGGGAGGGGGTAGATGGGTAAACAGAAAAGCTGCGGATTTGTCCTGTAATCGGATGTTCGACTAGGTTGAAAATGTTGGAAGAAAAAGAAAGAAAATGAAACGCAACAAGAAAACAAAGGCAGTTTATTGTTTATTCGAAACAAGTTTTGCTTTTTTGTTGGTTAACTACGACCTTCTTAAATGAGGTCAGTTGTTTCCGTGGAAAGATTTCCATCTGTAAATGAAGATTTGAAAGAGAAAATGCACCGAGAAGAAGAAGAAGAAATTATTCTTTGCATAAACAAAACTGAGAGAAAAAGAGAAAACCCTTACGATTCTTTCAGCTGATTAAGACATAAGTTCACAACTTCTACCTACCACAATTGTGGGTTTGGGAGGGGGTGGGGGTGAAATAATAACTGAACTTAAAAATAGGGTGCAGGGGTTTGGGGCGAGTTCAAATCTTTCATCTTTACCTAAGAAATCTTTTTTCAGTCACTGTCAAATCCTTGACGTTTTTTTTCTTTTAACAAGAAAAAAAGAAAGCGACAAAATGTCTATTTGGGTGGTGGTGGTGGGGGAGAGGAGAGAAACTTTGGTCGAGTGCTGAGAAATTTTCTAAGACAAAAAAAAGACAAAATGGTTAAGGGATTTTTTCTGGGGGTGGGGGGGAATTCTTCAGACTTTGTTCTAAACGATCACTGCATCCGGAATTCCTTTGGAAATTTCCCTCTGCAGGAAAAAAAAGGTGACACTCTCCCCTCTCTCATTTGCAGAATTTTAAAAGAAAAAGAAAAAAAAAAAAAAAAAAAAATGCTTGGTCTGTCTCTTTTCTATTTTTTTTTTTAAATATAAATTAAATGATAATACCAATGATTGAGAGAAAATTTTCAGTTTCAATAATCTTATGATAAAAAAAAACGCCCCCCCCTCCCCACCCCCACTCAAAATATACATAAGAACAACAACAACAACAATAGTTGCTTAAGAGCGACGTCGATGGGAAACGAATCTCGTAAAAACCATCCTCATCACAATGTTCTCCGAAGCATCACATGATTTTTGTGGAAGGGGGTTGGTGGGATTTGGAGCAGGGTTAATTTCCAGACAATCCCCGCCTCCCCCATCCCTGCTGAAGACAGGTATAGAGGGAGGCACAGATTTCATGAAAAAAATAAATGGCACCCTCTACGATAAGGAATGACAAGTTCCAAAAGTCGACTGGAAGCGTCCATGGCTTCAAGACTAAAATAACTAAATATGGAGTTGTTGATCACATGTCCGGAGCTTCACAAATCACCACGGGGAAATCAACATGAAGACGAGGAAATGGAAGTTCAATTTCACCCTGAAAGAAAAAAAAAAAGAAAGAAAAATTAGGCAAATCAGAAGTTGAGGTCAAAATGTTTAAATTTCAATTGTAATGTTTCATCCACACCCAACACAAATTTCTGTTGCGTGATGACTCAAAATCTGGAGTGTATAATTTCTCTGCATGGTTGTTTGAAGTAAAGTTATTTGTTTTCAAGAAAACACAAAAGAAACACATACAAATGTTTATCCTTTGAGATGTTTTTTTATTATTATGTTTTTTAAAAATTGCCCTTATTAGATGTTTACTGTTTGTCGTATACTTCTGCTGCTATAAAATTTGTTGTGCGACATTGTTCACTTTATTTTGTGCCTAGGTCCATGTAACTTACTACAACAACAATCGAGTCCAACTGACTTATTCCTCCTTTTTCTCTCTAAAAAATTACTTTTTATCTGTGAAGTTTTTTTTGTTTGCATAATTTATATAAATCTATGTCACAAACATTCCTTAAATTAATTGTAATTTCATTTTATTATTCTTTTCAACAAAAGACTTTCCTGATCCTAAATTTCTGAATATTGTGTAACTCAAAACCTTCAAACAATCGTCAGCTAACCTTTTGTATAGCAACCAAACTAAAATTAGATAACAAAATAAAGTGTATCACTTAAGTCTCAGCCATTTATTATGCTGAAAGATCAAAGATAACTTCACAAATAAACTTGCAGATTATTAAATCCTAGAAAAACTAATGTAGGAAAAATAAGCAAACAAATATTAAGAAAAATAAACATAAAACTAATAGATTGAACTTGAATCAATGGAAAGACATCAATGTTATAATAAAATGGTTTAATGACATCAACAACAAAAGTAATTGCACATTTACGCAATTCGATATAAAGGATTTTTACTTTTCCATCAAAGAATGTACACTATAGTGTACATATTGGAATTCTCTAAACAATATATAGATATTCCTGTTGACTACATAAAAATATTAAAACATTGCAGAAAATTCACACTGTTTCATAGCAATAACATACAAACAAAAAAACCAACCTACAAACTTTGATGTCGCGATGGTGAGCCACGACAGTGTAGAGGTATGCGAGTTAACAGTAATATATAATTAATAAGCTTTCATCTATAATCAACAAGGAAAATATTGGTATTTACAGGGATAATTGTCTCATCAAGTTGGATTGTGAATGATACAAATGTTGGATTATGGATGATACGTATACTAGTATAAATTTTGGCATGTGTGAATCAGTGCAGGCTGCTCATACGCGAAGTAAACAACTTTCCCAGGATGAATCATAGACTGATCTGACCCATGGGGGTCAGAAATGTCAGACTAAAATTACTGAAATCAGGTCTTAAAACGAAAACTGTTAGAATCGCCCAAGGTGGAGAGCGCCGATATGTCTGTCAGTATATATAAGTATCTGTTTACCCATCTGTCTATTAATAGTTGTTAACTATATATCTGTCTCTCTCCTTTATAATTTAAGTGAAATTGTATTTGTAAGACACTGACTATTTCTATCTAGAATAAATCTCCAACTCCGAATGTGGCTGGTAATTTTAATTCTCCTTTATGTCACGTAATAAAACATTAGATACACAGCCACAAAGAACAACGTGGATCCTACTAGACAAATAACAACGCAGCCACGATGAAGAAAAAAACAACAATGAAAACTAAACACCGAAGAGAAAGAGAATTGCGCAACCCACATTCGACAGCAAAGAGGAAACAAATGGTACATACGCACACATTTATATTAAAGACACGTACGACGCTTGTCAATTAAAAGTAAAAAAAGAAACTAATTGGCAACGCAAATAGGGCACAATTTGCAACTTTAATTAAAGTCGAATGTTACAATTATATTTCATAACATCAGTTAGCAGTAGATAAACAAGAAAAGAAATAATACAAATTTTTAGAAAGTTAGGTTTGGACAGAAATAAAAATGAATTTTTTCTCTGAGACACAACCTTTAACTTAAACAATGAAACATACAAACTTCATGGAAAACCAAACAATATCCCATTATATATTAAACAACCTAATCACACCCATAGGTATTTGTTTAAAACCTAAGTCGATAACCCATAGACTAGCCACTAATTTCAGCAAGATAACTATATTAAACCAACACGAAATAGAATATGAAACAGCTTTAAAAAATAGTGGATACAATGATAAATTAACATTTAATAATAATAATAAAAGTAATAGAAAACAAAATATAATCTGGTTTAACCCCCCAGAGGTAAAGACACAAATTGGCAAACTATTTTTAGGATAATAGATATAGATGACATTAAAAAGTGGTAATAAACTTAAAACAATAAGCTATCAAAAATTATCAATAAGAATAACATTAATCTTAGTTATTGCTGCATGGATAACAATAATGAATACGAAATAAACACAATAAACCAGAATAATAACAATAATAGTGGTACCAATGCTATTAATCTCAATAATAATACCAATTAATGAAATTGTAGAATAAAAAATAATTACTCACTAATGTGCAGCTAATGCCATAGACAAAGCAACAGTAAATAATAGCATCAACAATAGGGGTCACGGAAAATAATTTCAAGTGTAGGTATAATCACCACATGATGAAATTCAGGGGTGAAAATACAGAAATAGCACCATACTCTATAAATATATATGGGACCCAAAATATTAAAATATTAACTCTAATATCAATTGGGGAATCTTCAAATTAGCTCATCCTTGAAACATAAATAGTAGAAACTGAAAATTATGGTTAGAGGAAAAATAATAATTCTTAAACTTCAAAAACCAAATTAACTTATTAAACAAACAAAAAAAAACAAGAATTTATAGCAAAATACCTACACATAAAAAAAGACTTGTGTAGTATCTGTTCCGATGGATGCTACACTCAGTAGTATGTTGGCCTTCGGGCCTTGATTCCGCCGGTCTGAGGTATTGTTCTGTGCAGTTCTAGGGAGTCCACCCTCTCACGCTTTGCATTCTCACCCTTTGAGAAGGGGTTAGTTTATTACTAATCGCCTAAGACGCCCCCTACCGGGGAATGCCAACAAGGCTGTGCAGGCATTTTTTGTAGGCCAGAGTGCTCTTCCTTTCAATCCCACTTTCCCGACCTTGTGTCAACAAATCTTACCGCTGTGGGAGGTAGATAAATACAAAATAGCGAAGCAAGTATTTGTTTAAGCCTAGATTAAGTATATATAAAAAAGTTCTTTATTGTATGAATAAATAATAATCAATAAAAGTATACAAATAAGAATGGTGGAATAATAATAAGAAATAAATTTCTATTAGCAATAAAAAAAAAATTAAGAATAAAAAACACCAATAAAAATATAAATTAATAAACATGGGTAGATAACTCATCTCCTCATCAGGTTTTTAGCGTGTTACCAACACACACACCATGCTTTACTTCTGATGATCGGACAATACTGCAGTATAGTGTTAAAGCTAAGTGTATTTGATTGTTTATTATTAATTAATAACACACATACTAGAAAAAAAGGTGACCCGTTGGATTACCCATTGAGTCCGGATTAGATTGAATCAAGAGAAAGTAAGTTTGTCAGGTAAATTAAATTTTAAGAAAATAAAAAAACAAAATCCGAAAATAGTCTCTTTCTGCTTGCTATCTCTCCCTTTCCTTCAGCTATGGGTTAAATAGTATTACTACTTGATGATATTTCCTTTTGTTAATGTAAATAATGAACTGTTCCTATCTCGAGTGTTATTACTTTTGAATGTTAAGTAGAGAGAGAGAGACAGACAGAGAGTGAATGACCAGAGGGAGCGAAGAGAGTGACCAGAGGGAGAGGAGAGAGTGACTAGAGCGACAAAAGAGAAACTTTTATTCCATGAAATAATTCTAAGTGTTTTTGTTGTTGCTTTTTTTTGTATTTTTTTTTAAATTATGGTACAATTTACTTAAAAAGTGGTAAAAACCTTTAAATAAAAATAGAGTAAAAAAAAAAAAATTGAACGAAGCAATTCTAAAAATCTTAATTATTATTATTTGTGCAGTTATATTGTAAATACGTATTGAATACATTTTGTTTGATATTTAGCTTTTACTTTACAAGTTTATTTAAAGATGTTTAGCTGTGGAGAAATGAAAGAAAATCATTTTTTTACCTGAGCAATTAAATTTCTCTCTTGTTTTCGCATGACGCGTTTCTTTCCTTGTCGATCTAAAAAGATTTCTTCATAAAACTCATGCGCTAAATCTCCATCTTCATCAAAATACATTGACCTGAAAAAATTTAAAAAACAAAATTTAGAGAGAAGAAACAAAAAGAAAAAAAAATTGCATTATTACAAGAATCTTTCTATTTCCAAGAGAAACTTTACTGCTTCTTGGGATAACAATCCTCGGTAACTACAAGAGAATTGGAAAAGACTTTGTAAATTTTACAGTAAATACAATTTTAATTTCCAGAGCAGATAGGGAGACACGATCAGAATGAAGATTAGAGTTGAATCCCTAACCCGACATCCTGCTTACCATTAAGCTGCAAGTTCGCCACCTAGTGGTGTGTAGCTAATTGGCCGTCGAGAACCTAGTCGATGACAATTGCCTCAGATTTGCCATCGCCCTGTGCACAGCTTCATGAGTGAGCAGCACCCGCAGGTGCTGCTGTGGTCAGCCGGTCGATGTATATGGACTCCACATCCACATATAGAAGGAGCGCCGGCAGATTTCCTAGACACAACGCTCTCAATGATATTGTCAGATGGACCCTAGACATCACTGGCTTTGTTGATCCTCGAACCAATTGGCCTCGACAGAGGGGATGTGGCAAATGACCTGATAGTGTTTCTCTTTGCAAACAGCAAGTCACTAATATGGGATGCGACTTGTGTCGATACTTTTGCACTTGTCAATAACGGAATCTGCTCTTAGGCTGCCAAGCCAGCAGGACATCCGATGAAACTTCCTGATAATGATATATATTAGTTTTGCAAAGGGACATTTTATTAATTAACTTAATTAATTTGTTGTTGTTAAATAAATGTAACATATTCATTAATTTTAATAAGTAAGAAATAGACTTTTGTCGATTTTATGTTATGCAGATTTGTTCTTATTTAGAAAAGTAAGATTTAAAGTTTTAGGTAAAATAAGCAAGTGTTTTTGTTTTTTTTTTAATTTAAGATTTTCAAAATTGTCATCTTTCAGAAAAGAGTGTGTAAATAGCTACGATTTTAATGTTTACATGAAGCCAAAACGAATTGAATTAGTAATTGATCAAACTTAATCATAGCTAAATAACAAAATGGCTGACTGCCATCTTCTATTCGCAAACAATGAAAATTGGAAAAACTTAAATAAAAAGCAACCACTTGTTTGTCTTCACTAAAACTTTAAATATTAAATCTTCTACACAAAACCAAGTCTGCATAAACAAAAATTAGAATTGGATCTACTGTACTGAGGATTGTTATATTAGGAAGTAGCAAAACTTTTAAAATATTTTATCTATTTTACAGCATACCAATCTCTTTTAGGTCATTTAATGCCAAAACAATACTTACTGTCAACAATTGTATACAATTAGTTGAACACAAGTGACTATTTGGACTATAACCACCAATATTATACACTGTTTCCAGGAGAAATTTATGTTTTATGGTATTCATCTTCTTTGGAGCCAATTTTCATTATACAACATGCAATTGTACATGCTGTACCAAGTTTTCATCAGTTGCCAACCAGGGGTGATACTAAGGCGATACTGAAAACCCCCATCCCCAAGTGCCACCGGTAGTTTTGACCACCAGAGAGGTGTCTGGTTTATAGTGTTGTCTTTCTCCTTGCTTTTTATGTTCGTAAATGCTGATGGTACAGTGATTCCCATCACCTACTGCAAAAGTCTTGGTGAGCTGGGTTAGAGTTCAGTCAGAGATATTACTTCACTTTCACTATCGAAGGAGGGGGGGGGGGTAATTTGCAACATGATTCTTCTTGTGAGTCTCGATTTAGAGTGGGCGGTTTTTCAGTTTCACTTGTTTCCTGGAAACTGAACCAACCAAAACTGTTTGGTATTAATTTTATCAATATTTGTACTATTATTAAGAGGGAAAATTAAACAAAAATATATAAACATTGACTATCATTTTAGAATGTTTTTCTCTCAGAAATGTTTTTGTTTACATTTTGTTTCATTCAGTTTAAGAGTTATCTGGTCTTGCAACATTTGCTTAAAACAAATTTTAGGCACAATTCAACTTTATTCATCAACGGTCTTTTTCTAGGGTGGTACACTAATTTCAACGCTTTTCTAACATTTTTTGTGTAGAAACATTTGTCTTTGGCCTAAAAATACACCTCAGTTTCTGATATAATTTCTTCATTGGAGCCAAATCTTCCCTGAAGCATTCTTTTGAGTTCTGCAAACAACCAGTAGTCGCTGGGGTCAGATCTGGAGAATAGGGTGGGTGCAGAAGCAATTTGAAGTGAAATTCATGTAGTTTTGCCATCGTTGTGATCTATTTATGACACTGTGCATTGTCTTGGTGAAAGAGCACTTTTTTCTTCATTTGTGGCGTTTTTTGGTGATTTGTTCCTCCAAACACACTAATAATGCTATATAATATTCGCTATTGATGGCTTTTTTTTCTTTCTCTAGGTAATCAATGAACAAAATGCGTTGCACATCCCAAAATATGGAGACCAAGACCTTACCTGCTGATGTTTGCATCTTTGGTCGCTTTGGGCGGCTTTCACCTGCTGCTGTCCACTCAGCTGACTGTCGATTTGATTCCGGAGTAAAGTGGTGGATCTTAGGGTTCATCCATTGTCACATATTGATGCAAAAACTCCTTTTTGTTGCATTGAAACAGTTGCAAACAGTGCTCTGAATAATCAACACATTGTTGTTTATAATCGACTGTGAGCAAACACGACACCCACTTTAAACAAAGACTTCTCGTGACAAATGTTCATGCAAAAATGGTCAATACACTGCCTTCTGAGATTTTTAATTCCTCTGCTTAATTCCTCAACTTCAATTTACGCTCAGCAAAAACGAGTTTGTGGTCTTTTTTATGGTTTCCAGGATCACTGCTGAATTTGGGCGACCGTGTTTAAAGTCAGCATACCACCTCTTAACCGTTGTTTCTGACAGAGCAAATAACACTTATCAAGCCATTGCTTTGGTTGAATAGTATTTTTCCAATCAGAAAGCAATACTTTAGCAACACAGAAAATTCAGATTTTTTCATTGTTTTCAAAATTTGCAACAGTAGCTTCATTTAAATTACTGTAATTTGTAAACTAATAATCAGATTGAACTCAAATGTTGACATGTGTCAGTAGGAGGGTAGTAGGATTTTCCTTAGCTTTAAATGGTGGAGGAATAAAAAAAAGAAAAAAAAAAAACTGGAGGTAAAAGAACATGCATCCCCGACAGGTTTTCTGTGTGGAATTCTAATATATCTGTTTTTTTTTATGAAGAAAGTGACTTGCATCCTTGGAATGGATGGATAAGATTTTATTGCGTTCTTTTAGATTTTTATGTGTCTGATGCAGAACACATAGCTATCAGCATCTCTCCATAATTTTAAACAGGGTCAGAGTGGAGTTTGGTTTGGGAGGGAGGGTTTTGTTTACTGCCGATCGCCTGAAGCACACTTACTTTTTATGTAGATTCTCTAACTTTTATTTCTATAGGGAACATACAAACATCACACACAAACATTGAGTTTCATATATAGAGATTACCTCCTTTTATTTAATATATATTTTAATGTATAATTATAAGTATTTGTTTATCTACATACGTATACGTTTCATTCTTTCGGAATCGTCAGTGTAGAGATAATTATTCAAGCCGGTCACAGGATTCAAAACCTCGGAACAAGTCATGTTTATAATTCAAATTCCAACGTCTTAACCCTCACGGCCATCATGAACAACTACATAAACAGTAAGAGTTTTAAATTTATTACAGGCAGCTGATGTAAACAGTGTTCAACTTATGCATTAAAGCTATGATTTTGACGGCTGTATTAATACTACTCACTACAGTGTCCAGCCTAGATTGGGGTCGAGAAATAATTATAAATATTTGTTTATCTACATACGTATATGTTTCATCCTTCCGGAATCATCAGTGAAGATAATTATTCAAGCCAATCACAGGATTTGAAACCCCAGAATAATTGAAAAACTTGGATATTTTAATATATATATATATATATATATACTAATGATAATAGAATTAACGATAAGTGAAATATCGTAGAGTGATCTATCTTGATAAAATAAAGCTCAATACGTTGAGTAGAGCAATCAATTTTAAAGAAAGAAAGATGAAGATAAAAAGTTGTATAAAATTACATAAAGTTACATAAATTAATACAAATTTTATTACATCGAAAGTTACACCAATCCTTTTTCAAAGATAAAACTCTTCTCGTCAGAGGATAAAATCTGGTAATATTCATCTAAACCTTCGATGTAATAAAATTTGTATTAATTTATGTAACTTTATGTAATTTTGTACAACTTTTTATCTTCATCTTTCTTTCTTTAAAATATATATATATACACACACACACATAATTAGGTATGTGTATATGTTTATATATTTCTATGTACAGGATTCACATCTAAACTAATTAACTGATCATTATGAATTTTGGAACACAGCTTCCAAGTTTAAGGGGTCGTAATGTGAGTTTAATTTAGTTTTATGCAAAGGAGTTAAAAAGGGGCTGGTATCTGATTTATAAAAAAAATAGGTATTAGATATCAATTAATAAATATTCCCCGAATTTCAGTTTGTTTTTGTTAGTTTAATATTGATTTGGATTATTTGGACTATTATTCTCATCTTGTTTGTTATTTTTAGAATGTTTCAGCCAATGTAGACACTGACCTTCAGGTACATCTTTTGAAACTCAGGAATTTTGATGAAATTTCAAAGTAAACCCTTTATTTAAACCAAGATGAAAATAATAGCCCAAATAATCCAAATAATCAATCCTCCCCTAAAAAATTCCGAAATCTAAATATTGATTATTTTAATTATGTACATACTCCAGAGAGCTTTACCACATACTTGACAATAATATTCCACCCTTTCTCACTGACTTGAGCCAGTCTCTCAGCTCTCATACCAGTATGAACCCTTATCTGATCAGCACATTACGTTGGTAATAATCCTCTTGATCATTCTTCACTTCTATTGATTTCATGGGAGAAAGAAAGTTAAATATCTCCTGTTTAATTTGTTGTAATTCTATAATTGAACGTGAAGTGATGATGATGTTAATGGTCCATAGAGAATCTGAAAGCATGGTTGTGGGCGTCGATTATTCCCGTTTGGTATCGAGGGAAATGGAAAAGCATCTCCATTCGCAAAAAGAGCTCTCGATATGGAGGTGGGGAACATTAAAATACCCCAACTCAGACTTAATTTAATTTACAATATCAAATCCACTATTTTAACAGTTCCATTTCTCACACTAATGATTATTTAAAGTTAAATACAACGTACTTCCATTGAAACAAAACGTCCGTGTGATTCAACGTACAACACCGAAGAGAAAGATTTTACTGGCTCTTTTGCCACATCGACTTCCTGCCATGATGCAACTTCCTAACTTAACTTTTAGTGGAAAATTCCTCTTTACTTAATCTAGTTAACAAATGGAATTTTCCTTTCTATGTTATTTTAACGCACCCACGTGCAAATATTGCTACATTAGTAAATTTTCTAACCCATTTATATTCACTATTACCGAGCCTTTTTTTTTCTGTCTGTGTCACTTATAGAGTCTAAAAACTACTTGGCAGAATTGAATCAAATTTAGTATGAAGCACCCTCGAATTGTCAGGTGCATCATGGAGTGGAACAAAAAAAAAATACTACTTCTACTGCTAAAACAAACACTTATAGGCACTCATCAAATTTTGCATAAAGAACTCTTGAGATATCCAGTGTGTCATAGGTGATCAAAATGATACTGCTCATAATAAACACTTAGGTCCTCCAAAAATATTAGACAGAATTGCAGTAAAATTTTTATGAAGAGACCTTGGAATGCCAAGAGTCTCATAGCTATTCAAAATTGATATACTACTACTACTACTACTACCAATAATAATTTATAGGCTCCAAAACTATTTGGTATAATTGTACCAAATTTGGTATAAATAGCTTTTGGGTTGCCAGACGTAATACAATTAAGAATGCTTAAATGAACTGACAACAGCTCTGTATAGGAATTAGACCATTATTCTATCTACATATACACATATATGTATATATTTTTTACCTGCAGGGGCTCGGAAATACCCGACTAGTGCACGGGCGCAGGCTATTTCCCCTTTCGGTGTGTTGGACCCGTAGGCCTTGTCAGGTCATTCATCTAAGAGAAGGAAACCTCTGATAATAAAACCTTGCTACTAACCACTTATGTTGGAGGCCTCCTTAGTCCTGATCGACAACCTTCCTAGAGCTGGAATCTCGAACAAAATATCCGGTTTGCAAACCTAAAATTGCTTAAGGAGTAGATGGGCTCTGCCTATCGCCCAACCTTTGCACTCCTCCTTTGTATATTAGCCAGGCGCAGAGGTACCAGCGATGGGACGCCTCAAAGGCACCCAGTGCCTGGTTTTGTTTCCTGACTAGGACAATGAATGCCGTTTTTCTTTCTCTCTATCTGGGCAACTTGGGGAAAGTTTTTTCGTTACTAAGTCTTACATGACCAGTCTGGGTCGCTCTTGTTCCGACAGGTTGCGCTAAAAACAGCTGCTTCATCATCAGTTGTATAATACCATGGGTAGCTGTACGTGCCACGTAGCGCATGGAAAGGGACCCTACAGTTATCCCCTGTGGGCTTTCCCGAGGCCACAACCCCCATAAACCAGATCGCGACTAATGGACTGGTTGTGTGAGCTTATTGGCACCTAACAAGCACCCACGTTGCCCACCCCACTATAGTCCAAAACAAACATGTCATTACAAAAAAAAAAAAAAAAAAAAAAAAAAAAAAAAAAAAAATCAAACCTAAACCAGACACCCAACAAAAAACATCTTAGCCTCCGCCCTTGAGGCTCGCATTCAAATATTTGGGGACTTAGAACCAACATTAACGACGTAGAAACTATTCTCCTGACGAACTCCCGGATATCCTAGCAATAAGTGAAACGAACCTTCAAGACTCAACCTACTCTCACCACTTTGACATGACTGACTACCTCCCACTCTACCGTAAAGACTCTGACAAACATATGCACGGGCTAGTAGTTTATGTTCGGAACACCCTCCTCCTGACTAGAGAACATGGGTTAGAATCAGATGACCAAGACTACATGTGTTTTAGATTGACTTTACATCACAGCGTTAGCTACTTATATTTCTTATACTGTTCACCTTCGATCCAGGACTGTACCCTGCTAAACTTTGTCTCTGAAAGCATAGATAAAGCACTCTCACTCCACTCGAATACCCAGATACATGTATTTGGGGATTTTAATGCACACCACTGTGACTGGTTGGGATTCTCCAGCTTTACTGACGCAGCCGGCAACTCTACATATAATTTCTCCTCCACATTCCCGATCGAGTAGACCAGCAAGTCTCACTTCTAGACCTGTTCTTGACCTCACTGCCCAAGGCTTGTGTGATGAAAGCCTATAGCCCGCTCGGGAATGCTGATCACATTGTGGTAATGATTTATATCACCCTAAAAACTTGCCAAAAGCCGATGAGCTGTTTCTCAAAACAACAAGATACTACGAGCAGGCTGATTTTGAGTCCATTAGAGATCACATTAGCGATCCCCATGGAGGGAAACCTTCTCACTCCCTGCTGGTCAGTGTGCAAATGAGTTAACCAAATGGGTCAAAGCAGGCATTCAGCAAGCCCCACTCTCCCCAATGATTCACCTCGAAATGTGCAGCTGCCATTGCTGAGAGGCAGCAAGCATTCCGTAAATTCGGCCGCCATAAGTCAGCTACTAATAGACATAAATTCATAGAGTCAAGAAATAATTGTAAGGCCGTGATAGGTGAAGCAAAGAGAAGGTATACAGAGATAACCAAAAAACGCATTCAGTCACAGAAACTAGGTACTCGCGATTTTTGGAAAATCTACAATGGTGTGGTGAACAATGGTCAATCAATGATTCCCCCAATATCAAACCACAATGATGTCGTTTGCATGACAACTGATAAGGCTGAACTACTTGCCCAGCGCTTCGCCGTAAACTCCATTTTGGACTCAGAAAACCACCCCTCCCTAAATTCCCATTGCAGACGACAGCCACATTTGAAAACCTGGTCATCACCCCATCCCAGCGACACCTCAAAACTTGTTGGCCTGATCTTATACTTGTAATAGTAATAAAGAAATGCTGTGCTGAACTGACCCGTCCCATCCAACAAATGCCTAGCTGAATCTGGCTTCCCCAATAGCTGGAAAATTGCCTCTGTGGTACCAGTCTTCAAGAATTCTGGGAATAGAACCAATCCTCTGGACTACCGCCCAATCAGTCTACTCTCGATCTTTGCTAAAATCTTTGAATCCTTAATCAATCTAGTGATAGTCCGGCACTTAGTTAATGCTAAACTTCTTTCTGACAGCCAGTATGGATTTAGACAAGCATGATTCACTGCAGACATGCTAACGGTCATCTCTGAACGCATATACCCTACACTGGACAAGGCAGATGAAGCTAGGGCAGTAGTGCTTGATATATCCAAGGTCTTTGACGAGGTTTGGCATAAAATGCTTCTTCTAAAAATATGCTCATATGGTATTACTGGGCAAATACTTCCTAATCAAAAGAAAGATCCAGGTTGTCCTTGATGGCCGTTCATCTAAGCAACAAGACATAAATGCTAGTTTACTCCAGGGATCTATCCTTGGACCTTTATTGTTCCTGATCTTCATAAATGATTTTGATTACATTGAGTCTGAGATAGGTATATTTGCTGACGACACCATGTTTTACTCTCGTCATGTGGGCAAAACAGATGCGCTGAATCCTTAGAAAATGACCTCCAGGCTGTAATGGATTGGGGCCATAAATGGTTGTTAACTTTTAATGTCGCAAAGACAAAGCTCCTTTCCTTCAATAACTACAAGAAACCTCTTCAACCACTGATTGTCATGGCAAATAACACCCTAGTTCAACATTCAAACTCCTCGGCCTAAACTTCACAGGTAACATGAATTGGAACAAATGCATTGAAGACATTGCCAAGGCTTCTGCAAAAAAGGTGTGCTCCCTCTACCGTGCTAGTAAACTCCTCACACCTGAAATTATTCTGTATCTCTACAAAGCCACCATCCGTCCATGCATGGAGTATTGTTGCCACATCTGGACTAGTCTCTCCCTCTTAGACAAGGTAAAAAAAAATGTCGCCAACTTAATAGGTCTCTCACTGTCAACCAAGCTCCAGCCCCATCGCTGCATCCTTGTGCTTGTTTTACAAATACTTCAATGGATTGTGCTCTGATGAACTGGTTGCTCTGGTGTACCCTGATGTAAATACACTAGACCAACTCAACAAACAGCTAAATCCCATCCATTCACTGTGGAGGTCCCCAGATACCGGAGAGCCTTCTACTCCAATAGCTTCTTTCGCCGTGCTGCCGGTCTCTAGAACTCCCTCACTGCTCCCTGTTTCCCCAACTGTATCGACATGCAGAAACTTAAAACTAATGTAAACAGGCATCTCGCTATGCAACTCCCAACTTAGGATGACACCCAAAACCTACACCCTAATTTTCAGTAGCCCCTTACGTCTACAATGGTGGCCTGCCTTGTTTGGGGTGAAATATGTAAAATAAAAAAAAAAGATATTTTTAAATAAAAAAAATAAAAAATTATAAATATAAGTAAACATTTTTTTAATTTTTAGTAAAATGAAATGACTGAAAAGCCGTTAATTTTGTTATGTTAATGTTGTTTTAATATCTACTTATACAATTATTGGATGTAAATAGCTTAAAAACTTTCAATCTTTTAAATTTAAATGTGAAATTTAAAATCGTCTCTTTGTTGTTTTTTTCTGAAAATACATAGGCCTGATTAATTGCTGCCCAGAAGGCAGGTAATTTTTGCTAATAAATAAACAAATGCATAGTTTTTGCTAATAAATAAACAAATGCATAGTTTTTGCTAATAAATAAACAAATGCATAGTTTTTGCTAATAAATAAACAAATGCATAGTTTTTGCTAATAAATAAACAAATGCATAGTTTTTGCTAATAAATAAACAAATGCATAGTTTTTGCTAATAAATAAACAAATGCATAGTTTTTGCTAATAAATAAACAAATGCATAGTTTTTGCTAATAAATAAATAAATGCATAGTTTTTGCTAATAAATAAACAAATGCATAGTTTTTGCTAATAAATAAACAAATGCATAGTTTTTGCTAATAAATAAATAAATGCGTAATTTTTGCTAATAAATAAACAAATGCATAGTTTTTGCTAATAAATAAAACAAATGCATAGTTTTTGCTAATAAATAAAACAAATGCATAGTTTTTTCTAATAAATAAACAAATGCATAGTTTTTGCTAATAAATAAACAAATGCATAGTTTTTGCTAATAAATAAACAAATGCATAGTTTTTGCTAATAAATAAATAAATGCATAGTTTTTGCTAATAAATAAATAAATGCGTAGTTTTTGCTAATAAATAAACAAATGCATAGTTTTTGCTAATAAACAAATGCATAGTTTTTGCTAATAAATAAATAAATGCATAGTTTTTGCTAATAAATAAACAAATGCATAGTTTTTGCTAATAAATAAACAAATGCATAGTTTTTGCTAATAAATAAACAAATGCATAGTTTTTGCTAATAAATAAACAAATGCATAGTTTTTGCTAATAAATAAACAAATGCATAGTTTTTGCTAATAAATAAACAAATGCATAGTTTTTGCTAATAAATAAACAAATGCATAGTTTTTGCTAATAAATAAATAAATGCATAGTTTTTCCTAATAAATAAACAAATGCATAGTTTTTGCTAATAAATAAACAAATGCATAGTTTTTGCTAATAAATAAACAAATGCATAGTTTTTGCTAATAAATAAATAAATGCATAGTTTTTGCTAATAAATAAATAAATGCGTAGTTTTTGCTAATAAATAAACAAATGCATAGTTTTTGCTAATAAATAAACAAATGCATAGTTTTTTCTAATAAATAAATAAATGAATAGTTTTTGCTAATAAATAAACAAATGCATAGTTTTTGCTAATAAATAAACAAATGCATAGTTTTTGCTAATAAATAAACAAATGCATAGTTTTTGCTAATAAATAAACAAATGCATAGTTTTTGCTAATAAATAAACAAATGCATAGTTTTTGCTAATAAATAAACAAATGCATAGTTTTTGCTAATAAATAAACAAATGCATAGTTTTTGCTAATAAATAAATAAATGCATAGTTTTTGCTAATAAATAAACAAATGCATAGTTTTTGCTAATAAATAAATAAATGCATAGTTTTTGCTAATAAATAAACAAATGCATAGTTTTTGCTAATAAATAAATAAATGCATAGTTTTTGCTAATAAATAAACAAATGCATAGTTTTTGCTAATAAATAAATGCGTAGTTTTTGCTAATAAATAAATAAATGCGTAGTTTTTGCTAATAAATAAATAAATGCATAGTTTTTGCTAATAAATAAATGCGTAGTTTTTGCTAATAAATAAATAAATGCATAGTTTTTGCTAATAAATAAACACATGCGTAGTTTTTGCTAATAAATAAACAAATGCATAGTTTTTGCTAATAAATAAATAAATGCGTAGTTTTTGCTAATAAATAAACAAATGCATAGTTTTTGCTAATAAATAAATAAATGCATAGTTTTTGCTAATAAATAAATAAATGCGTAGTTTTTGCTAATAAATAAATAAATGCATAGTTTTTGCTAATAAATAAACAAATGCATAGTTTTTGCTAATAAATAAACAAATGCATAGTTTTTGCTAATAAATAAATAAATGCGTAGTTTTTGCTAATAAATAAATGCATAGTTTTTGCTAATAAATAAACAAATGCATAGTTTTTGCTAATAAATAAACAAATGCATAGTTTTTGCTAATAAATAAACAAATGCATAGTTTTTGCTAATAAATAAACAAATGCATAGTTTTTGCTAATAAATAAATAAATGCGTAGTTTTTGCTAATAAATAAATAAATGCATAGGTTTTACTAATAAATAAACAAATGCATAGTTTTTGCTAATAAATAAACAAATGCATAGTTTTTGCTAATAAATAAATAAATGCGTAGTTTTTGCTAATAAATAAATAAATGCATAGTTTTTGCTAATAAATAAACAAATGCATAGTTTTTGCTAATAAATAAATAAATGCATAGTTTTTGCTAATAAATAAATAAATGCATAGTTTTTGCTAATAAATAAATAAATGCATAGTTTTTGCTTATAAATAAATAAATGCATAGTTTTTGCTATCAAATAAATAAATGCGTAATTTTTGCTAATAAATAAATAAATGCATAGTTTTTGCTAATAAATAAATAAATGCATAGTTTTTGCTAATAAATAAATAAATGCATAGTTTTTGCTAATAAATAAATAAATGCGTAGTTTTTGCTAATAAATAAACAAATGCATAGTTTTTGCTAATAAATAAATAAATGCATAGTTTTGCTATCAAATAAATAAATGCGTAATTTTTGCTAATAAATAAAGAAATGCATAGTTTTTGCTAATAAATAAATAAATGCATAGTTTTTGCTAATAAATAAATAAATGCATAGTTTTTGCTAATAAATAAATAAATGCGTAGTTTTTGCTAATAAATAAATAAATGCATAGTTTTTGCTAATAAATAAATAAATGCATAGTTTTTGCTAATAAATAAATAAATGCATAGTTTTTGCTAATAAATAAATAAATGCATAGTTTTTGCTAATAAATAAATAAATGCGTAGTTTTTGCTAATAAATAAATAAATGCGTAGTTTTTGCTAATAAATAAATAAATGCATAGTTTTTGCTAATAAATAAATAAATGCATAGTTTTTGCTAATAAATAAATAAATGCATAGTTTTTGCTAATAAATAAATAAATGCATAGTTTTTGCTAATAAATAAATAAATGCATAGTTTTTGCTAATAAATAAATAAATGCATAGTTTTTACTAATAAATAAATAAATGCATAGTTGGGCCAATTTCTTGCACTAACAGTAAAGTCAAAACGCCCTAGCTCAAGTTAATTTAACTTTACAGAATAGACGCACCATCTTTTTTATATACTGCTTATGTATATGCAATATCAATTGCAAGGTTAACTAATTTGCATATTTGTTTTGAAAAAGGACATTTTATTCTTATGGTTTTGTTTTTAATTCAATGATTGTTTTGATTTTTAAATTAATGTTTCAAGTATTTAAAGTAGCATGGATTTAAATTTGTAATTAAATTATCTTTTTAAAATAAGATTTAAAAAATTATTTTGGGTATTTTAGTATTTAGTATATTTTTCATTTTAATAATTGAATAGTAAATAAAAATAAATTCAGTGTGTAATTATCAAAGTTACGTTGATGCGAGAAATACACATACACACAAAGCTGTCTCGTAATGTTTTTTAATATAGATCATGATATTCTTCTTTTTTTGTAAATTTAGTGCAACTAACCTATCATATTTCGTTCAATAGTTTTGAAAATGCTTGCTTCATAAAACAAAATTGATAGTTTTGAAAATGCTTGCTTCATAAAACAAAATTGATAGTTTGGAAAATGCTTGCTTCATAAAACAAAATTGATAGTTTTGAAAATGCTTGCTTCACAAAACAAAAACTACCGCCTTTGCCCCCCCCCCCTCTAACTAATTCGAAAAGCAAATCAGGTTGTTTCGTTTTTCATGGCAGACACAAAAAAGCAAAGAAGAAAGTGGACACAAAACATTAAATGACAACGCTAATGATTAACTTGATATAATTAACCAAATTCTTTTCTCATCCTAATTTTCTTATATCGCTTTACTCTTTTTTGTAAAGTCATTTTTAAGATTAAGTATTTACTCAATATCAACGATTATTTTATATTATTGAATAGAATTAATATCACAATTGCATTCTTAATTATCGCTTACATTTTGTAAATTTACCCACAAAGGTGTTCACGGTGGGGTTTTATTTCTCTTCTTTTTTTTCAACATTAACTTTTAAGGTCATTTTTTAGTTCAAATAATTATTTTTTAAATAATTATGAAAGTATTTTCTTGTCTCATCGTTGTTCCATATCAATTTCTTTCAAGGTATGACAAGCCAGCCTCATTTCGAGTGCAAACACGGGTAAATAGAGTGAAATTCCCTTCAATTTCAAATATCTCGTTTATTTTGATAAAATTTAAATGTAAACAAAGTTTTCTCTTTATAAATGTACAATTTTTTCTCGTGTGTCATTAATAGTTTTTTTTACAGGTTACTTCAAGTTAGTATTTTAGGTGATCGGCAATTTTTTTTTATGTTGGTGTTGAAAACTTTAGCGAATTAAATTTTATCCCTATTATCAAATTGTGTTTCCATGGTTCAAATATGAGGTTTTAATTATTTGATTTCTATAAAAAAATCTAGCTTGATTTCTAATGGGCTATTAAGAAGATTCAATGTGTGTGAGATGTTGAACTGAATCTTATATGAACAGTGGCACGTTTTTTGAAGGCAATGGTTTTATTAATTTCACTGATCACAAGATGACATTTCATTTGTAAGGAATTTTCACTGGTTTGCATTTTTAGTTATACACTGAAAATTGGCTTCTTGCACAAATGATGGCAAATTCTCTAATTTCCAATGAACTTTTAACAGTCATAATTTGGTGGCTAATTGAGCTACCAAAATAAATGTTTATGTTTTGCAAAGATCTATGTGCCCACATTAAAAGTTTATTTTAGATATAATTAAAATAAAATTTCCGTTTGGGATACCTATTTACATATGTGAGTGTGTGTGTGTTCTTCGTCAGAGAATTGAGTACTCTTGGCAAATAAAGCAAGTTAAGTTACTATTTTGGGTGACAGACAATTTATTTTTTAATGTTGGTGTTGAAAACTTTAGTGAATTAAATTTTTGCCCTATTATCAAATTGTGTTTCCATTTGTTTATCCTTAGTATCGCCCGTACTGAGGATTGAACCTTCAACCTCCAGAAGACTGACAGAACGAGAGCAAGCTACTCCCATGGATTAAATAAAGAGTTCTGTTCGAAATACAGTTTTCAGAGTTCGACAAGATGCACCTGAAGACATAGAATTATAATTTCCTTACTTTGTAAGAAGCTTGACTGCTAATCAAGCAGTCGGGTTATGTGAATAGCCTATTGATCACTACATGGTCCATATTGTAGTCAATGAGGTCCCCCATCTTATATAACCTTGACCTTGATAATTTCGTTCAAAGACGAAATTTTGACAGAATTTCAACTTCTGATCTTTCCAAATTTGATGTATGCATCTGATCCGCTTTGATAACAGTAACCACCTTTCACAATTTCAGCCTGATCAGATAGTTTTTCAGTTATCAATGTTTCCATGACATAACTTTGGGAATACTCCATACAATATGGAGAAGTAAGACCAAGCCCATAATTACATGTTTTTGTTTTATTAATATTTTAACCTCTTATTATACTAAAAAAAATAATGTTTAATTTTATTCATTGGTTTAGTAAACATATCTGCAATATTATTATATTTTATACACATTATTATTCTGAATTTGAGATTTGATATAATGATATTTCACATCAACATATTTAGATCTTTGGTGATGAATAGGATATGTATGTTAATTCGATAGCACTCTAATTGTTGGCACATACATGCACTTCATTGCTTTTTATATCCTTAGAATCATTTCAGAAAATTTGCTTCTTGCAACCCGTGTCTCGCATTGGACCAGAAAGACTAAGCATTTATCCACAACATAGAAAATAGAACCGTGAGTTATAGTAAAATAAAAACAATAAAAATGAATAGTGAATTAATGAGATGTCCTTTTGCCAAGCAATATGCAAATTAGTTAACCTTTAGACGTCAATCGCATAGACATGACTGAGTATATTAGAAACCTGTTGTTCAATTGTGAATATGAAGTCAGTCACTGTCAGTGCAAAAAATGGCTCAACTTTATAAATATACAGATAAAACCATGTATTTAGTTTTACATGTCGTCAAAGCTACAGTCGTTTCTTTTCTTAAGTTCCATGAGATTAATGGACCATAATTATTTAGTTGGTAACAATATATCAAAATACTTCTTTTATCTAAATCACAAAACTAATCCTATTCAAATTGTTTTCAGATTTAAAAAAAATTACATTATGATCTAGTCTCATCTTTAATGCATTTCAAAACAAATTTACTTCGTATTATTTTGATTATTCGAACTACTATTCTCGTCTTGGATGTTATTCTCACAACTTTTCGGCCGATGTAACCTCCGACCTTCTTCAGGTGTATCTTGTCGAACTCGGGAATCTGTACGGAATTTCAAACGGAACCCTTTATTTAATCCACGGGGGTAGTTTGTTCTCGTTCCATCAGCCATGACCAGGTAAGTAATACAAATTATCAATACTCATCGAAAAAATTACAAAACAAATTTACTTTAGATTCAAAATCTTCATTTATGGAATTTGACAAATGTTGAGATAAGTTAGCAATTACATAACATAGATCAGGTCTGGTACGAATCTTTGTTTGAATTAAACTGCTAATGATTTATCTGTATAATCTGTTATCTGGTAATTCTTTCGAATCTGTATTCTTACTTAGGTTATATGGTATATAGCATGTGTTTGACGGCTTTTAAAAATTGACTTCCAAACTAACTTATCTCTGGCCAGGTCTTTATTTATCCCGCTTTCTCTAAAATCCATCCTTATCACTTCCTCCTATATTTTTTGACCACCCCCTGCCAACTGACCCTGCAACCGATACTGTTCTACATCTACTAACCCAAGAAATCTCATCCATTATTTGAACGTGACCACACAAACAAAGTCTCCTGTTCTGCACACATCTCCCTATATTGTCCAGATTTAATCTTTCTCTGAGGTCATTAGATTTAAGCCTGTCTTTAAGACTAACATTACATAACAATTACATCATTCTCATATTATTTCTCTCCGTGCAACACATGTCCTCAACCCTCACTGGCCAAGTTTCACTTCCATATATCATCACACTTTGTACACATGCCTGACAAACTCTTCCTTTGGTCAACAGTGGTAATGCTCTGCTGGTTAGTAATGGCAAGTTTTCTGAACTTACCCCATCTACACCAAACTCTTGCAATCACTAGCACCTCCCTGTGCTCAAATGGTATCACCAACAAAACTTCTGAACAACCTCAATAGCCTTGCCATCCAAATATACTTTTTTCGCATCCGAGTTTTCATCCATCTCCATTGTCTTACAGTTCTTACACACAAAGTAGTCTTCCATCATTCTTTTGCATTTCTTATTAATGACAGGCTTTTGTCATCCAAGAATTGTACAATTAATGCAAAGACTTCTAGTTTTTCTCTTGGTATGGGGCATTTTCATTCACGTTTATATTTGCCTCTATAATGTAAGATAATTTTGTAGGTGAAGCTATCATATACATTTCTATTTTCTCCAATTTGAAATCAATTTTGTATCCGTTGAAATCAATCGATTTTGAATGGGGGTCCATAACCTCTTCAATTAATGATCCTATAAGCTGTGGAGTTACTGGGGTTGTGTGAATAACCCATTGATCCATTCATTGTAGAATTGTGTGGGAGGAAATGAAATGCAAGCTTTAAATCAAGTGAAGATAAAATATAAAACACGTGGAGTTTTGACATTTATTTTTGGAATTAACGAAATACATATTCCTGCGTAAAAGCGATAATAACAACAACTGGTTTAATGTTTAGCTGCTCTGCAGTAAACGCCATCTCTATCACACACATTTGCAGACTCATAAATTGAAAATTATACAAATGAAAAATAAGAATTCAAATGGTAATATCAGGTTTAGTGCTCATTGATTTCTGAGAAATGACAGGTGTTCTTAAAGACTTTAAATTTACTGAAAATTATTTCAATGTCATTTTATGTACACTCTCTCTTATCCAATCAATGCAAAGTGCAGCCTTGGGCCTCAATCCAAAATTGCATATTATAAAATGTAAAATTAAGAATAAAAAAGATCATCTGGGTGGGGACAGAAGGACATGGGGGTTCCTCATTCAATTCTCGAGCTGGCTACTACTCCAATATTTATTCATTTGAGGGCACCCATGAGCCAATTTAATACATGATGATCAGGAAAAATTACTTTCATTGTTACTGTTCCAAAAACAACACTGAAACTACACAAAACAGTTAGCTGTTAGTTACTTTGCTTTCGTGCTATCTGTTTATTATATTTAAGCAGTTGTAAAAGTTTTCACACGAATTAGTGAGAGAAACAGAATCTATAATGAATTTCTTAATTATTCTTATATTTCGTAACTTTACTCACACAGATGTCCACGGTGAAGTTTTATATTTCTGCTTTTCAACATTATTTTACTTTCCACTTTCCTCATATTTTATTTAAAATAGCAGTTTAGTTTTTATGTTTAAATAATAATGCTAGACTTAAATACGTTTTTAATATCATCGATAAAATTAAAACATGTGACATCTTAAATTATTTCTTATACTGTTACTCACACAAGTGTCCACAGTGGTGTTTTAAAATTATTGAGGATGGGGGTCGTTAAGGTCATCAAACTTTCTTCGTTTTTTTTTTGTTTTAGCGAAAACAAGACATCATTTTTTAATACTTGTTTAAAACAAAAATCGAAATTATCTAAAAAGTATTTTTAAAAATCTATTATTCATGTGATTCCAACATTAGTTCGATTTCTTTTTTAATCTACTTAAACAGATCACATTTTATTGATAAAGCAGGTTAGATTTTCGGGGTTTAAATAAATAAACTAGAATAGACTAAAACAATTATGAAAATACTAAATTATGAAATTTAGAAAATACTAAATTATGAAAATACTAAGAAAAAAAATCAATTTTATTGTTTTTTTTTTTACCTGAAGGGGAAAGAAATGGAAAGAAAATACGAGAACTTTCGATTTTATTTTCGATGAAAAGAAATGAAAAAACGATGAAGATTTTTTTTTCATTTAGAATTTCTTTCTGGTTTAAAAAAAACAAAAAAAAACGAGATAATCTAAGAACTTAGAAAAGTTACAAAACAGGAATTTATTCGAGAAAAATATCAATAAAACTCGATTTTACCTGATTTCTATTTTTTACTAAGGAAGACAATCACTGAAATATACATTTTAAATAATTAACAATGTTAATTAGTAATAATAAATAAATATAGCTTGATTGTTTTTATTCAAGGAAATTTAAATTTTATTTAAATATTTGTTATTTTTTTCTTTTAAGATTTAGAAAAGTAAAAAAAAATAAATAAAAAGATACATTTAAAAAAGAAAACACTCTTTTTTGTACGCGTACTTCTAGTGCAAGCACTTACCCACGACGTTTAAAAACATAGGGAGTAATTGGATATTTCGCAGATCTTTTACACAAATCGCTGGAATCCGAATGAGCCTGGGAATAAAATGACGTGATCGGCGATACGACTTTCTTGGCAACGTTTGATGCTGTCTGTCCCATTGCGAAGAAAAAAGCCGAGAAACACACTCCGATTCATCCTACATCAATAGCCATTTTATAAAATAAAAAAATTGCAAATTAAAGAGCATTGGAGTTATCTGCCCTTATTTTTGTTTGTCCTTTTCCCCCAAAAGAGGGCGTTGATGAAATGAAATGAACCGCTCAGCCAATCAGCTTGCGAGCCTGTGACCACACCACCACCCAGGTTTTCTTCTGGGCCAATTCAATTAGCATACAAGGGTCAAGAGATTATTAGGGAGAGGAGGATAGAGGTCGGGCGAAAATACTTTAAAATCCCCCCCCCCCCCACCCTCCGACACACATCACCACCCAGGTTTTTGAATGAGGAAACAAGCACAATCTCTTCTTTGGGGGTCAATTCAATTAACACACAGGGGTCAAGAGGCCAGAGAATCAAAGAAAGTAGAGGTCGAGGTGAAAAAATACTTTCAAATCTTCACCACCACACTCCAAATATATATATATATATATATATATATATATATATATATATATATATATATAATATTTATAAATAAATATTAATTATTTATTACCTACAGACATCGATGTTTCATGCTTCCGCAATCTTCAGTGTAGGGAGTTAATTCCCGACAGTCAGCAGGCGCAAACTCCGATCACAAATCGCCACTGATGCGCAGTCAAGAGTCTTACCCGTCGGCCACTGTCAATTAGCTTGGAAGTTAGGAGGACTTTAACTTTGTAAATGCCAAGTCGGTGGGTATTTACAACGAGCAGTGAATAATGATCAACAATAACAAACCGTGTTGGATCTCTCTCTCTCTCTCTCTCTCTCTCTCTCTCTCTCTCTCTCTCTCTATATATATATATATATATATATATATATATATATATTTATTTATTTATTTATCATCTCCTGCCAGAAGGGCAACTTTAAAGACAAGTCAGTTTATCCAGTTCCGCAAATAGGGCCACTCCTCCCTCTCCCCGAATGAGAGAGTCTCAGGCGAAGCTACAAGCAATAATCCCTACCATTGAAAAGAAAGAGGTAATGACTGGCAAGATGGCTTGCTGAGTCTATATAAGTTAAGTAGAAAAAGCAGATGCAGAATTAGTCTAATGGTCACTGTCAGGGTTCGGTACCCCCATCAATCTTAAGGTTGTTCTTTTGTGTGTGTGTGTGTGTGTGTGTCTGTGTGTGTCTGTGTGTGTGTGTGTGCTTAATACATGTATAAGAAAATTACATAGAGGCGGTGAGCGATCAGTGTGAAATATATTTTCAGATCTCACCACTGTTATATCCACATATTTTGCCCCATAAGGCAAGAAAAGAAGAATAGGGAACTTGTTGTAACATGTTTCCCTACCGAAATAATAATGAAATTCGCCAGGAATTACACACACAAAAAAAGGATTGACAACAGACAGTCCTGGCAGGCAAACAAACAAATGATTGGTCAACCAATCAAAAGAGAGAGGGGCTGTTGCTAGGGGAGTGAGGGAAAGGAAGGAACACAAGGAGACCGGATGAGGGCAGCGAGCGAACAGGATGTGAAAAAAAAAAGAAAGGGATTTTGGCAGCTCACCCAGCGGCCAAAATCAAAAATAATTATTATCCCCTTCCTCAAAAAAGGGATTCTAAATTATCAGCCTGAAAGGTTACAGCAACGGAATTACCGCTGTTATCGAATCGGACGGGAAGATTGATACCGCATCCGTCCAGATCGACATTTTAAAAATATCAATTCCTCAGCCGACAACTAACGATTTCCAACACAACCCCAGGGATTGAAAGTAGTGTAGCTTGACCTTCAGCCGAGGTGGAAGGGTCTTGAGATATAGGCGTCTCCTCGGGGGTTATATTGAGTGTAGGTATATCCCCTGCAGGTGCAAGGTCTCTAAGGGAAACAGTGGATTCTTTTCCATCAGAATGTCGTATTAATGCATGATGCGGATTCGCCTCAATCAGTTCCACTGGGTTCGTTAATGGGTCATTCTTACTATGACGAACGAAACGTCTCAGAAGAACCGTTCCAGGTTTAGAGAGCCATGAAGGAAGCGAAATGGAAGAAACCTCTCGTGAGGCGTGGCATTTGTGGCTGTACATAAGAGCATCCTAATAGCGTACAGCGATTCCGGGAGGAGATCTTCCCAGTGGGTAATTGGCTATTTGCGGTTAGTGGCCGCTAGTTGTATGCTTTTCCATATTATACCGTTATAGCGCTCACATTGGGCGTTTCCTGAGGGTGGTACAGCGTCGTTAGGCTTGTGCCTACTCCTCGTTCGTGAAGAAACTGTTTGAGTTGTTCAGACATAAAAGAGGCTCCACGATCTGAATGGATGTAGGCTGGAACACCAAAAATGGCAAATAAAGAACACAAACACCGTATCACTGATTTCGCTGATATATCCGGACAAGGAAATGCGAATGGGAATCGTGAATATTCGTCGATGACGGTTAGAATGTAACGATTCCCATTATTAGATGGTAATGGACCCTTAAAATCGATGTTTATTCTCTCGAACGGTTGAGTCGCTTTTATCAGTGTCCCGGTTTTAGGCCTGAAGAATTGTGGTTTATGTTCTGCACATATTGTACACGATTTTATTATTTTCTTTATGTCATCCGATGAATATGGTAGATTTCTGGTTCGTACCACGTGTGTCATTCGTGTTATTCCTGGGTAGCACAGTTCATTGTGTAAGGTATGAAGCTCATCCGTGTTGGGTATCGAGCTACATACCCTCGATAGTGCATCAACCACAGCTTTCTCTTTACCAGGTCGTAGATTGCATCAAAAGAAAAACAGGAGAGTTCTATTTTCCACCTCACTATTTTATCATTTTTGATTTTGCTTGTTGTCCTGGTGTTGAAGATAAATGAGACGGATTTTGGGCCAGAAACTAGTCGAAAATGTCGTCCGATCAAATAATGTCTCCACTTTCTGAGTGCCTCCACTACAGCATAAGCCTCTTTTTCAATTGCCAGGTGTCGCTGTTCTGAACGCGACAAGGTCCTTGAAAATATGCAACAGGGCGTCCAGATTGCTTTAAAGAGGCAGCAATTGCATAATCAGATACATCTGTCTCCACCACCAGAGGAATAACGGGGTCTATAGCTGTAATTGCTGCATTGGCTATATCCTTTATAATAGTCTTAAAAGCCTCCACTGCTGTGTGCGAGAGAGGGAAACTGTCCGTTTGTAACAATTGGTGAATTTTGCTTGAAAAGGAAGCAATCCACTGTGAATAATGTGCAAACATACCAAGAGCTCGTTTTAGGGCACGCATATTATTAGGTATTGGCAGTTTTAGCAGCGGCTTCAATCGTTCTGGGTCTGGTGACATAGATCCTTTGCTTACGGTGTACCCTAGTAAATTAATGGTGTCTATGCTAAAAACGCATTTATTGTTATTTAGTGTGAGATTGTATTTTTCAATCGTCGCCATAAATCGTTTCAGATTACGATTATGGTCTGCATAGTTGTGTCCACATATTGTTACATTATCAATGTAGGCAAAGGTGCCCTTCAATTTTTCATCGCTAATTATTTTATCCATAATTCGCTGAAAACTGGCAACACCATTCGTTACTCCGAATGGTATCCTTTTAAACTGGTAGAGGCGGCCATTCGCCTCAAAAGCCGTGTAGGGTCGATCGACTGGTTTGATAGCCACTTGGTGATAGGCGCTTCTGAGGTCTAGTGTGCTATACAATTTATATTTGACAATTTCGCTTAGAATTTCATCTATCCGTGGTAAAGGGTAAGCATCCAGTAGAGTAAACCTATTTATGGTTTGAGAGTAATCGATTACTAGATTTTTGTTTTTGCTTTCGGAAGATGTTATTACAACTTGGGCCCTTCATGGAGACTCACTATTTCAATGATTCCTTCACCAAGCATTCTCGTAATCTCAGTTTTTATGAACTTTTTATCCTCAAGTGAGTAGCATCTAGATTTCATTGCTATAGGTCTGCAGTCTTGAGATAAATTATTAAAGAGTGATGGGTACTAAACATTGACCGCTATTAGACCACAAATGCTAAGGGCTGGTTTGGGTCCTCCAAAAGGAATCTCAATACGAGAATGATGCTGAAGAAAATCGTGCCCCAGTATCACGTCACTGCAAAGGTTTTTCATTATCAAAAGTTTGATGTTTTTGTATGAAATATTTTTAAAAAGTAAATTGACCAGACAACATCCAACTAGTTGTGATGATAAAGAAGTATTCGCCATAGACACACGAATAGAACAAGAAAATATTTTCCAGTTATTAGCTGTTACAATATTAAAATTGATATAATTACTAGAGCTGCCGGTGTCAATTAATGCATCAGTAGAAACGCCATTAATTTTAACTTCCCACACTTGTGACAGCTAGTACCTCTGGCCAGACAAGAAAAACGAGGGTGTTGACTTAACCCACAAAAATGGCATTTACGACCTGTGGAAGCAGCGGTGATAGGCAACTCTGAAAGGTTTGCAGTGCCTGGAATTTCCTGGTTAGAGAAAGAAGTCACAGAGGAGGGGTCCGGAGAAGAATGCACACAAGAGCGGGCGAACAACAAGAGTGTGTGTTGTCCAAAGCAGCATCGACCGTATCCGACTGCAGGTAGAACACCAACTGTGTTGTCTTACCTGCACATTTTGGAGTCCGTTAATAAAAACATCCATAATGTGCTCGTCTCGAATTTCTTCGGCCGACATTGCCCGGAAGTTACAGTCCTTGCTAAGAGTTTGTAATTCCTTTAAAAACTGCTCCAAAGATTCGTCATTTTGTTGTCACCGTGTAGCAAGTAAATATCGCGAAAATATTTCATTTTTGGGCTTTCGGTAAGTGGTTTGTAATGTTTCCATAGCCTCTTCATAAGTAATGCAATCTATAATAATTTCGTGTATCGTGTGAGATGCATAGTTGGTTCGTAGTCTGAGTTTGTTTAGCTGTCGTAGTGGATTTTCTGCATGCAATGTTTGCAAAAAGTTTTCAAATGTCACTCGCCAATGAGTCCAACGCTTTTCAGAGCTAGAAGTGTCAGGTTCCACGTCGAACCGTTGTGGGCGCATTAATTGTTCCATGTTGAGTTTATGCCGAATAAATTGTAATGACAAACGAGAACAGTCATAACTTAAGAAAGCTTTATTCGGCATAAACTGTCAGTACAATGTTAGTGCTGCTATTTATATGGTTAAGACAAACAGGAGAGTTCTCCAAAGGAGAGATAATTTAGAATAGGGAAATTATTCGTAATTGTTCATTACACACATATAGAACATAATCCGGAAGTTATGCCATCGATTTTTCAAACAGAAGAAGAATGGTATCATCGAATGTGATGGCTAGGGTTTCGTCCTCCTTATTGCTAAAGATTTTTGTTTTGTTGTTTTGAGTTAATATATAGTCCTGATTAATAATTAAATAGTACTCACAGTATAGGCATGTGCAGTGGACCGGTTACAACTCACCATCAGAAAAAGAAAAATGACGATGATCAAAAAAATCATCGTCATTTTTCTTTTTTCTAAAGACAGTTGGGGTTACCAGTTTTAGATTGGTGAATTTAGAAGGTTTAAATCAAGAAGAAAGTCAGAATGATGAGCTTACTTGGAAGAGTTAGTACGTCTGGCCGAATCCGACTGAAATAGAAATGTTACATAAGAAAGGGGGTCACCATTCTTACTTGAAATAAATCATGTCTCCATGTTGCAATGGGCTTGCTCATGTCGGTGAGATAATAAGGCATCTCACCTGCTCGTGGTTGAGTCAGGTCGAGAACAGAATAAGGTACATCTGCTTGGTGTGAAGAAAAACCCGGGAATGGTTTGGCGTCGTATATTATGTCTTAAGCACCAAATATGTTGACGCATATGAATCTCGTTACACATTGACGTGTCATACACAGTAAAAGGTCAATGATTACGCATGCGCAAAGCTGAATCACCATCTCAGTTAAATCTAACTATACGTTAGGCGGAAGGGGTAAGGGGAGAGGATCTCAACATTTCGCATTCGTGACATCGATGTCTGAATATTCTCATTCGTGACATTGACGTCCGAATGTCTCATTTATAACATCCCTCCTCCTCAAAATAACTATGAAGTATAGAAGGTGTTTGGAAAATTGATGACATAACTTCAGGATTATGTTCTATATGTGCATATAGGACCGGAAATGCTTGGCCATAGAAACAAATACTGATTCACATTGTTTATTGCAAACATCTAACACGTACAATGTGTGCGATAGTGCACTGTTATTTCTGCATATGGAATATATAAACACTATCTCTGTGACAGGATCACAGATAAAATATGACTGGGCCTGGTGTTGTCGCATACATCAACAAAACCATGAACAAATAGCACCAAACAAATATAAAAGCTGTGGGGCACAGAAGAAAGATCTAAGCATCATTATTGACAGGGGCTTCTTTGATAGCCATGTGAGGAATCTGGTCAGCATCCTGCGAATGTTGGCCCTTCTTATTTCAGATGACAGAATACAACAGATCAAATATAGGATGATCAATAAAATAATGTGGCGATACAAAATAGTTCGCTCATGTAACTGCTACACCTTCATTCCTGCTTGTTTCGACATTAAATCAACTAACACAGACAAGAAGAGAGAAATTAGCCTCGGAGACACAGTATAAAAGATCCAAGTGTAGTATCTGTTACTGCCTACATTCTCGTGACTTGATAATTAATCGCCACCACTTTCATTTCCAGCTAGCCTTTTTCACTAGCTTGTCGGATTTGACATGTAATCAGTGACCAGCACTGAAGAAAAAAATGAAGCCACCTGGCGGCTATCCTACACAAATCCACCTATGTTCCTTCCCCACTGACAAACTCTGTGATTGTTTCTTCAGCTATCTGACCCGCCTGGGACCATATTAAATTACTGGTCCGATTAATCATTTTAACAGCGCACAAGTCTGGCTGTGACTAGTGCCATCTTTGGTATAGCCATCAACTTAATCAGCTGCTCCTACTGATGTTTCTATCTACTGCATCTGGCTGCAACTAGCACCTCTGTTCCTGCTGACATTCTAGTCAGTTCGACCCGCTGCTCTCGCTGATGTTCTGATAACTATATCCAGCTGTCAACTATCTTTTACCTGTCTAGCTATTGACTCAACCAATAATCATGCACAATCACTGACGTCACTTTCTTTCTGATCAGATACTGGCATTTTATGCATCTATTTGAGGACAATCACTGTCCTTTTCAGGATAACTTACTAATGCATTACAACTTCCTTTTCAGTCTGCAATTACCACACCCAACTAGCATTGATTTGGAGAGAGTTACTTTTTAAGCTGTTTCTCCAATCTCAGTGACGTCCACATTTCTACCACCAACGTAAACCGATCAGGCACGCAATGCATACAGCCCCATGATGCCGGTAGCTAATCCATTTCATTTACCTATATTTTACAAGTAATATTCCTGTGTTTAGCATCTTTCTTTGCCATTGTCTTGTGTCTCTTAAAACTTGTTAGACGCACTGGCCATGCAACACATAAGAGAAGATATGTATTGATGTGTGTAGTTGCATAAGTATGTATGTATGTATGTGTGAATGCATTAATATAAATACACACACACATAATCATTAAACAGTAAAGACAATGTCATATTTTATTTTAGAAATTAAAAAATAAGATAAGAATTGTTTATGGTTTTCATTACTTCGAAGCGTAGTATATATATATATATATATATATATATATATATATATATATATATATATATATATATATATATATATATATATATATATAGAGGAAGCGATTCCAATGTGTAGATATATCGGATGTTATCGGATTGGAAGCAAGATAAGATTAATACAAAAGTGAAATGAGTTTTTCGTTTTTTCCCTATTATTATTATTATTATTATTATTATTATTATTATTATTATTTTTATTATTATTATTATTATTATTATTATTATTATTATTATTATCATTATTATCATTATTATTATGATCATTTTTTTAATTACAAATCTTACTTGCTATGTTGGGGTCCTTATAATATAATATTTCAGGAAAAATCTGTTCTTCAGATGATGGCGAATGCAAATTCTCAACTCTATTGTTTTTAAAACGTGCAAAAGATGGGAACTAATTTTGCAGTGAATAAATTTAATAGATTTAATATTGGTAGGCTTTTCTTTGTTTTCAATATAATTATTATTAGTTTTATTATTTATATTTTATAATTTTTTTATTTTATTTTATTTTATTTTAAATAAAACAAAAATAAAAATTATATCTTATATAGTTATTTGTGTTGGTGGCGTTGATGTGAATGTTAGTAGTATTGGCCTGTTTTTTTGTTGGGAATATTGAATGTAAGTTTTGTGGATGAAAACGTGAGGATATTTTAAAGATCTGCTCTCGATGTAAGTTTCTTCATTATGGAGGTCTGCAAATTTTGAGAGCCGATGATCATGCCAGATTTGATTCTGTTGTTGTGCTGGGAGTAGAAGTGTATAAGGTCATTTTTATTAGTTGCTTTTCTATAAATTGAGTAGTTATGGTCGTTTGAGGTGTTGTGCGGAGTAATGTCAAGGAAATTAAGGCTGTGGCTAGTTTCTAGTTCGGAGGTGAAAAAAAAAAGGTGTGTTCATTTCTATTGAGTTTGTGGACGATATCGAGGAGGCTTATCTGATGTGGGTAGATAAGGAGTGGGTCATCGATATATCTAAAGTAGTGGAATTTTCGGTGTAGGATGGATTGTAAAGGGCTGTTTTCTAAAAATTCAAGGAAATACAGACTAGGACTGCTGAGGGAGTAATGGGTAATCCAAATTTTTATTTGGATAATGTATCATCGAAAGTAAAGTGGCATTGTTGAGTGATCAAATGACATAATTTAATAATTTTAGGGGTAGGGAGAGGAAGTTTAATGTTGGATGAGATGTATTTTTATAAATTTGTCTATGTGTATGTTGGGTTTTATGTCTAAAGTGGCCATGGTGAGGTTTTTCATATTTAATTTTTGGAGTCTTTGTAGAAGATCTCCGGGATTTTTATGTGAGCTGAACTGATGGAACCAAGGTATTTTCAATTAATTTCCTGGCTAATTTATGTGGCGTGCTGCCGATACTAGATATGATGACCTAAAAATAGTGGCATCAAATTCCAATACAATTCAAGATTTACTTAATACCGACTTGAATAGCCGTCCTCTTTCTTTCCTCAGTTTGCTCTGCTCTTCACTTCCAAAAACAAATAAAGAGTTTTCACATGTTGCTAAATCATAATTTTCGGCCAATAAGAATAAACTCTGCTCGATTTAAACCCAAAATATAGTAAGCCTGTGTGAAATGAGAAACCCAATAAAAACAGATAACTGAACAGGCAAAAGCAGAGATCCAAGCTGGCAGACCTCAAAAAAGGACCTAAGAACGTATGCTCACACCCACCCTATCCCGTACCTTTGGACGGAGAGGCGAAACGAAAACAAACACTTCAAAACCCACATATAAGCTCTATCATCTCACGCACCCATTCATATGCACTAACAAAAGCAAACAGAAGCAAATTTCCACCCACTCACACACACAACAAAGTGGCCCCACATACACAGGGTCATGCTGCTTAATACGCACATATGCACATTACTCACATACGCATATTCATACTGACAACTATATAGACATACACATCCTTAGTCCTTGTGTCTGCTTATTCACTGAACATTTTTCTAGCAAAACACGAGTTTGCATAAACTTTCTGAAATGAACATTTCTTCACTAAAAATGACTTTTATATTCATGTAAAGTTATAGTTATATAAATGTTTTGTTATTTAATCACATTTTCCTTGATTTTTCATAAATAAAACTCTGTGCATGTTAAGTTAGCACTTGCTAACTAGTGACCATTCTATTCCCTCAATATTTCTATTTATTTCCATTTTAATATGCATGTATGCCCGTTTAATATCCTTCATTTTCTTCCTTCTGCATTTATAACTCCCATTTTATCATTTATATTAATTGTTGACATGATTCTTGGCAATCCCCAAAGACGCTACCGTCATCCTAATACGCTATCCGGAGATATTTAAAAATAAACATTCACTTAGCTAAGACTCTGAGTAAGGTTGTCAAGTCCTCTAGTCTGTCTTAATGTTTATGCTATAATGGCATAAATATCACTTAAATTCTCTGTATCACGTGGTAATTTTAAATGGCCGTGAGGGTAGAGTGAAAACGTGTAGATCCAAAGGTGGCTTTGTGAACCGGATTCGCGCCTCATGACCATTTGAAATTATCACTTTCCTAGACTGAAAAGAGCAGTAAGCTCGAAACGACGTCGTCTGTATCTAAGTGTAATTTAATATTTGCTTATAAATATTATATATATACTAGTGTACAACCAAAACCTTATGGTGGTACATTAATATCAAGAAACAAGCACCAGTAGAACAACAATCACAAAACTGGCCAAACATTTTGTCTTACAAATGAGTCAGAAATAGAAAAACAAGCTACCGAAATAACTAAGAAGAGCCGTCAGAAATACACCAATACAGTAAACTGGAAGAATGGGCCAACCAACAACGTGCCAAATATTTTCTGGATGAACTATCTCAGGGATATATAGAAAAAGAAGGCTCTGTAGACTGACTGAGAAATGGATCGCTCCACTATGACCAGGAGAGAATGATAATGGCTGCCCAAGATCAAGGCTTGATAATCAATGCCTTTAAAAAGATGAGTGGTCTCAGTAACGACAACAAGTGCAGAAGTAGAGAGTCTGAGTCACCTGACATCCAGTTGTAAGGTTTTACTGGGGGACGGCTACTATACAATGTGACACAATGGAGTGTGTAAATATCTCCACTGAACCATCTGTAAAAAGTTGAATATACAGTGTAGCTTGAATATACAGTGTAGCTTGGGAAATATACCAAAAAGAACAATTGGAAATAAGTCATACATCATCCACTATGACTATGCAATTCCTACAGCTACAGATCTAGAAAACGAAGCTGTTAAACCTGTCATAGCGATATGGGGCAAAAAGGAGAAAGTAGCAACCCTAGTTTAAGTCAGCATCCCCAATTATACTGGCTTAAACAGAGCTGAGAGGGAAAAGATAACAAAATACCAAGGTCTTATGTACGACATGAGAAAACCCCTAAAATCTTGGGAAGATCTCAATCATTCCAGTAATTATAGGAGCAACCGGACTTATGAAAAAGAATTTAAAAATCTACCTGGCAAATATATCCGGTGAACCAAGTGCAAGAGAGATACAAACAATTGCACTTAAAAGGGACGGTTAGAATCTTATAAAGTGTCTTATAGTGTCTGAAATAGCTGGTGAATGTCTGGTATCAGGTAGGATGCCCCATCAAAAACAAAAAGATAAGAAAATTGAAAAAAAAAGGGTACAACTTCCATCAAAAGTGATGACAAAATTATGCTTCATCAGTGTTCGCAATAATATTCATCTAAAATCATTTAATTTTTCCTATATAAATTATTATCACTTCTGATGACTTAAATAAAAAATAACAACTGTTAACTTTTGATTTAGAATAGAGGATTTTTTCCCGAACTCATTTGCATTGGCAGATCGATGGGGTTACTATGTGGAGTTCATTACAGCTGGCTGTTGCCAAACTTTTTGTAGGGTTCCATGAGGAGAATCTCTTTTCTGTTCCATATCGTCCTAAGTGTCATGTGGTATTTTTGATAATGAGGAATCTGCAGATGCTATTTTAACATCACGTACAAAAGAAACAAAACGCTCGATCACTGCTTCATGTTACTAAATATCAATTTTCGTGTACTAATCTGAAACAGCGACTCAAAACTGTACTTGGTGTGAATATACTGGTTGTGTATCCCTGTTTTAACCAAGGCGATTGGAATTCCTCCTTGGTATATTCCCAACAGAAGTTGGACTCTATGGTGTGTGGTGGAACACAGAACCAGTGAATAACTTTACGCTTTTATGGAAAAACACATTTTTAAGAAATCTAAAAGGGGAGGTGAAGCACTCTTCAGCCTTGGTAGGAAATAGGCAATCGCCTAGAGATGGTGTCTTGGTAAAAGCACTGACCCCCCCCTATCACCTCATTGGTTTGACTCCAGGAAGGACATCCAACCTATAAAAATTTTGTCGCAACTAAGGAAATGACTTCCAAAGAAAATCGGTCACATTTCAGGCTATGTAGTTTAAATGTTGAAGCATTTGTGGAAAGTCTGGTGAGATTATTGAGTTTCTTGAGAGAAGATGTATTCACCTATGTTGTGTCCAAGAAACTTGATGGAGGAGTAAATCTGCTAGAATGATTGTGGGAAAGAATGCAAGATATAAACTGTATTGGATTGGAAATGAAAACGGAACAAGTGATGTTGATACTTTTATTGCAGAGAGATGGGCAGATAAAGTGATTGAAGTTAATCGTGTAAGTGAGCAAATCATACTGATGAAGTTGATGGTTGGTAAGAAAATGTTCACAGCTATATCTGTTTATGCACCACAATGTGGTTTGAGTAAAGATGCAAAAGATGAGTTTTATGACAGGCTTATTGCAGTAAATAGTAAGGTTGATGAGAAGGAAGTGTAGCAGTTTCCTACAAGCCGCCATATTGTTAAATATCAATGACTTCTTAGCTGCCTGCAAACTACTCCCTCCTTGGCTTGACCAATCAGTGGCCTTCTTTTAGGTGAATCTCGGATGGCTAGCTAATTATATAAACATTCGACCACCATCAGCCTGCTCTCTTTTTCTTCTGTGGCACGAGATGACACTTCTCTCTCTTTCCTGCTTTGGCACTGCCAAACACACGTCCCCACTTTCTGAGGAAGTAACAGACATTTTCCCGAGACTTCGACAAGACGCCAAAATGGCTACTGCCTCAACATGTAGACTTGATATAACACACACACACACACATAATTGCTTACATGTGAAGTGACTTTCACACCGATGTACAGACACACATACTTGCATACACATATGGACGCGTCCTGACACCATAGCCGGTGTACAAACATTCAATATCATGAACAATTCTCTTTTCCCACTGGGGAATTATAATCATGGGAAATTCCTAGCTTTTGCCTTCGTCCATACTTATGGACATACTAACCTCTTTCCCTTTTATTCACGTACTAACGAAGATGACCCAATAAAGTTGTTATTAAATGTTAGAATGAGAGTTTGTCACTTTTATTCTAAAGAAGTATTTGCTTGGTAGGAGATGTTAGAAAGATCCCTGGTGATTTTGATAGAAATGCAGAAGGAGAAAGAGTTTTAGAATTTGGTCTTGCCATGGACATGTTGGTTGCAAACACTCTTTTTAGGAAAAAAACAATCCATCTTGTTACATATGAATCTGGTTTGGAAAAAAGGAGAAAAAGGTCTTGAGTGATATGAAAGTAATACCCGGTGAGGAAATCGTGATACAGCACAAACCAGTTATTTGCAATTTCATGCTAAAGAAAGTTCATGAGAAAGTTTATCCCCAGGAGAAAGGTGTGGAGGTTGAATGCAGAACATATGAAATGTGAGTTTAGAGACCAAGTGATGAAACGTTCAGTTACCAGATCTACTTCAGAAAGTGTGGAAGAACAGTGGAAGACGCTGAAGGATACACTGTTGGAGGTAACAGACCAGACTTGTGGGTGACATGGTGGTGAAATGAGGAAGTTGAGAAATGTATCAAAGAAAAGCGAAAATGATAGAGTGAGTGGATAAAAGGTTTAGTGAATAAGGATATGGTGGCAAAGAGAACAGCAAAAAGAGCCATATACAAAGCCAAGCAGGAAGTTGAGCAAGTCAGGTTATCAGATAGGAATGACCATAAAAATGAAGTATTCAGGATAGCTAAACAGATAGCAAATACAAATATGGATATTGTTGGAAATAAATAAATTCGAAATAACAATGGAGTGCTAGCAACAAATGAATAGAACACGAGGGATGTTTGGAAATGTCATTATAAAAGATTGTTGAATACTGAGTTTTCATGGAACCGACAAAATCTAGAAGTTGCAGAAGCTGTATCTGGTCCAGCTATAAGAATTGAGAAAGAAATGGTACCGGTAGCTGTAAAATGTAGAAAGGGTAAGGCTGACTCTCAGGCATTGTTTCAGAAATGTGGTGAAACAGGCATTGAGATGATCATGTAGCAGTTACATGAGAGATCTATTTTTGTTTATATGTACTTGCAATATCTTGCGTTATGTTGAGTTGTAATTTGGTCGGCATATTGATACTCAGACGATTAGCGCACCACTGACATGCGTATTCGCAGCCTACTGATTTCCGCCCACCTCATCGATGGGAAGATACAAATCAGTTCCCAGGTAGATTTTGTGCCGACAAGACATTCCTCCTATCCTGTTCTCGTCTTGTGCCAGAAGCGTGCAGGCAAGATGGAACTCCAGGATAGCACATTCTGTTTGTGACAAAAGCCAGCCGACCTCGCAACTCTCTTTATATTCCAGTGTTCCCTTCAAATAAAGTTGATTCATATTTTAGTGGAGATGCTTGGTATTTTTCATGGAAGATGGTGACCATTTTCTTATTCAATATTCAATTTCAGTCAGATGCATCCAGACGCGGCCAACTCTACAAAGTGACTTTCTTTATCCTGGTGTTCTTCAACAAAACAAAAATCACAGACTTGACAACTCATATCGTAAAAGAAGAAATTATCCTGAAAAACTGGGATCTTAATACAATGTGAATTGTTACAAGATAATTACAGAGGCTTAAAGTTTATGGATCAGGTCCTAAAAGTGAGTGAGAGAATAATTGAGCAGTAAATTAGAAGTCAGATAAGCACAAATGAAATGTAGTTTGGTTTTATGCCTGAACAAAGTACCACTAGTGCTATATTTATCCTTAGACAAATGCAAGAGAAGTAAATTGGTAAGACGAAAGCTTTAGACAGAGTGCTAAGATAAGTTGTGTAAACTAGGGACAAACGAATTGTTGGTGAAGGTTGTTCAAGCAATGTACAGAAATGTTCAAAGTCGTGTTAGAATTAACAGCACATTTAGTGACAGCTTTAATGTTAAAGTAAGAATACATCAGGGTTCTGTACTGGGTCTGTTGCTTTTCATTTGAGTCTTAGAAGCATTGTCCAGAGAGTTCTGTACGGGTTGTCTGGAAGAGATACTCTATGCTGATGATTTAGTACTTGCCTGTGAAACAATGGAAGGTCTACTTGTTAAGTTCAAGACTTGAAGGTATGCTATGGAAAGTAAATGCCTGAGAGTGAATGTTATCAAGACCAAAGTGATAATCAGTGGTTGTAGTGTTGGAAAGCCCCCAATTCAGTTTGTGGAAAGGGAGTCGGGTGCAACTCAATTTTTTATGATACTTGTAGGTATAAGATACACAATAAGTGTAGTGGAATCATAGGTAGGTTGAGAGATGATAACCAGTTTGTGTACAAGAAATGTAAGACAATGGAAATGGCTGAGAACTAAGATGTAAGGTAAAGGAGACTGATAAGAACTCAGATGTGGATAAAGTATATTTGGTTGTTCAGAAGTTTCGTTACCTTGGTGATACCATTGAAGCACAGGGAGGAGCATTAATAATATGTATGTGCTTGGTCAAATCCTAACCTATTGAACTTATCATTATGAATAATAGAATAAGTATTCTACACTAAGTAGTGTGGGAACATTTTTTTATTTTTTGGTAAACTTTACCATCCTCCCAAAGAAAGAAAAAAACATTAAAATTAAAAACTAATGCTATATTTATTGCTTATACCCGTCCTAGGACGGGTATACTACTAGTATATAATGTTATGTTTCAACCTTGTGTCATACATGGAAGCTCATAACATACATTGTTAGTCGCTCGTTCCTGCACACGTCTTTTATCGTGATACTGCAAGACTGAGCAAATGCACCTGGAAACAAGTTTGTTCCAACTCCGAAAAAGGACTATGTTGAGACAATCAGTTGAAGACAAGAAGAGGTTTATTCGCCTGGATCGTTTGTTCTAAATCACTGACTAGTGGGGCGAGGGGGGGTGGCAGACAGAGGTCAGTAATTACTGGTTAATCATATCTTAACAGGAAATTTCTAAAAGAACGTGTTCGCACTTCTAAGCTTCTGATCGAACTGCCTACTTCTCTCCTCACTCTCTCTTTGAGCCATGTGACATCGCATCAGTTTCCAGCAAACACAAGTTAACCCTCTAGACCTAATTTCATGTTTACGTGCTAATGTTGCCCTGCAAATTTAAATCATCAGATATGTACTAGCGAACGTACCCATTACTATTTAACTTATTATTTATTTATTTATTCATAAATTTATTTATTGCAATCGTAGGCGCGTTCTATTTCTTCCTGAGATTCTTATGGATGGCCCTGCTCTTGAAGAGAAATCTACTCTAAAACTTCTTGAGCTTTCATTCTCATGAAATCTTTCTTGGAATTCATACATTAGATCCATTGCTCGGTTCTCTCTATCGCTCCAAACACTTTCTTACACCTGAGCCTATTCTCTATCTCTAAAAATCTACGATCAGACCATGTATGGAGTACTGTTGTCATATTTGGATTGGTGAATCTCTGTCCTATTTGAGGGTTCTTGATAAGGTGCAGAAACGTATCTGTAATTTGATTGGCCCTACCCTTTCTTCTTCTCTGCACCCTCTCTCTCATAGACATGATGTTGCTAGTCTCATTCCTTTCTATAAATACTATTATGGCATGTTTTCTTCAGAATTATGTGATCTATTCCATGCTTCTTTTGTTCCAGCTCATTTGACTCGTTGGTCTAGTGATCTCCATCAATTCGCTGTTTTGATACCTCATTGTAATACAGTTTCCTATTCCAGTAGCTTCTTTCCAATAACTGCAGGCTTGTGGAACTCTTTTCCTGCTGACTGCTTTCCTCCTACCTATAGCCTTGTTCTTTTTAAGACTAAGGCCAATAGCATCTTCTGTCTTCGCGATAATCATCTTTTGTTCTTGTTAGCTCCTTACATCAAGTGGCTTCATGCCTTGTTGGGAACGATTTTCATTTAAAAAAATGAACAGGGAGGGCTGGGAAAGGATGGCTTCAGAGCCGTATTTATGACAGCTACAGGAGATTTGAATCAAAGCGAATAGAGTACTCTATCCTGAAACGTGTTTTGTGGAAGCGGTTAATGCTGAACGTCCCAGAAACATTTCAGCGCGACTATGTGTATGGTTTATGGGCCAGAGTCTGTCTGTCAAGGGCTGGTCTACTGAGCCATATAAAATCCCATGGCAGGAACCAAATACTTGAATGTCAAACACGAGTAAATATAGCGATGTTCAAATGGAAGCCAGTGAGCTTGTATGTCATATCTACAGCAAAAATTGTGAAAGTAAGTCTGGATGCTGTGCCACAACAAGAAATTGCAATCTTGTAAGGATGGCCTTCTGTAAAGAAGTAAGAATCACTATACATATATATAACTTCCTATTCCAGTAGTTTCTTTCCAAGAACCACAAGCTTGTGGAACTCTCTTCCTACTGACTGTTTTCCTCCTACCTATAACCTTGGTTTTCAATAGACATATCCTGTCTTTGCGATAACCATATTTGTTCTTGTTAGCTCTTTACATCAAGTGGCTTCATGCCTTGTCTGGATTTTAAAAAAACCCAAAAACTATAATATTCTTTCAGTCATAATTAATACAATAACAAGATGTTTGAAGTTTGTTAATATTTATTAAAAAAATATGAAATATACAGCACTTGCAAAAAAAATCGTAGAAAGTTGCAATGATTAATGTACACATGAATTTCAGAATTCAAAATAATTTTAAAGAAAAGGCTGATGTTGGAAAATCTGTTCATATAGTGTAGCCATTTTCTTTTTAAATTTTATTTTTACAAAAATATTTTACAAAATTTTCTGAAACAAAAATAATGATCACAATTACAGAAAACTGAAAAAAAAAAGATTAAAAAAAAATTTGTAATGACAAAATAATTTATGTTGCATAATCAATTGAATGAAACATTAAGGTTAAGATTAACTTGAGTCTGTTTGTAATTTACTACAAGGGAAATAACTCACACCTTCTAATAAAAATGAAAATGTTATTTTTTCCATTTTTATTAGGTTATTTCCCTTGTGGCATATCATGTACTTATGTTCCTTTGTGTCGTCGACCATATTAAAAAATCCAACGTAATTTTTACCATTTTGCGTGTCCGATTCAAATTGCTTTAAAAATAAAATAATAAAAAAATATGGTTTAATGCAATAAGTTGTTTTGAAATAGTGCCGAATAGCATTTATTTTAGGATTCCACTGAAGTTAATGTTAATCAAGATTTAAGGAATACACCTAATTTGATTCAGGGTTGCCAGATTCGTCTACAAACAGATGAATGGCTGTATACATGTAGCACCACAATCTCCACAAAAAAAGAAAGTCATTTTAATAACACAATTTGGATCATTAATACGAAAGGCACCTCAAAATGAAAGACTAAAAAAAAATTTACTTTTACTTTAACACTGTTTTATTTATTTTACTCCCTCTGGTTCCTTCTTGTATGACATTCACAGCAAGAACTCATCTATCACAACTGCAACTAACTTTTCTTTTCTTTCTCCATGTGCCTAACATAGAACAGATCTTCCATGAACAGAATTTCTTTCCCAAAACTGCCCATCTGTGGAACACGTTTCCACAAGACTGTTTCCCTGCAGACTACAACAAGGTCGTCTTCAAATCCAATGTCGACAAATACTTGTAATAAATCGTCCCCATAAGTAATAAAAATGTCGTTTATTCCAATTCCATTCATCAGTTTCAATCTTTTCATAATATTCTTTAATTCAACTGACAATCCATCTGATTAATCCGTATCCTCAAGTGGCTTTTGGCCTTGATAAGTGGTAACTCATTAAAAAGAAAGTTGAATTTTAAACAAACCAACCGGTCGTTTATGGAGATTTTGAACTTCACCTACAATTTAGTAAACATTTTAAAAGTAAAAACTCAATTTTTATTTACAAAACTTTTAAATCATAATTTATAAACAAACGAAAGTCACAAATATTTAAATAGAAAAGAAAAAAAAGGAAAAAATGAGTTTTTTTATTTACAAAACTATTTAAATAAAATGATGATGTGCAGAGATGATATCACATAATTTGAAAGGCATATTTTTCATGTCGTTCATGCTACATGAATTCCTTCAGATCTCCTACACCCAATCATTCATTTTAAAAAATTGTTTATGGTGATTTGGCAAACATTACTGTTGGCGACATAAAATATTTGAAAGGAAATCTAGTTGGGAAATTAGTTCAAAACAATTTATTTTAGTTTACCTACTCATGTGTAATGTATTTGCATTAATATATATATATATATATATATATATATATATATATATATATATATATATATATATATGTGTGAAGTTACTGTTAGCAGAAGTTAGTCATCCATCACATGTATTTTCTTTGGGAAGTTAACTCCATATTGGTGCCTCAATTAATCCAACCACATCCTAACGATAACTTCACGTGCTTATATTTTTCTATTAAATATTACATTGTTTTAATGCAAATACGTCACCCATGAGTAGGTAAACCCAAATAAATTGTTTTGGACTGATTTCCGTTAAAATCTTTTATGTCGCCAATAGTAATGTTTGCCGGCGATTCTAATAGGTTTTTATTGTTTGTGTATGTACGTTATTTGCTGAATTCACAAGATAATGTTTACAGGTAAACTTCAAAATCTCCTTAAAAGATCGAATTTGCTACTTGCTTTGTTTACAAAACCAATCAGTTAGTTTGCATAGAACCCCCCCCCCCCAACACACACACACACATGTCAAAACAAATGTGCACCTTTTGTAGGTAATGATTTTTGGGCTGTTTTTTCTATCACAGATCCAAACATTTTTTGTGGAGCTAATGTTGATCAAGTAAAGCTGGATTCACCAGAAGCAACACAACATTTTTTGTGGAGTTTTATAAAAGTTGAATAATTCAATGTTTCTTTTACATATTTATTCAATGTTTATGATTTTTGTTTTGTTGAAACAAAATGTTACAATGTTTTTGGAGTTTTTACATAGTTTTTACACTGAAAATATTTTTTCGTTCATTTATTTATATTATGACAATGTTCAGAGTCACATTTTATATAAAATATAATTTCTTGTTTCATCATAAACCACAAAATGAACAAATTGGGGACGAATGTAATTTTTTTGTTAATTAATTAAAAAATTTAATTCATACAGAAACAGGTTCAACAACACTGTAAAACATGTTGTCTGCTATATTGAAACAGAAAGTATTTTTATTTGAAAAGTAATTTGATATCATCAGTAATTTGATATTATCAGTCATTTCCATCTGGCAACTCTGGCATTTTGATTAGAGATTATTTGCTAAATTCCTTGCACTTCTTTAAGATATCATACAATAATATTATTAGTCTAACTCTGAAGAGATCACTGTTTGGCTTTTAATTCAATATAAAATCACAATATATATATATATATATATATATAAGGAAAAAAAAATAAATAAGAAAATATGCATTAATTTATCAGATTGTTAGCTCTCTGTCTACTTTCAGCTTCTTTATTTCTTCATTGAAATTACATTTGCTGAAAGGTCTCACATTTTAGATGATAGTTTCGTTTTATAGTAAAAGTACAAGGAAAATAGTTATTTTTAGTTTTATTTCTATATAGATAAAATTATGTTTCTCCTTCTCGTGTGTTTGTATATGTATTTCTCGCCTTTATGTGACTTACACTTTTTTTATTTACTATTTATCGATTATTTAAAAAAATAAAAAATGCAATAGCGTAAAATACTAATGTGAACTTTTAAAAAATACTATTAACAAAAATAATATAATTACGAAATAAAGTCCATCAGAATGCATTTCAAGCTAGCCGTTTTAATCTTTTATTAATAGATGAAAATAAAAAGAATGAATTACTTTGTGACCCTTAAAAATCTAAAATGAAATCTGGAAGCATTTAAGCTGTTGAATATAAAGTCATTTTAGGCTTTAAAATTCTTAGCAAATCCTCATGCATTAAAAGAATGAAAGTTTTGAAAGCCATTGACATCCATTCATTTTATAAATAGAGATTAAAACAACATTACCTTAACAACAATAGTTCGATAACAATTTGGTTCAGTTAATAATTTAATGGCCAAAATGTACCGTAATAATTAACTTTCAAAATTTTTATTATAAAAAATAATTTGGTAAAAATGAAAAAAATGCATAGTTGTTAGAAAAAAAAGTGAAACAAAACTGAAAGTAAAGGGAATCCAGGAAAATGCCGGGATAGATACTGCTAGTTGAAGAATCATGTCATTTGCATAAATTTTGTCCCTAATATTCACAAAATGTAAAACGTGCACTTAGTATTTCAATAGAATACAATAAACAATTAATAACATATAATATACAGTAAGTATTTCATGTGCATAACATAAACAAATATGTAACGTGTTTTTGTCAAAGTCGTCCTTATGCTTGTAATTCATAAACGAATAACATATTTTCACTTCACTCTTGCACAACTTGAAATAGACTAAAATATCATTGGATTCATACGACTCATCATTATTGTGTTTGTGAGGAATATACAACAGAACATTCCTTTAGTGGACAACAGTTAAGACATCTCTAATCACCATTTCTTTTTTTTTCTCTTCTCACTTCTTGTTTGTTCGTCTCCATCATTTTAACTCTTACATCTCACAATTTCTGCCTTCTTTTCCATAAAATATATTCTATTCAATAAAAGCAAAATTTCTTGAATTTGTAGAGCTGTGTCTATTGTCATTGTTACACATTTTTCTTTCACAAATTTTGGTTAATACATTTCTTAGCCAAAATTGTTGTAATTAAATTAATTGAAAAAAAAAACAGTTATCATCTGCTTCTTGTTTACATATACAACGAAAGCTATATTAATACTAATACTGCGTCGAGTTTGGATGAATTATCTCCCTTTGATTTAGTGCATGTGTATTGGCAGCTTTACGAATGTGCTAATGGAAGGACAAGTACAATTATTATGTAGATTATTGTATTATAATACCATGCCTTGTTCTCTCTTCGTAACACTTAACACATTTTATTCCAATTTTCTGAAACTGTCAGCTTCGAGCAATCTTGACATTTTCCTTGAAAATCTTAAATTCTCTACTCATCAATATCTGAACAAAACTACTAGAAAGAAGACTGTGAAGTGAAAATAATAGCGTTTCTAATCATAGAGGACATTCTTTTGGATATTCCTCTGGAAAATTATTGTGAAGCCTATTTCAAAAACTAAATATATTAACCAATTGAGTTCTTTTGCTAATAGAGTCATATATTTTTGGAACAAGTTGGCAAATCAAACTAGATTTTATTGTTTTGCTTGTCGGCATATCAACTCTAAATTTGGTCTTAAATAACCCCCAAAATCATTTTGGTAAACGTTTTCATGCTTTAAGTTCAATGTTCAAATATTTATGGATGAATCTATTTTTCAGGCATATATTTTATAAATGAATCAGCTACAAATGATAGATTCTATTTAATCCTTAGAGGGGGTCTTGACAAGTACTACCCCTACGAGCCAGAGTGGACCTTGGAGTAATGACAGCTAAAGGGTGACTTGACACTCCTCAAAGCTCCCAAATTGGGACCCACCATCGGATGCAGTTTCATGTCATACCCAGGACAGAGATCATCTTGAGAACAGCAATAGCAGAAGATTTTAAGATGGAATTGGATGGATTCAGAAATAATGTTAAACAAAAATTAAGAGAGCATTTTTGGGAACTATCGGATGAAATATTTAACAGAATTTGATCTGTATTTTCATATTGTATACATTCTGTGCAATGTCTTTTTTTCTTGAATGAAAAAAATTGATTAAAAAGGAAGATGTGCATATGGAGAGAGACTGAGTGCCAGATTCGCCATTTTTTCTCATAAGAAATTTGAATGTTGAAAAGCAGATTTGATTATTTCACTTTCCTTTCTTTCGGTCGACTCCCAGGGAACAAAATAATGAAGTCAGCATTTGTTTTATTTTTGTAAAAAAATATGCACAACAAAATTATTTCATAGAAACGAATCCATTAGATTCAGAAAAACAGAAAATAATATGGTTGTTCAAAATTGTCCTATGCGGGTCCGTGGCAGCATCATGTGGCCCTGTCTTTTGGCCAGTCGGTGGAAATTTTAAATAACAAAAAAATGGAATTTAAAAAAAATAAAAAAGTGAGAGTTTCAAGTTTTAGTAGAACTAAACTTAGATTTAAAAAAAAGAAAGAAAAAAATCTTTGCTGGAAGGGTTGGGTGGGGTCAAGTATACATGGTCCAGTTCTAACTGCATTTGGTCATTGGATCTAATCTTGCAAATGGCACATCCACAAATTGAACTATTACTTTTCTACACAATAACAAGCCTGCATAAAATAAAATTAGAATCATATTTACTGAAATTGAATAGAATTATTATATCAAAAAGCATCTAATATAAATAAAAATTATTTACGTGATTTTGTATCAGGCTGATCTTTGCAATTGAAAATGAGGTTTTCGATTTATATAATGGTTTTTATGCAATAAGTTGTTTTGAAATAGTGCCATGCAACATTTTTTTTGTATTTCTCTAAATTTAATGTTAGTTTAAACGTTATATATATATATATATATATATATATATATATATATATATATATAACAGAGACCTAAGAAGGTCTAGCTGATTTACAGCTTTGACTGAAACATGTCTGCAAATGTGAAGCCAAATAATGTTTGTATAAATAAAAAGTTTTATATCTTATATATATATAGGATAAATTCAGTAATGAATTTGGTATATATCAGATCTAATAGTGATCAATACTAAAATTATCATTAGTAGAGCATATTTATATATACTTGTACAGATGAAATGATGTTGGTCGTATTGATTAAGACGTTGGCTTATTTAGTCAGTGGTGAATGAAGCTAAAGGTGCCAGGTTCGAGTCATGTAGTCGGCGGGTCAACTGTATATATATATAGCCACATTGATGAGTCTTATAATGATGAAACAGGCTTCTCTATGGATATAAATACTTTATTATTAGCTCCCTTAAAGGGCGAGCACTCTCGTGAGAAGATCTAATTGTTCCTATCAAAAGCTACAATGCAAAGATCTCTACCTTTCCCTAAGATTGAACACTCTTGAGGACAAGGTATCATACTGATAAAATGCGGCATTTATCCTTCTCATTCGTACAGCTGAAACGATGGATACATCAATTATATAGCCATACTGATGAGTTTTATAAAGACGAAACAAGCTTGTCTCTGGATATATATATATATATAGGTAGAAGGGTGAAAAAGGAATTAGAAAAGCGAAAGGCAGATCTTTTTTCAATTCAGTTGCTCAATGCAAGGTATATTCCGCGAAAAGGCAATTTATTCAATTAATTTTTCCTTAAGCCTGGAATATACCTTGCATTGAGCAACTGAATTGAAAAAAAGATCTGCCTTTCGCTTTTCTAATTCCTTTTCACACTTTTACCTATCTATCTGCTCTATCCTGTATATTGAGCTGTATACTTTCCCAATAGGTTTTACCTTCCCTAAAAGTTCACTTTTAGTGGTCCACTTTATATATATATATATATATATATATATATATATATATAATAAAGTATATATTCGTTTAAGTCTTATGATGTATATATGATGGAAATAAAAATATTAAGAAAAAATTATTTAGAGTTAGACCCATGAATAAAAGTCACCATTCAGTGCGAAATTTTAGGCAAAAACATTTGAAATTTGTTTTTATATATTTTAACTTCCACTTAAGTTCTTTGAAAATAATTTTAAAAAATGTGGTTTCTTAAAATGCCTCCTGTAATCACAAAAGGATTTTTTGTCCAAATCAAAATTTATTTCCATTTCATTCTGAGCAAATTGTTTGTTTTATTTGTTTTTTGGGGGTGGTTGGGTGGATGCTAATTATTGGGGCTAGTGTTTGTCTTCCCCTTTTCAATATAAAATCAACAATTGATTATTGATACCACAGGTACAGTAAAAATATTCTGCTTTTGTTTGGTTTAGAACTATAATACTTGACTTTTCCCTTTCTAAAAGACAGTTTCAAAATCACTTTTGAAGTTTTTAAACAGATTCAATTTTTTTTCATCTACTAATACAATATTAAAATGGCAGAATTGAAAAGTGATTTTGAAGCTTTTAAAACTGATGTATAGAAGAAATTTCCGGCTTGAATTACAGTTTATAAGCAAACTATTATTTTTCAGCTTTTACCCCCCTCCCTTAAAAATACAGTAATCTAAAAATTAATAAAACCTACAATTGAGAGAATTTGTGTTTTAACAAGCAGAACATGTCAGCATGATTTTTACATTAAAAAAATACTATTAGAATAATTAAAATTGTGTTTCACCACATTGATGAGTCTAATAATAACCAAATACTTTGTTTTTTGAATAGATAAAAAAACCCAAAGTATTTGGTTCAATTATTGAATAAGAACCATTTTTTAGACCTGAAATAAAATTGAAATTTACTTTTAAAAGTTTCTTTAAGTTAGAATTAAATGCAAAATCTTAAATTACTGACAGCCATGTTTAATTACTGATTATTATTATTATTAAATAATTGTCAATTAAACATGGTTATATCTCAACTTTCTTGCTTTTAATTCGTTAAATTCCATTAAAATCTATAAAAAGGAAATTACAATTTTGTTTCAGGACTAAAAATAAAAGTAGAGATAAACAATCAATTTTATCCAAGTGCGAAAACTAAGTGACATTTTTTTTTTCTTGATTTGTGGCTCTTTCAAGAAATACTTTTTTATTTTTAATTTAGGAACACAAAGTTAACCATCATACTAGACTAATTTGGGTGCTTATTGTGCAATCCTTGTTAATTACAATAAATGCGATTCAAATTTTATGTTATGTAGACTTGTTATTGTATAGAAGAGTAATATTTCAAGTTTTAGTGAAAACAAACAAATAGTTTGTTTTTATTTAAGATTTTAAAATTCTCACTTTTGGGAAAATACTTTTTAAATGGCTACCATTTTAACTACAGTAAATACGATTCTAATTTTATGTTATGCATACTTGTTATTGTGTACAAAAGTAATATTTCAAGTTTTTTTTTATTTAAGATTTTCAAACTTGTCATCTTTCGGAAATCTTCTTGTAATGCACTACAATTTGAATGTTTACATGAGACAAAGACAGTAAAACTTGAAATATTACTTTTCCACTCAATTACAAGTCTGCATAACATAAAATTAGAATCCTATTTACTGTAGTTACCGAGGATTGTTATCTCAACAAACACTTTCTTTGCTACCATTTAGATGGGCAATGTTTCTGTCTCCAGGAATTTTTAATTCCTGTAAAAAATCCCAGCACAAATATTTCTTGGGTGAGAAAAATGTACATTCAAATATTCGCTTACTCAAAATCTTTTTCCAGAACAAAGAGCAGTTTTGTCATTTTTAAATAAAAAAAACAAAAATAATTTCATTTTTATTTTCACCACTCAATGAAATTTGTTAGTGTTCGTTGTTGTATATAATATAATATATATATATATATATATATATATATATATATATATATATATATATATATATATATATTGTTTTGTTTTTCCAATTCTATTATTCAATACTCAACATTTACATATGGCGTCATTTGATAGCATGGAAGGTCACTATGTTTCTCTGTTTCACTTAATTCCGTCAGTTCCTTAACAATCATAGAAAAGTCCGGCCGTAAATTCTGGTCAAATTCCCAGCAGCGTAGCATTATATCATAACTGAAAAAACAACAAAAAAAGAAAATTCAAAATTTTAGATTCTAGAATAAAAGAGAAAAGAAAATCAAAACGAACCAACAATTTTTTTTAAGATGTGTCTTCACATTTCTATGAAGAGTTTCATCTGTCATTCAGTCACATTTCAGTCAGGATGTGCATCGTGCAGATTGAATGGATGTGTGTTACCGTTTTTTTTTTAAATGTCTCTGCAGCTCTATGAAAGCTTTGTCCATCAGTCGGTCACATTTCAGTCGGAAATAGGATTTTCATCACTAAACACAGATTAAATATCTTATTTTAGATTTAATTATGACCTTCTGTGATCTTGAGGCTAATGAAATTAAAGATATCCCCTCATATCGAGCCACTCTTTATCTTGTTCGCATTTGTCTTGAATATTTTTTTAATCATGACACATATCTTAACACATTTACATTAAAAGTTAACTTATTAAACATTCTTTAAATAAAGTTAACTTGTTACACATTCTTATTTAAAGAGCTGGAATATCTTTGGATTGTCAATACAAATATTCTTGAAGAAATACCACCATGCTTTTTTCTTCTCTCTTTTTTTCATCTCGAGGTATTTACATACTTCCCACATAAGTATGATGTGACACAAGGCCGGAAGATGGGGAGAGTAAGCCAGCGTCTCTAAAGAAGGGACACTTTGGCCTCTTAAAAATTGCCTGGGCAGCCCCATCGGCATTCCTCGGTGGGTGTGCCTCAGGCCATTAGTAATAAACTAACTCCTCGCCAAAGAGAGAAAGCAAGGTCTCCTAGGACTACCCAGGAATAATACCTCAGCCCGACAGATAAAAGACCACTGGAATGGCCCAGTCTCTGGTGGACTGATTGTCAAGGATAGATCCTCGACTGGTATATTAAGTGTAAGAAATTAGATGTTTTTTTTATAAATACAAAATCAGTCAATATTATTTAAAACAACATTTACACTACTTATGTACTACGATAAACTTTTTCTTATAAATGTAAAGCAAAAAGAGTTTACTTACATTCTGTTTGGACAATAATCCGGTTTTTCCATTCGTCTTCCTAATTTGAGGTATTTGGGCATGTCCCAATTATCAACAGTCGGGTAAGGGTTAACACCTCTAGTGAACAATTCCCACAGAACGACACCATACGACCACTAAAAAACAAAGTAAGAAGAAATTCACTGAAGAAATTCTATGTAAAAATACAAACATGAAAATACATGAATTGAAAAAAAATAAATAGATAAAAAAAAGATATCAACGCTTCTTGAGATGAGAATCCTTGGTAACTACAATTCTAATTTTATGTTATGCAAATTTTTTATTGTTTAGAAAAATAATATTTCATATTTTAGTGAAAACAAACAAACAAGGATCCCCCCCCCCCCGGCATTTCTAACAAAACTGGATGTTTGGTCAGCTCGTGTGAGAGAAATCAAAATAATTTCATTCTTTCCGCACATAGCATCATTTCAGCCGACCAATCAGATCTTATTAAAGCATTGTATCAGCAGCAGCTAACCAAGCAGTATATAAAAGGTGCGTCTCTTCACCTCATCTGCTCACTCGTATTCATCACATCTTTGCTTGGGATTGAATAAGGATCGTTATGTTCTTTTTCACCATGCTCATAACATATTACTTTCTTTCTTTTTGTTTACTTATCCCCCACCCACCCCGTTTCGACCCATAATGCAGTCGGAAGAAACTGAAATTTTAGAAAACTCTCTGAATTAGTGTCTTATACATACGGTTTCAATTTCATTAAAATCGGATATACGTATTTAACGTTTTAAGGGGGTTCTTTCCCCATAGCTCCTAAGTTGAGGCACATAGTGATTCGTCATATTAAGGGGCACATAGAGATTCGGGACCACTTCCATTGTTTTCCCCGGAGAATTTTGTACATGATTTAAATTTAATCAGAATAGGATATATTTAAAGTTAAAGGGAGGTTCTGCCTCCATAGCTCCCTTAGAGAGGGCACTTAGAGATTTAGAACGACTTTCATTGTTTTGCCTGGAAATTTTTACATACACTTTTAGATTTTATGTAGATTCATTAACCTTTCTTTCTATAGGGAACACACACACAGATAATGACATTAATATAGCGAGATCTATCTATTTCCTCAAACAAAAAGAAATTTGTTTTCGTGCCCATCTTCGTGAAGACATTTGTTCCAAGTCAGCCATTTTATTGAAATCGCTGGACACAAGTGATGATATACTGGAAGATCCCTCTTACTTTACACCAGAGAAAACCACTTCTTCATAATTTCGTCAGTTTTACATGACAAAACACTGTGGAAAAAACCCAAAACGTTTTAAAAAAATCAAATGAAAAAAAATGGTGAATGCAACTTACGACATCCGTCTTGCGATTGTATGTTCCATTTTCCAAACTTTCTAATGCCATCCACTTGACGGGCAATTTGGACTTTTTATTGTCACTACTGTAATAATCACGCTCATAAATATCTCGCGATAAACCAAAGTCGGCCACTTTCACAACCAGTTTATCATTTAACCTGTGAAAAAACAACAATAAACATAGAATCTTGTATTCAATAGGAGAAAATCATTTTGTATGTATTCCGATGATACACTTTTCGGTTCTTTGATACAACAAAGACGCATGCAAAGTAATGTTTTCATTTGTTCATGGGACACAAATAGAACAGATCCCAGGAATGATGCTAAATTGTCTCAGAGACCCTTGTTGAATAATATTTACTTTTTATTTACCAGTTTAAAGGCTTTGAAATCACTCTCGACTCCAGAAAGTAAAAATCTGCAGAGAGAGAGAGAGAGAGAGAGAGAGAGAGAGAAAGAGAGAGAGTAATTTTTGAGTTAAATTTTATAGACAAAACTCTAATATTATGGTTCATCTGTACTTGATTAGACACTAATTTTTGCATGCACACCTGTCTTGTCAAAGAACCTCCACACACTTATAGCTTAAAAAGTAAATCTAACTTTAATTGAAAAAATTTTGACACTTGTGAACTTAACATAACTTTCATTTAAGACTGACCTGCATCAGCAGAAAATACTAACAGAAGAAGAATTTTATTTATTTATTTTTTAAAATATTTAAAAAAAAAATTAAATGATGGGTCGATTAATTTAGTGATTAATCAATAAAAATATAAAAATTATAAATGTGAAAAATTTATAATCAGAATTGAATAATAATAATAAATGAAATAATCATTCTAAAAAGAGTAGAACTTCTAAAATTGCATGATGCTTAGAATGATTCATTCTCAAAACTTTTGGGAAAAACAAATATATCTTTCTCTTACAAATTTCTTGAATAGATCACATGTTGCTCTCAAAAGATATTGCACTTATCTTTTCGTGTATTGAAGTTTTGTCCCACATAGTTACATGTTGCACACACTGCATACATTTTTGTATCTTGACCACGGCAAGTGAAGCCTTAGTGGGTAATCACTTAGAGATCGTGTCCCAATAAAAAATATTGGTCCACAACACCACAGTGGGTTGGCGTCAGGAAGGGAATCCTGCCTATAGACATTTTGCCTTAATCAATGAAATGTTTTCCAAAGAAAATCGGTCAAACTTCAGACAGAGCCAACATGTAAAACAGACGTTAAGAAGACTACTACTACTACTACTACTACTACTACCACCCCATGTTTATCTCAATACATACCAAATACAACTGTCTCCCAAAAAATAAATTATAAGTCAACACATATTTTAAATACTTGTATTTATTTCACTCACAACAGTTTACTTTAAATCTAAATAAATAAATTGAATAAAATAAAATGAATAGAATCAGATAAACGAATTGAATAAAAAGTAAATTTACGTTCATAAGATTTAAAAAAACAAAAAAAAACATCAAAGATTTTCTATTGCTTAAAGTTTCTATTAAAAATAATATAAAAACTATGAATTTAAACAATGCCAGAACTAACCGAACTAGCAACATGTTTATTTTACCAAGTGAATGTTATAAAAGAATTCACTTGTATTTTTTCTATTTAAAAATTAATATCTATAATAATACACTAAGGCATTTCATGTCCGTACGTACGTTATCACCCTTCACACACATAAAAAAAAAATGAGATTGTCCAATCAGCCAAACTGATTGATGTGCGCTCCTGGATAACCAGTAACCGATCTGAGGGAGATAACTCTAAATTTCTTAAACGCCGCTATTCCGAATTTGTCGACGCTGACACTTTGGCATGAAATAAGATGACTTTTTTTTTTATGTCACAAGGATAACTTTTAAGCACTTTTATTTACATGTCACAAACTTTATAACAATTAATAAAAAAAAAAATGTTACGGTCTTTAACACAAAGAAAGAAAATGCGACAGCAGTTTTTAATAAAGTCTGCGTTTTTAAATGCCACAAGGATAACTTTTAAATGCTTTTATTTCCGTGTCACAAAAAACATCTCATAATTGTTATAAAGTTTGTGACATTTACAAAAACAGTCGCATTTTCTTTCTTTCTTTTTTATTAATTGTTACAAAGTTTATAAAGTTTGTGACATGTAAATAAAAATAGATAAGTTGGGGAGCAATAAAAAAAAGTATGCCATCCCATTGTTTATGACATGGGCACACTAGTCTGTTATATAAATAAAAACGCTTAAAAGTTTGTGACATTTATCAAAAATTAGCGTCGCATTTTCTTTCTTTGAGTTAAAAAGCATAACATTTTTTTTATTAATTGTTATAAAGTTTGTGACATGTAAATAAAAACGGACATTTACAAAAACATTCGCATTTTCTTTCATGCAGCGATAAAAAAAAGAGTTATCTCCCTTGCCTAAGTTACAGGGGATTCGGAATGGCGGCGTCTAAGAAAAATAGAGTTATCTCCCTCCGATCGGTTACTGATTATCCAGAAGCACCGATTGATGATTAATCTGATGTCGTTAAGGTAAACAATTTCAACTTTACCAATTTTAAAATGAATTGTTCCAAAATCAACTTATGTCGTCCCATCGACTAAAACAATACAATTTTTAATAAATACATTTCAAAAAGTGACATTCGTTTTATTGGTTTGAAAAATATTTGGCTGACAATTATTTTTATATTAATTTTATTTATTTAAATAATATTTAGCTAATAATGACAATTATTTTTCCGGAAGAAGAAAGAGTCATTCCCTTCTTAATAGTATTGATCCTGACAGACATTTATTATTTCAAAAGGAATATTATCATTAACAGTAAATTATACGGATTGATGTAGAAAGCACTGTGGAATTTTCCGCTAGTATTTTTGAATAAATGAAATGAAATCATTTAAAATATACAAAAGTTAACTTTTAAAATAAAATCAAATAAAAGCATTTTCATTTTTTTATATCAAAGAATAACAATCTAACATCAGAGATTTAATTATAGTTTAAAAACGACATCAATTTTAATATTTCCATGCACAGTTGGTTATCAAATTGAGTTAAGAATCCATTTTGTATGGTTCGATCCCAACGCACGCAGACAGACACACAAACTTTAGGTTAATTATATAACAGACTAGTGTGCCCATGTCATAAACAATGGCATACTTTTTTTTTATTGCTCCCCAACTTATCTACAACTGTTATAATTAGAGCATCTAATATAATAAGTTGTCACACTGAGGGTTGGTGATGTTTGTATGGTCATCTCTGTAGCCGCTCCTCTTCCATAGCAATTGCCCCCTCTCTGTTGAAAGGCTTTTCTTCTGAAGTTTGGTGCCAAAATTCTTCACTTGTATGAAGTTTGAAAAATAGCTTACATCTGAAAGGCATGCTTCTCTTTTGAAGTTATATCGTTTATCGTTACCTTTCAAATTAAACTTTAACTTAAGAGGTAATGGATAATTTTAAAGTTACACATAGCTATTTTTATATACTTGCTAATATTAAATTCTTCTCAATATCCAGAAAATAAAAATGTGAGAATATAAAGTAATATTTCAAGTACTGTGACATAGTTTTGGTTGCAGGTACACAGACACAAAATCTATATTATATTTTTCATATTCCTTATTTATAATGTTTTTATTATGTACAAATTTATGTAATTAGAGCATACTTGTAAAAGTTTAGCAGCTCACTAAAAAGTGAGGCAAGATACCTCCTTCTGATTTTACTATATAACTAAAGAGAGAGAGAGAGAGAGAGAGAGAGAGAAGGTCATTAATTAATCGCTCTCTTCTTTCCCTTATCAAACCGTGAGCAGTTTTCCCACTTTGTTTACGCTCCTTCACTTGCTAACTTGAGATCCATGGACATAAGAAACACTGATATTTCTATCTATTCATTTCAATTTCTTTCTTCATTTCCAGTCTATGATGAATGAAATTGCTAGTCATTTTATCTACAGATGAAAGATTGAAATATTATATTTACTCTATGAACTGGAAATTTTATTCATTACTTAATCTAACGTAAAGAATATTACATTGAGTAAAAAGTATCTTATTCACTCTGTGAACCGACAATGAATATTAAAAAATTACATTTTTTTAATTAATAAAATTAAAATAAAAAGTTTAAATTTATATTATTCTTTATTGTTCGATTCTGTCTTATTTTCTATTTCAACTTCCCCCATGATTTATTCGCCCTAGTAGTATGACATCACATCTGTCTAGCAGTGAATTAAGGGTATTAATATATAAACGTGAGAAAGGATAGTGAAACCTTGCTCCTGCAAGTAGTAGCAACAGCAGAAAAACAATCTCTGTAAAATATTCAATGTTTATTGGTTGAAATACTTAATACTGATTGGTCAGTTCTATCAAAATACTCAATCTCGATTGGTTGCTGGAACCGAACATCAACCAATCAGGAAGACTTGCTCTGGAAGCAAACTAAATCTAACTTTTACCACTAGGCCACAAGCATCTCAGCAGACGACATGAGAAACAGTCTTAGACTACCAAACATAGCAACAGTTTATACACAGTCTCACTCACTCACTCACTCATACACATACAGACAAAAGAACACGTCTAGACACTTTGAATTCTTATTAACTTTTTACTTTTGGTTATTCTAACAAGTCGTAAATAAATTATGGATAGACTTTGTCATTCTTTTGATAATGCCTTTTCCACTACAGGATTACAGCCGATACACGACTGTAAATATTATAGAGTAGTGATTGTTTTCTAGCTATTTAAAATGAAATACTTACATGCAGTTTCGAGCTGCTAAATCCCTATGGACGAATTTAAGGCTTGCTAAATAATCCATACCGGATGCAATACTGATGCCAAACACGATTAAGTCCTTTACTGTCGGTTGCTGCAAAAAAATGGAAATAAAATGATAATTAAAGAAATCATTGTAAGTCAAAAATCATCATAACAAAAATCGTTTGATGTGTAAAGGAGACAACTTTCTACCCAGAAATGAAAGATAAGCAGAGTTATCGAACTTGAACAAGTTATATTTCTTACAAATAGAAATACTGACATAAAATGAAAAAAGTGTTAAGAAGAAGGAAATGATGAGGGTAGATTGCTCTCATTTCCTCAGCCATAATCGGGTAGGAGTGTTAGTTTTATATTATTCTTAGTTATTATCGCCTGTAGTAAGGATTGAACCATCAACTTACAAAAGACTATCACTATAGAACTGATTGTTAATCAACGCTATCACCTGCTATGCCACATGTCCATATGGATAATTCTATTATGTATTTTGCAAACCGTAAACCTAATCTTGTCTAGTATTACTACTTATTACTATTTTATCTATTTTTTTTACTAGTGTTCTACTATACTATTTATACTTTCCATATTGTATTTATTCTATACTAGATCTACTTAGGAGAGTAAGACGTCTAAAAAAAATCAGTGCATATGTTGGGTAACAATGGCCTCCTAAGTAGGCCTAGTATACAATTAAATACAACGATATGGAAATCAAGGTCGGTTTTTAATGAGAGGAAAATCCAGTTCCACAAAAGTGGGCATCCTGGATTGAGAAAAAAAAAAAATAGCGATAAAATCGGCAGAATTATCTCCCTTTATGTTTTAGGTAGCCATCTTTTTGGGGTCTGCTAAAGTAATATCGCACCCTGTATTTTTTCACTGCATTGCATTATCCTTTCTATATATTTTTTTCACGTTGTCATAATATTTAAAGAAGAAAGAAACTCACATTGTTAACATTTCTGAGGTAGGAGAGCAGGTCACCATGTGCCATGTAAGGTAGTACCACCAAGGGCATATGGTCTTTGCCTAAACATATGCCAATCAATGAGAGAATATTTTCATGATCAAAATCTTTCATAATTAATGCTTCATCCAAAAATCCTTGAATATCCATATCTCTTGGATGATCTTCTGCAAAACAAGAGAAAAGAAATCGATTGGTTTGTTGGTTTGTTGAGTCTTACAGCATGTCAATCCTTGTCATTTGAGTTAGAAATGGAGAAAGAAAAGAAAGATGGACAGAGAGAGGATGAAAGGAGAGAATAGGAAAAGATGAGGGAGCTGAGAAGGATAGAAAAAGAAAGAGAGAAGGGAAATTAGAGGGGAGAGAGGAGAGAGTAGAAGGATAAGTGTGTTTTTGTTACAATTGTTTTGTAGATTATTTTGTTTTATAGGCATAAATATTTTTAAAAAATAAATAGTCTGTCATGATAGATTCTGTTCAACCGTTTGATTGTTTTGTTTTAAGCCATATCAACACTTCTTGGGTTATTTTATGCCGGATTTAGTCATTTTTGTACAAGTGTTGATGCTTCAAATATCTTTAAATATTTATTCATGATATAAATTTCTGTTTGGTTTAGTTATTTTAATGAGTTTTATGACTGTCATATTCTTACTCGATTATCTTATTACCTCTCCCCCCTTTGAAAGTCTCTGAATGAACTGTTCTCTTTTCTTTATGTATTACTTGCCCTCGTCCGGCAACTCTTCAGTAGAAGATAACCGGCCATATTTGTTGTTAATTAAAGCCTTCGTCCTAAGATAACTCTTGTCTCGTCTCTGCTCATTTCAATGACATAATATTATTTTCCATGACACATCAACCGCTTTTCCGGTTATTTTATGCAAAATTGTCATTTTGGTAAAGTTCTTACACTTCAAGTATTTGCCTTGAAATATTTATACATTAATTTGTTTTGTAGGAGTATATTAAAAAAAAAAAAAGAAGTCTGCAAACAATAGATTTTATTCAACCTATAGATGGGACTCTGACAAGTAATACTATTCCGGGTGAGAGTGGACCTGGCAGTAATAGCAACTAAAGAGTGACTCAACATTTCCCAAATTTCCCAAATTCGGGCCTCATCACCTGATGTAGTTTTAGATCATATCTACAACCCCTTAGAAATTGACAGTGATTTTCAGAAGCATACAAAGTGTCACACATTTTTGATGACATATAAGATATACATAGAGATGGGAAATGGAAGTGAAAGTGATTAGTTTTTTTAAACCAAAAAATGAATTGAACCCTTATTGAAAACATCCACCCAAAATCAAAGAATTAATGACATTTTTAGTTTTTTTTAATCAATATCTAAATGTTAATATAAAGTATTTATTTTATTAAAAATAAACTACTAAATTTTTAAGGTCATTTAAATTACTTTAGACCCCTTCCCTTAATTTCAAGAAAAACAGTCATATTATACCAATAGTCGAAACTAAGTGACATCGTTTAGAACGAGATAACATCTTGAAAATGTGAATGAAAAACATTTGTTTCAAATGCAGCTTTTGGTAGAAAATGTTACTAAAAAATCGGAAATCTAAATGTAAAAAAAATTAAATGTTTTGAGAGATTCAAATATTAGCTATTTTCTTTTTTCTTTTTCATACTACAAACAAAAGATTTCCAAAATGTCCTGATCATAAGCGTTTCTAGACAGACCACAAGAATCTTGATTCAACCTCATATCTTAAATAAAATACTTTTTATTAACATTTATTTATTATAAATAATAGGAACAACAAATAATAGTGATAGTAAAAACAAAGAAAAGCAAACAAAACAACTGAGACCCACCATCATTAAATTAAAGATTTATTCACTACAGTATTGATCGAATAGATATTTTTTGCATGTTTCAAAAACAGAGTTGAAACCTACATCTGAGTGGAGAATTTTTTTATGAAATATTATGTCATATGGACCCTACATTGAGAGCAAGTAAGATTTTTTAAAATCATATAAAATAATAAAATAAATAGATAATATATAATAAATAAATAAAATAATAAATGATAAAAAATCATATGAAATAATAAAAAAGAAGAAACCAAAAAACTAATTTCACTTTTGTATATTTTATTTTGCTTTTAATTCGCTTATATTCATTACATCTCTACATTAGAATAGTTTCCTATAAATTATCTATATTTTCATTTATTAATTAATAAATACTGACAATTTCAATAGGATCGGATAATTCTGATTTTTTGGTGGATTTCTTTTTCAATCAGGGGTGACTTTCACTTTCATCGCCATCCCCAGTAAAATATAAGAGATGCAAATTGTAAATTTCTGCAGAGCAAAAGGAATTGTCCGGTTCATAATAGCGAATGTCTTTTGCTGTAAAGCTGACTTCGTCTAACCTTATTATTTCCCCTGAAAAGTTGTTTCCATTGAAAAATCAGTCAGCTACATTCATAGAAAGATAACTTTGATATTGTTTGGTAACTATTCTGATAAAGAATTCTGTGACCAATAGAAGAAGGAGCTGTTTGGGAGTTCTATTTCAACTACAACCAGAAGCGAGATCTGACGAAACAGTTTCAGAGGTGTGAAAACCATGTAAAAATAGAGCTTGCAAGAACATGTTCACCCCGCTCGAGCTCACGGTTAAGAAAGTGCGTAAACCTTGAATTTAATCTCGCACAAAACTTATGCAAGTCTTTTTTTGTACTTCATTGTAGTGTTCCTTCTCTTATTGCCAGTCAGGGGAGATAACTTGAATATGGTTCAAGAGAAATAACTCTGAACATACTGAGCCGACATGAATGGGATTTTTTAATTTTAAATACTGTATATTTTTTAAAGTTTTATATGCAGGCAAAAATAAAGTACAAACTACATAAGAAGTTTTTAATTTGGACATAATTTAAAATTATTTTTAGGTACACATTTCTTAACATCTAGGAGAACTTGCAAGTGTAATTGTTACTTTATTTTGTTGTTTCAAATTTTATAGGTATTTTAAAAGTATTTTTGTATGCACTAACAAAAACAAAAAAACTAACAAAACAATTGAACAAATCTTCGTCTCTTCATTTAACGTCACTTTTCCTTTGTCCAGGTGTCAGACGTTTTCTCTCCAGTCCTCACGGTTCAGCAGGTTGACTGTCTCCAAATTCAACTTTGTACGGTCTTGGCTAATTACGTGCTTCTAAGTTTTTCTTGACCGGTCCACTTTCCTGCGATTCAAAAGATCCATGCTTCTACAATGGTTTATCCAGAAGAATGAACGCTCCATATGACTGTACCAGCATAACTGATTTGTCCATGGGATAACCTCTACGCTTGGCAAATATAGTGCTTTTTCAGCAAATCCTCTGACCTAATGAGTTGGGTTTGGTCACATTTCAGATCCATCTGATCATGGATCTGTCATTGTGCTGCAGTCAGACGAGAGAATGCTGGATGAGGGTTTGGCATTCGCTGCCATATAACATGATGCTCTTAATACATCTGCTATACAACTTACAGAAATAAAGAAAGAAATCCGACTAATGAAAATATCCAACATGAATAAAGTATAAATGAAATTGAATGGCACTATTGATTGTATCTATGTCTGCTCATTTAACTTTAAAAACAAAAATATAGATGGATTTCTTAACTTTGTAAGATGACTGGATGAATCAATTGTGATACTTAAATAAATAAACTTACTGTGAAGAGTTTTAACAGCCACAAGCATGTCTCCTTTTTCACCTGGTTTGTAATACAGCGCGCGATAGACACAGCCAAAATGACCTGAAAAAAACATTTCATTCAATTTTTAATTTATAACACAGCCAAAATGACCTGGAAAAAATATTTCATTACATTTTCAATTCATGACACAGCCAAAATGACCTGGAAAAAATATTTCATTATATTTTCAATTTATAACACAGCCAAAATGACCTGGAAAAAATATTTCATTACATTTTCAGTTTATGACACAGCCAAAATGACCTGGAAAAAATATTTCATTACATTTTCAATTTATAACACAGCCAAAATGACCTGGAAAAAATATTTCATTCAATTTTCAATTCATAACACAGCCAAAATGACCTGGAAAAAATATTTCATTACATTTTCAATTTATAACAAAATGTTTACAGAAAACTGAATTACGTTTTTTGGTAAATTTACAGTCGTCCATTTCTCTAACTTTTATTTGTTTTGTTTTGTTTTATGGTATATCAACCCTCTTGGGTTATTTAATGCCAACTCCATTTATTTTGTTAAAAGGATTTCATGTTTGAGGTTCATAATATTTTTAGACATTTAACACATTCAATCTTGTATATAGATCATTTGCAGATCAATTTCTTTTATATGTGTATATTTTATGAGTAAACAGTCTGTAATTGATAAATTTAAAAATAATTTTTTTTTGTTTTCCATAGAGCAGTTTGGTTTATTGGACTTATAGATATTAGATTTTTGGGTAAAAACTCACCGTCTTCAAAAAGGACATTATGATCTCCATTCTGATGTCATTAAATAATTCCTTCATAGTAACAACATTGTAGTATTTTTGTCGCATAGGGCAAAATTAATACATTCTAACATAAAGCGATTTCTTTAATGGGAAATATTTCAGTACTTTTTACTGTATGGTGGGCAGTATGTAAATTTCAGTTTTGGTATCGAGTTCTTTTTTTTTGGTGGGGTTCATACCAAAACAGCAGAAAACAACAAATTAACCATTATCTTTTGATATGCTTTTTACATGAAATATTTTTTAGTCTTATTTTTGTTTAAAATAATACTTTTAATATTATTTTAAGATAAGATTTTTTTCAATAAAAATACTGATATTTTTTAACTTTTAACCTCAATATTGCCAATGGAAAAATAAAAATAAGATTTTTTTGTGCAATTACATGTCAAAACCATGAAAATACCTGGAAAAATTAGGTGTGGTTTCCGGAATGCAAATGAAAACGTAAGAAGCATTTAAAAAAATAAAACTGCCTATCTCTAGTATGATCCCTCCTCTGTGCTCTCTCTGTGATACCAACCGATGTTGGCACCATTGCGTTTTTGGAGGGGCAGGGGGAGTAGTGTCAGGATAAATTATTTTTCTTATATAATTACTATAGATTAAGTTGTTTATATCTGTAATATTGTCTGTTGGGATGTGTGGAAGGAGTCTGTAAACGTTTTCTGTTTCTATTTTTACTTTCATCCAGTTTTTGTTGCTAAAGGGTGGTAGTTTCTTTTTTATTCTCATTCATTGTTTCTTTGATGTGTTCAATTTCTGTTTTTCTACCTCTGTGAGTTCTGTCATTTAATTAACTGTAGTTTTACTACTACTGTTCTATACTCATCTTACCTTCTTTCCATTCATATGGGTCATTATGATACAATATGTGAATAAAAAATATTTAAAAATTAAAAGATTTTATCAAAAACAATTTGATTCTATTAAAAAAGTTTGTTTGTTATTTGTTTTAAATCTTAAAAAATAAGAAAGAGAAAAAAATATACCTTGACCAATTTTTTCTGTAATGTGCAAAGACTCTTTTGGAATGAGGAGAGTTTCTTCACCCAAAACTGAAAGAATATTTTCGTCAATCATTGGGTAACTTGTGGTTCCAGCATTGATTGTTGTTGCTGCTTGGAAGTTTTCACGTTCTGTGTATTCTGGATAGAAAGAGAAAGAATTGTTTAAAATTATATATATATATATATATATATATATATATATATAGCGACGTTGGATTGGGGTTGAAAAATACTTGTAATCCAGGGTTTTGAATCGTGTGACCGGTAGTGAATAGTCATACTTCTATGCTGATGAATCTCGATTGAAAAGAGACGAAACGTATACGTCCATAGATAAATAAACAATAACAAATATTTATATTTGAAGCTCCTCGTTAAAAAGTAGAGCACTGTAAATGGTAGTACTAACACAGTGTGACGTCACTTGCTTTATATGCATCATTCCTTCCCTTATAGAAGTTGAATGCCTGTATGTCTCGTCGCTTTAAATGTGTTAAAATTATCATTGTTTATAAGCTGTTCAGAATTGGCCGATCGGTTAGCGACGTTGGATTGGGGGTTGAAAAATAAATAAATTTTATCTTTATAAAATTGACTCTTCTTATTTAATTATCAGAAAGAACAATATACAAATATTGCCTTTTTTTTTGTTCATATTAGAAGCAAAAGTCAGTCTGTAAATGGAAAAAAAAGAGATGCTTTTTGGGTCACTTACCGTTGCGGGCAATAAGCAATCTGCCATTTTCTCCAAAGTGCACTTGATCATTTCCTGCATACCTGGCTGCGGGTAAACTACTCTTCTCCTTAAAAAAGAGCAATTTCTTCCGCCACATGCAGTAGAAAAGGATGCCGATGGCGATAAAAATACAAATCAAAATTGCAACCAGAATAATTATTGAAACATCCATTTGAGCTGAAGCTGAGACAAGTATCACCCAACCAATATTGTATATCCGATAACCAATTTGTACCTGAAGATTAAAAATCAAATTGACATTAAGAAATTCAATTTTAAAGGTTTTTTTGATCATTAATTAAAAAAACAGGAATAAGACTTATACTCATTATACATGAGTTGAACATAAGAGCATAAAATTATGACAATAATACCTAAATCTCAGTCGGCCATTAACTTGATTACACTTGATCTCTATATTAATAAAATTATGACAATAATACTTAAATCTCAGTAGGCCATTAACTTGATTACACTTGATCTCTATATTAATAAAATTATGACAATAATACTTAAATCTCAGTAGGCCATTAACTTGATTACACTTGATCTCTATATTAATAAAATTATGACAATAATACTTAAATCTCAGTAGGCCATTAACTTGATTACACTTGATCTCTATATTAATAAAATTATGACAATAATACTTAAATCTCAGTAGGCCATTAACTTGATTACACTTGATCTCTATATTAATAAAATTATGACAATAATACTTAAATCTCAGTAGGCCATTAACTTGATTACACTTAATCTCTATATTAATAAAATTATGACAATAATACTTAAATCTCAGTAGGCCATTAACTTGATTACACTTGATCTCTATATTAATAAAATTATGACAATAATACCTAAATCTCAGTAGGCCATTAACTTGATTACACTTGATCTCTATATTAATAAAATTATGACAATAATACTTAAATCTCAGTAGGCCATTAACTTGATTACACTTGATCTCTATATTAATAAAATTATGACAATAATACTTAAATCTCAGTAGGCCATTAACTTGATTACACTTAATCTCTATATTAATAAAATTATGACAATAATACTTAAATCTCAGTAGGCCATTAACTTGATTACACTTGATCTCTATATTAATAAAATTATGACAATAATACCTAAATCTCAGTAGGCCATTAACTTGATTACACTTGATCTCTATATTAATAAAATTATGACAATAATACTTAAATCTCAGTCGGCCATTAACTTGATTACACTTAATCTCTATATTAATAAAATTATGACAATAATACTTAAATCTCAGTAGGCCATTAACTTGATTACACTTGATCTCTATATTAATAAAATTATGACAATAATACTTAAATCTCAGTAGGCCATTAACTTGATTACACTTAATCTCTATATTAATAAAATTATGACAATAATACTTAAATCTCAGTAGGCCATTAACTTGATTACACTTGATCTCTATATTAATAAAATTATGACAATAATACCTAAATCTCAGTAGGCCATTAACTTGATTACACTTGATCTCTATATTAATAAAATTATGACAATAATACTTAAATCTCAGTCGGCCATTAACTTGATTACACTTAATCTCTATATTAATAAAATTATGACAATAATACTTAAATCTCAGTAGGCCATTAACTTGATTACACTTGATCTCTATATTAATAAAATTATGACAATAATACTTAAATCTCAGTAGGCCATTAACTTGATTACACTTAATCTCTATATTAATAAAATTATGACAATAATACTTAAATCTCAGTAGGCCATTAACTTGATTACACTTGATCTCTATATTAATAAAATTATGACAATAATACTTAAATCTCAGTAGGCCATTAACTTGATTACACTTAATCTCTATATTAATAAAATTATGACAATAATACTTAAATCTCAGTAGGCCATTAACTTGATTACACTTGATCTCTATATTAATAAAATTATGACAATAATACTTAAATCTCAGTAGGCCATTAACTTGATTACACTTAATCTCTATATTAATAAAATTATGACAATAATACTTAAATCTCAGTAGGCCATTAACTTGATTACACTTGATCTCTATATTAATAAAATTATGACAATAATACTTAAATCTCAGTAGGCCATTAACTTGATTACACTTAATCTCTATATTAATAAAATTATGACAATAATACTTAAATCTCAGTAGGCCATTAACTTGATTACACTTGATCTCTATATTAATAAAATTATGACAATAATACTTAAATCTCAGTAGGCCATTAACTTGATTACACTTAATCTCTATATTAATAAAATTATGACAATAATACTTAAATCTCAGTAGGCCATTAACTTGATTACACTTGATCTCTATATTAATAAAATTATGACAATAATACTTAAATCTCAGTCGGCCATTAACTTGATTACACTTAATCTCTATATTAATAAAATTATGACAATAATACTTAAATCTCAGTAGGCCATTAACTTGATTACACTTGATCTCTATATTAATAAAATTATGACAATAATACTTAAATCTCAGTAGGCCATTAACTTGATTACACTTAATCTCTATATTAATAAAATTATGACAATAATACTTAAATCTCAGTAGGCCATTAACTTGATTACACTTGATCTCTATATTAATAAAATTATGACAATAATACTTAAATCTCAGTAGGCCATTAACTTGATTACACTTAATCTCTTTATTAATAAAATTATGACAATAATACTTAAATCTCAGTAGGCCATTAACTTGATTACACTTGATCTCTATATTAATAAAATTATGACAATAATACTTAAATCTCAGTAGGCCATTAACTTGATTACACTTGATCTCTATATTAATAAAATTATGACAATAATACTTAAATCTCAGTAGGCCATTAACTTGATTACACTTGATCTCTATATTAATAAAATTATGACAATAATACTTAAATCTCAGTAGGCCATTAACTTGATTACACTTGATCTCTATATTAATAAAATTATGACAATAATACTTAAATCTCAGTAGGCCATTAACTTGATTACACTTGATCTCTATATTAATAAAATTATGACAATAATACTTAAATCTCAGTAGGCCATTAACTTGATTACACTTAATCTCTATATTAATAAAATTATGACAATAATACTTAAATCTCAGTAGGCCATTAACTTGATTACACTTAATCTCTATATTAATAAAATTATGACAATAATACTTAAATCTCAGTAGGCCATTAACTTGATTACACTTGATCTCTATATTAATAAAATTATGACAATAATACTTAAATCTCAGTAGGCCATTAACTTGATTACACTTAATCTCTATATTAATAAAATTATGACAATAATACTTAAATCTCAGTAGGCCATTAACTTGATTACACTTGATCTCTATATTAATAAAATTATGACAATAATACTTAAATCTCAGTAGGCCATTAACTTGATTACACTTAATCTCTATATTAATAAAATTATGACAATAATACTTAAATCTCAGTAGGCCATTAACTTGATTACACTTGATCTCTATATTAATAAAATTATGACAATAATACTTAAATCTCAGTAGGCCATTAACTTGATTACACTTAATCTCTATATTAATAAAATTATGACAATAATACTTAAATCTCAGTAGGCCATTAACTTGATTACACTTGATCTCTATATTAATAAAATTATGACAATAATACTTAAATCTCAGTAGGCCATTAACTTGATTACACTTAATCTCTATATTAATAAAATTATGACAATAATACTTAAATCTCAGTAGGCCATTAACTTGATTACACTTGATCTCTATATTAATAAAATTATGACAATAATACTTAAATCTCAGTCGGCCATTAACTTGATTACACTTAATCTCTATATTAATAAAATTATGACAATAATACTTAAATCTCAGTAGGCCATTAACTTGATTACACTTGATCTCTATATTAATAAAATTATGACAATAATACTTAAATCTCAGTAGGCCATTAACTTGATTACACTTAATCTCTATATTAATAAAATTATGACAATAATACTTAAATCTCAGTAGGCCATTAACTTGATTACACTTGATCTCTATATTAATAAAATTATGACAATAATACTTAAATCTCAGTAGGCCATTAACTTGATTACACTTAATCTCTTTATTAATAAAATTATGACAATAATACTTAAATCTCAGTAGGCCATTAACTTGATTACACTTGATCTCTATATTAATAAAATTATGACAATAATACTTAAATCTCAGTAGGCCATTAACTTGATTACACTTGATCTCTATATTAATAAAATTATGACAATAATACTTAAATCTCAGTAGGCCATTAACTTGATTACACTTGATCTCTATATTAATAAAATTATGACAATAATACTTAAATCTCAGTAGGCCATTAACTTGATTACACTTGATCTCTATATTAATAAAATTATGACAATAATACTTAAATCTCAGTAGGCCATTAACTTGATTACACTTGATCTCTATATTAATAAAATTATGACAATAATACTTAAATCTCAGTAGGCCATTAACTTGATTACACTTAATCTCTATATTAATAAAATTATGACAATAATACTTAAATCTCAGTAGGCCATTAACTTGATTACACTTGATCTCTATATTAATAAAATTATGACAATAATACTTAAATCTCAGTCGGCCATTAACTTGATTACACTTAATCTCTATATTAATAAAATTATGACAATAATACTTAAATCTCAGTAGGCCATTAACTTGATTACACTTGATCTCTATATTAATAAAATTATGACAATAATACTTAAATCTCAGTAGGCCATTAACTTGATTACACTTAATCTCTATATTAATAAAATTATGACAATAATACTTAAATCTCAGTAGGCCATTAACTTGATTACACTTGATCTCTATATTAATAAAATTATGACAATAATACTTAAATCTCAGTAGGCCATTAACTTGATTACACTTGATCTCTATATTAATAAAATTATGACAATAATACTTAAATCTCAGTAGGCCATTAACTTGATTACACTTGATCTCTATATTAATAAAATTATGACAATAATACTTAAATCTCAGTAGGCCATTAACTTGATTACACTTAATCTCTATATTAATAAAATTATGACAATAATACTTAAATCTCAGTAGGCCATTAACTTGATTACACTTGATCTCTATATTAATAAAATTATGACAATAATACTTAAATCTCAGTAGGCCATTAACTTGATTACACTTGATCTCTATATTAATAAAATTATGACAATAATACTTAAATCTCAGTAGGCCATTAACTTGATTACACTTGATCTCTATATTAATAAAATTATGACAATAATACTTAAATCTCAGTAGGCCATTAACTTGATTACACTTAATCTCTATATTAATAAAATTATGACAATAATACTTAAATCTCAGTAGGCCATTAACTTGATTACACTTGATCTCTATATTAATAAAATTATGACAATAATACTTAAATCTCAGTAGGCCATTAACTTGATTACACTTGATCTCTATATTAATAAAATTATGACAATAATACTTAAATCTCAGTAGGCCATTAACTTGATTACACTTGATTTCTATATTAACAAAATTATGACAATAATACTTAAATCTCAGTAGGCCATTAACTTGATTACACTTGATCTCTTTATTAATAGAATCGGGAGAGAACTACACTTGTGACTTACACATTGAATTATGACATTTTTATTCTATTCACAATAAATTGAATATTTATGGAAATCAAAAATGCAATGAATTTTAAAAAGTTCTATTAAAAAAATTAATCTGAAAAGAGGAAGCTAATCAATAAGAAAATAAAGACAAAGTTCCCTTTCTCCCCTCCCTATCTCTCTCTAATAATAATGGAATATTTTTTCGTCAATATTTAAAAGTTAAAGAAATTATTTCCTATTTTTTTATTATCAGATATTATTTAAATTAAGCCTCTCCTTCTTTGGTCATAAAATTTAATTTGCATACGTGATTATTGAAGTGAGCCGGACACAAACTTTTATTATATTGATCAATTTTTCGTTTCCTGTGAACTCAATGTTTGAAATTTAGTTATTTTTATTTGCCTTTTTACAATCTTTATTTTGTTTCATAATTAGATTAAGTTGAAATCTTTAGTATTTTATTTTTTAATTTTTTCATATCATCTTTTTTTTGTTTCATAATTAAATGAACTTCAAATTTTTAGTATTTTCTTATTTAATTTATTCATATTTTAATTTGTTTCATAATTAAAGGAAATTTTATTTTGTAATTTATTCATATCATTTTAATTTGTTTCATAATTAAAGGAAATTTTATTTTGTAATTTATTCATCTCATTTTAATTTGTTTCATAATTAAAGGAAATTTTATTTTGTAATTTATTCATCTCATTTTAATTTGTTTCATAATTAAAGGAAATTTTATTTTGTAATTTATTCATATCATTTTAATTTGTTTGATAATTAAAGGAAATTTTATTTTGTAATTTATTCATATCATTTTAATTTGTTTCATAATTAAAGGAAATTTTATTTTGTAATTTATTCATATCATTTTAATTTGTTTCATAATTAAAGGAAATTTTATTTTGTAATTTATTCATATCATTTTAATTTGTTTCATAATTAAAGGAAATTTTATTTTGTAATTTATTCATCTCATTTTAATTTGTTTCATAATTAAAGGAAATTTTATTTTGTAATTTATTCATATCATTTTAATTTGTTTCATAATTAAAGGAAATTTTATTTTGTAATTTATTCATATCATTTTAATTTGTTTCATAATTAAAGGAAATTTTATTTTGTAATTTATTCATATCATTTTAATTTGTTTCATAATTAAAGGAAATTTTATTTTGTAATTTATTCATATCATTTTAATTTGTTTCATAATTAAAGGAAATTTTATTTTGTAATTTATTCATCTCATTTTAATTTGTTTCATAATTAAAGGAAATTTTATTTTGTAATTTATTCATATCATTTTAATTTGTTTCATAATTAAAGGAAATTTTATTTTGTAATTTATTCATATCATTTTAATTTGTTTCATAATTAAAGGAAATTTTATTTTGTAATTTATTCATATCATTTTAATTTGTTTCATAATTAAAGGAAATTTTATTTTGTAATTTATTCATCTCATTTTAATTTGTTTCATAATTAAAGGAAATTTTATTTTGTAATTTATTCATATCATTTTAATTTGTTTCATAATTAAAGGAAATTTTATTTTGTAATTTATTCATATCATTTTAATTTGTTTCATAATTAAAGGAAATTTTATTTTGTAATTTATTCATATCATTTTAATTTGTTTCATAATTAAAGGAAATTTTATTTTGTAATTTATTCATATCATTTTAATTTGTTTCATAATTAAAGGAAATTTTATTTTGTAATTTATTCATATCATTTTAATTTGTTTCATAATTAAAGGAAATTTTATTTTGTAATTTATTCATATCATTTTAATTTGTTTCATAATTAAAGGAAATTTTATTTTGTAATTTATTCATATCATTTTAATTTGTTTCATAATTAAAGGAAATTTTATTTTGTAATTTATTCATCTCATTTTAATTTGTTTCATAATTAAAGGAAATTTTATTTTGTAATTTATTCATATCATTTTAATTTGTTTCATAATTAAAGGAAATTTTATTTTGTAATTTATTCATATCATTTTAATTTGTTTGATAATTAAAGGAAATTTTATTTTGTAATTTATTCATCTCATTTTAATTTGTTTCATAATTAAAGGAAATTTTATTTTGTAATTTATTCATCTCATTTTAATTTGTTTCATAATTAAAGGAAATTTTATTTTGTAATTTATTCATATCATTTTAATTTGTTTCATAATTAAAGGAAATTTTATTTTGTAATTTATTCATATCATTTTAATTTGTTTCATAATTAAAGGAAATTTTATTTTGTAATTTATTCATATCATTTTAATTTGTTTGATAATTAAAGGAAATTTTATTTTGTAATTTATTCATATCATTTTAATTTGTTTCATAATTAAAGGAAATTTTATTTTGTAATTTATTCATATCATTTTAATTTGTTTCATAATTAAAGGAAATTTTATTTTGTAATTTATTCATATCATTTTAATTTGTTTCATAATTAAAGGAAATTTTATTTTGTAATTTATTCATATCATTTTAATTTGTTTCATAATTAAAGGAAATTTTATTTTGTAATTTATTCATATCATTTTAATTTGTTTCATAATTAAAGGAAATTTTATTTTGTAATTTATTCATATCATTTTAATTTGTTTCATAATTAAAGGAAATTTTATTTTGTAATTTATTCATATCATTTTAATTTGTTTCATAATTAAAGGAAATTTTATTTTGTAATTTATTCATATCATTTTAATTTGTTTCATAATTAAAGGAAATTTTATTTTGTAATTTATTCATATCATTTTAATTTGTTTCATAATTAAAGGAAATTTTATTTTGTAATTTATTCATCTCATTTTAATTTGTTTCATAATTAAAGGAAATTTTATTTTGTAATTTATTCATATCATTTTAATTTGTTTCATAATTAAAGGAAATTTTATTTTGTAATTTATGCATATCATTTTAATTTGTTTCATAATTAAAGGAAATTTTATTTTGTAATTTATTCATATCATTTTAATTTGTTTCATAATTAAAGGAAATTTTATTTTGTAATTTATTCATATCATTTTAATTTGTTTCATAATTAAAGGAAATTTTATTTTGTAATTTATTCATCTCATTTTAATTTGTTTCATAATTAAAGGAAATTTTATTTTGTAATTTATTCATATCATTTTAATTTGTTTCATAATTAAAGGAAATTTTATTTTGTAATTTATTCATCTCATTTTAATTTGTTTCATAATTAAAGGAAATTTTATTTTGTAATTTATTCATATCATTTTAATTTGTTTCATAATTAAAGGAAATTTTATTTTGTAATTTATTCATATCATTTTAATTTGTTTCATAATTAAAGGAAATTTTATTTTGTAATTTATTCATATCATTTTAATTTGTTTCATAATTAAAGGAACTTAAAATCTTTAGGATTTTATTTTGTAATTTCCTCATATTATCTTTATTTTGTTTCATAATTAAGGGAACTTAAAATCAGCCGAGACGTCGTTTCCAGATTATTGACAATGCTACCTGTTGGTTAGTGCAGTCTCTGACTTGTTAGTTGATAATTCTACTGCTCCATTTGATTCCAAGAATCTTTCTAAAACATTTGGAATCAAACGCGTCTAATTTCCTCTCTTGGCTGCTTTTGAGATGCCAAGTTTCACTTCCATATAGCAGTGTGGACAAAACGTTGCTGTTATAAAATTTTAATTCCGATCTGAGGGTGAATTTTTTATTTTTCCAGATCTTCCAGAGCTGATTAATGAACACTTAATAACAGCAAGATTCACCACTTCACATGCGAGGGTTATCGTCATTCAATGTTATGCTCCCACTAATGATCAAGACGACAATGAAAAGGATAGTTTCTACCAACAACTTCAAGATGTAGCCGAGAAAACCCCAAGGCATGATATCCTCATCGTCATGGGTGACATGAACACACAGATTGGGAAACAGAATGCGATTCTAACATATACTTGGTTTCCACGCTTTTTGGAAACTGCACAGACAATGGAGACAAGTTCATCCAATTTTGTCACATGAACAACATGGAAGTTGGCTCATTACCTTTTGATCATAAGTGCATCAACAAAATTACCTGGGTTTCAAACGACCATAAGACCAAGACACAAATAGACCACATCGCCATTGGGCCGAAATGGAGAACAGCCTGATTGCTAAACATAAGGGTCTATTGAGGTACCGATATTTGTAGTGATCACTATCTATCGATGGCCAAAATCAAAATCAAACTAAAGAAACAGAAGAAGAAAACAACAACACACAGATGTTTCAACACCTCCAAATTAAAAAAACAAGGATACTGAAGCTAATTTTGAGACTTTCTGAGAAACAGATTCACTTTTTTATCAGATGCTACACCAAGCTCAGTTAACTGGTGGGATGAAATGAAGAATACCATGTTCAGCTGCAGGAGAGGAAATCCTAGGCTACAAGAAGTCACTCAAGGAAGCTGGGATTAGTTACAACACTTGGAAGCTTATTAATGAAAAGAAAACACTACATCAGCGGAGGCACAATATCACTCCTAAGACCATAGACTCATGTTAACAGTATATTGATAAGGACAAGGAAGAAAATGCAATGCTAAAAAAAGACTGGGATTGAGTTATGTTTTAAATAAAATTCAGTTTTAATTGTTCTAATTAGCCATAATTTATAATTAAATTACCCATGTATTTCTCTCGCCACCATTACAATACACTATGTTGATTCAACAACTTTCTAATATTTCTTGATGTTTCTTTGAGTATTTAGAGAAAGAGTGAATGTCAGCTAATTTACATATGTGTGTCTGTACACACTACAAACATGTATGTAAAATAGATGACAAAATAATACATCTTTTTATTATAAGAATAATAAAGAATAATAATACTTCTATATAATAATAATAATAATAATAATAATAAGAAGAAGAATAATAATAATAATTTAGAAGTAAAATGACTTAATATTTTTAGTTGTGCAAGAAAATTTTGAAATGAAATCATCAAAGTAAAATAAATTAGTGGCAGTGGTTGTTACCCAATGGGTCAAGGGTGTGTCTAGTTTTTCTATAAACTCTCAACTTGGCAATATGTCTCCACTTGGGAAATACTGCATAAATACAACTAATAATTATTGAATAAAATTGAATAATTAAAAACAAGGGCGGGGCTTAATGTTATAACAAATATTATTTGCAGTTTTCCTTACCTTCACTTGAAACTTATGATGCTCAGCATTCTCAGTTAGAACTGATGCTGGCTTACAGAAAATGGCGTTGTTTCGCAAAGATGTAATGGTGCAATTTACAGAACCAATTGTTATCTTGATGTGTTTCTTTTGAACAACGTCTGTTATATGTTCACCCTGAAAAATTTAAAGAAAATAAATAAATTACTGTAAATGATTATTTTATTACAAATTTTTTTTTTTTAATTCTTCAGACAAAAAAAAGATGCTGAAGAAAAATTGGGATCAATTAGATTTCCGGTTGAGTTATAAACAAAAAATATGCGCGCACATGCCTTTGCAGATTTAATTTAAAAAAAGTTTTATTTACAAAACGTTTTGTTTTGTAAACTATAGATTTATAAAAAATAATTTTTTAAATAAAAAAAACAAAATGCTACAAACGAAGCAAATTTAAACAAAAACTTTTAAATAAGTCGATGTTGTGCAGAGATAGTTTACAAAACTTTTTTAAAAATGGGGGGGGGGATATATTAAATATTTATTTACAAGTATAATGAAATAAAATTTTAAAAATACATAGTTTTAGTTACAAAACTTTTTATAATAAACAAACAAATATAAGAAACATTGCGCAGATGGTGTCCTTATTTACTTGCCTCCCCCGAGGGCAATGTGTGGAAAATCTAGCTCCCCAAAAAAGGGATACTCTGGATTGGGACAAAAATAAAAATTGCATCAGTCTAGAAGGATTTCTCCTTCCCTGACCGAGGATAGGAAAGATGAAGTGTAATATCAGAACAGACACTAAACTTTGCTAGCCAAAAAGAATGTTTTGAAAAGTGTATTTTCTGTATGCCTTTTTCATACAATCCAATCCAATAAATTTTGTTTGTTTTGATTGTTTATTATAAAAGTTTTTAAAATAAAATTATGTATTTAAAAATTTTTTTTTATTATGCTTGTAAATAAATATTTAATATACCCCCACCCCCTTTTAATAAATCTCCAAAGGTTACAATACAAAATGTTTTGTAAACCATCTTGGCACAATATTCACTTTAAATCATTTGTGTTTAATCATTTTTTAATTAAAAATTTATTTACTTTATAAATCTTCAACGTTTATAAAGCAAAACGTTTTGTAAATAAAACTTTGTTTTATAAAAAAAATCTGTGAAGTGTGTGTGTATTGTACTGAAAGTAAAAGAAACCGGTATCAACCCAAAATGTGTCATTTTGGTATTTGCTGATTCGGGGGTGCCTCAAGTCTAATTGATCCAAAATTTCCATAATTTTTTTTGGCAGGATATTTTCTTTTAAGTGAGCCTTCACCTATGAAATAAAACTGAGATTCCTTGTTTTGGCCGATTCGATGTCAACAGCAGAGAAAAATACGTAAAATAGTATTTAAGCAAAAGCATTTATTTTTATTAAAACCGTAACTCCTTCTTTTTAAATTACAAAGTTAAAAATAAAACTTTTTATTTGAGTAGAAAGCAAACTCATTTCGCTCCATCCTCTCCGTTTGATGTCGTTTTGAAGTTAAAAGCTTCCACATTTTGTGCTGGTTTGTCTGTGATTTTCTGAGATTTCAACGAAAAATAGTGTGTGTTTTCACACCTAAATGGCTGACCAAATAAAGTTTGCCATCAGCCAATTTCACTTGGTTAACTGGTCAAATGCATGCTCATGTGAAAAACCAGCTTCTGATATGTGAGACGAAAATCAGTTTCACTGGGGTAAAATGCAAAATATCTTTGCTTCAGTAGAAATAATTTTTTCAAATATTGATTTATCCATCGAGAAAAGTCTACAAACTTAGAATTCCAAACATGACTGACACTGCACACAAGATCCCGAAATCCAAATTCAACTATATAATTCTGCTATATTTCGAACTCTAAACAAACAACTTGACCCTTCGATAAAAAGAGATACATCTGCTCAACATCTCTAGATAGCCATTTGAGTTTGAAAAGACAAGAATATTTTTGTAGAAATATTTACTTTCCACTCAAGTTAGTCAAAAAGATAAGTACTGCCCTTGCTTTTATCCTGATTATATTTGTTTTGTATGTTTTCTGCTGGATATTGGTATATTAATTACCATTCCCATATTAGATTATCCTCCTTCTTTTTTTTTGTGTGGGGGGGGATATTTACATACTTATCCTATCTATAAATAAATATAATATTTTATATTGTTTTTTTCTTCAAATGTTTATGTTACTGTTCTCTGCCACCAAAAACAAATCTTGAGAAAGAAATACATCTTTTGCTTTAAAAATAAATCTTTTTTCTTGAATCTGGTGATTCATATTTCGTATTTTTCTGAGCCATATCATCTTGTGTGGCATGTATTCATAACTATAATTTAACTTAGAATATTCACCCACTTCCAGACCATATAGTATAGGAGAGAACGGGTAACTATTTTTTTCCCGTCTTCGTCAAAATATTTTTATATTTTGTGTCAGTATTTGTATTTTTTATTATTGTTATTGACATTAATCCCTTAATCAAAAAATCGTCTCTACCAACCCGATGTATTCATGCGGCGAAGACGGATTTATGATTTCAACCACTATCATTGCATTTTGATTTTAAAGGTTCACTTTCCTATATAAATTTAACATAGAATGATCACCCACTATCTGACCAGCAAGCATTAGAGAGGCGGGTAACTATTTGGGGGAAGGGTACGCCAACTTCAATCTCACTGTCGATAACTCACAATATTAAAGACCTGTCTTTACGATCAGCAGTCGACAGTTTAAAAACATTTTTGTTTTACTTTCGTTCACCCCAAAGAAGACATATTGTGATCGGGGCAAGATTTATAGGGGCAAGTTGGGTGGAAAGTTTTGCAGCAAGATGGGTGTGTCAACATTACATTGAAACTTCTGCATGTTGGTATGGTCAGGGAAACAAGGAGTAGAGAGGGAATTCCAAAGACAAGCAGTCCAAGGAAAGAAGCTATTAGAGTAAAAAAATCTTCCAGCATTTTGGGATTACTACAGTATAGGGGTGGGATTTTGCTACGAAACGGGTGGGTTGGGGGTATTTTCGTTGAGGGAGTACAAGTGTAGTAAGTTCATTAGAGCACATCCTGAGGAAGTACTTGTAGAAGAAGCACACAGATGCAACACTGCGACGATATGACAGAGGCTGGAGCTTGGCAGACAGCACAGGACCTATTAAGTTAGACACTCTTTTTTGCACCCTGTCTAAGAGGGAGAAGCTAGTGGTTGGTGCACTAGTCAGATGTGGCAACAATGCTTTGTGCAAGGGCGAATGGTGGTTTTATAGTGATATAAGATACTGGCAGGTGTGAGATTAAAGTTTATATCAATTCATTGGATAACTATCTAGTGACAATTACACAAATAATGTTGTAGTGTAGAGCATGGTAGCAACCAACAACAGAACCATGATTCTGAGATCAGAAGGGAGTGTAGAAGAGAAACAGTCCAATAAGATCCATTGAAGTCCCGAAAGATCATTGAGCAGAATATCTGTCTGTGAATGATAGGTGCAACTCGTAATATGATGTCTGATTGTAAATGAATCAGAGTAGTGAACACCGTGTCAAAATGCGGAACACGTCCACCCAGCTTGAGTTCTCAGTCAGAAAGAGGACAAGTCACACACCAAACAAAATGCATTATTTTTGGTCCACTGAGAATCGAGCATTTGTTGATTAAAGAAATCCTTACTATTGAATTTCCCAGACTGATTTATTAATCAGTAAGATTAATTTTGAAAATAAAAAGGAAAGTAACATTAAGAACCTTAATACTTGTTGAGAAAATATACAATAACCAATGAAAATTCAAATAATCCTTATTATTTCTGACACGTGTAACAAAGTTAATTTTTTTTTTATTGTTGTACATTCCATGCATTTTAGTTTTAGTATAAAATAGATGTCAGCTCAGTATATTCAGGAGTTACTCTCTTAAACCATATTAAAGTTATCTCCCCTTAAACCATATTCAAGTTATCTCCCCTTAAACCATATTCAAGTCATCTCTCTTGAAACATACTGACAATAGAGAATCATCATCATCATCATCATCAACCGGTTTATTTGTTGAATCAGGCCATAATTAATCCTCTGATGAGGGTGGGGCCTGATTGTCTAGTCTCGAAATCTAAGTCTTCCTCTCCACTCCTGTCTTTGGCAAGGCTTGATGGAATCGATACCCATGACCTTCCTATCACGTTTGACTACGTCCTCCCAAGTCAACTTGGGTCTGCCAGTGGTGATGTTCTCTGCTGGCACATTCAACTGTCGGACTTTAGCAATCCAGCCATTGCTACGCTCAATATGACCCAACCAACGCAGTCTGTTCTTCCGCATGATGTCCGCAAGGCTTTTCAAGTCGACCTGTGAGAGCAGGGATTCAAAAGAAACGTACTGTTCAGGCCTCACCAAACAGATCCATCTGACCATTGCCCTGTCATTACGGTGCAGCTTCCTTAGTATGCCAGCAGAGACAGCCCAAGTTTCTGAGCCATACAACAGCACACTTCTGACACATTAGAAGTATACACGCCCTCTTGTAGTTGTTGGCAGGTGTTTGTTTGTCAGGATTGGTAGCAGCTCTCTAAACCTTTTCCAGGCACACTTGCAACGTGTAGCTGCCGCGAGTTCACAGCCTCCACCTGATGACAGCACATCTCCAAGATAACAAAAGTCTGTCACTACTTCCAGCTTGTTGTCACCAGTATCCATCTCCGTCAGTTGTCTGCCATCTATTGGTCTTGCCGTGTCGGTGCAACGAAAGCACTTAAAGTGAGGATCTGCTTTGAGAGAGCCCTTTATGCCACTGCACCTTTTGTGGACCCAACCTGAACAGTGAGTGCAGATGATTGAGTTGCTGCCAGTTCCTTTCAGACATACAGCACTCTTTAATTTTGAAATACAAAAAATGACTAGCTTCAAGCAGGTGTGAGATTTTAAAATGAGGCTTGTCCTTTTTGGGTTGTATGCCGTGGACATGTTCCATCTACCTCTACATTTTCAGATGGTTTTCACAACAAATCATCTCCGAAACCAAAACGAAAACATGACTTTTTAAAACAATTTCTTTTTCAAAACAAAAGAAAAAGTCTTTCCTAAAATTGGAAAAGTTCAACAATACCATTTAACAATTTAAACATGGCCACCATACAAAATTTACAAAAAAAAAAAATAAATATTTTGAATGATTCAATTAGACTTTATAATAAGCACTAGAAAAATACCCATCCCAGGATGGGTAAATGAATTCCCCAAACAGAACATTTTTATACCCCCTTACAAATGTTAAACTCTGCATCTATAATCCGTATTCTAATTTTTATCAAAATCCATTAAATGATTTTGATTCTAGAAAATGTCTAAAATTTAAGGCTTAAGCTTAAGAGGTCTTAAGAAGAAATTAAAATTCCCGGAATCTTGTTTAATTGGTTTGGAATTACTATGAATAAAATTCAATGCAAATCTGATATAGTTGAATTTTCAAATGGGAGGTTGTGCCCATATTATGCCCTTGAAAGGCCCTTTAAAAAAACTCCAAAGAAAATGGAATTTGGGGAATATTTATTAATTGATATCTAATATCTATTGCTAAAATTTCACAAAAATCAGAGGTATCAGAATTTTCACAAAGGCCTTCCACCCCCTTTGCATAAAATGAAATTAAACTAAATATAGCCTACATTACCCACCTTTATGCCTAGCAGCTGTGTTCAAAAATTCATAATGATCGGTTAATTAGTTTAGGAGTGAATCCTGTACATGCAAATATAAATAAGTTTTTTTTGTATTGCCGTATGATTTAAGCTTGGGTTAGGCTTTATGAAGAATGTGTCTTTTTCTTTCGTTCCAATCCAGACTAAGGATTAGTAACCGTCATCCTAGACTGAAGGGCATTTTTTGATGGCTTGGGTTTGGGTCAGTGTTTTTGCCTGTATTAGGTTTGTTTGGGTCAGTGATTTTGCCTGTTATAGGTTTGTTTGGGTCAGTATTAGGTTTGTTTGGGTCAGTGATTTTGTCTATAAAAGGTTTGTTTGGGTCAGTGTTTTTTCCTGTATTAGGTTTGTTTGGATCAGTATTAGGTTTGTTTGGGTCGGTGGAGAATTAGGTTTGTTTGGGTCAGTGTTTTTTCCCGTATTAGGTTTGTTTTGGTCAGTGTTTTTGCCTGTATTATGTTTGTTTGGGTCAGTGATTGTGCCTGTTATAGGTTTGTTTGGATCAGTATTAGGTTTGTTTGGGTCAGTGATTTTATCTATATTAGGCTCATTTGGGTCAGTGATTTTGTCTATATTAGGTTTGTTTGGGTCAGTGATTTTACCTGTATTAGGTTTGTTTGGGTCAGTGATTTTGCCTGTTATAGGTTTGTTTGGATCAGTATTAGGTTTGTTTAGGTCAGTGATTTTGTCTATATTAGGCTCATTTGGGTCAGTGATTTTGTCTATATTAGGTTTGTTTGGGTCAGTATTATGTTTTTTTTGGGTCGGTGGAGTATTAGGTTTGTTTGGGTCAGTGTTTTTGCCTGTATTAGGTTTGTTCGCATCTGTGATTTTTCCCGTATTAGGTTTGTTTGGGTCAGTGATTTTGCCTGTATTAGGTTTGTTTGGGTCAGTGTTTTTGCCTGTATTAGGTTTGTTCGCGTCTGTGATTTTTCCTGTATTAGGTTTGTTTGGGTCAATGTTTTTGCCTGTATTAGGTTTGTTTGGGCTAATGTTTTTGCCTGTATTAGGTTTGTTTGGGTCAATGTTTTTGCCTGTATTAGGTTTGTTTGGGTCAATGTTTTTGCCTGTATTAGTTTGTTTGGGTCAGTGATTTTGTCTGTTATAGGTTTGTTTCGGTCGGTGGAGTATTAGGTGTGTTTGGATCAGTGATTTTGCTTGTATTAGGTTTGTTTGGATCAGTGATTTTGCCTGTATTAGGTTTGTTTGGGTCTGTGATTTTGCCTGTATGAGGTTTGTTTTGATCTGTGATTTTGCCAGTATTAGGTTTATTTGGGTCTGTGATTTTGCCTTTATTAGGTTTGTTTGGATCAGTATTATGTTTGTTTGGGTCAGTGATTTTGCCTGTATTAGGTTTGTTTGGGTCTGTGATTTTGCCTGCATTAGGTTTGTTTGGGCCGGTGGAAATTAATTTTTTTTAGGTCGTAAACTCTTAATTTATCCAAGAAATTAATAAAATATATCTTTTTTTCTTATTCAGATATTTTTTCTAATCATGTCATCCTCTTTGCGTTCCCGAAAGTGGTAACAATTTCCTCTACTGTAGATATTTTTCGCTTGTGGCAGCCATGTTGGAATCAGGTCTGATAAAGTGAAAGTGTACAAAGAAAACAAATCTTTGTATTAAAGACAATGTTAGAAAAGTTGAGATAGTGCAAGATTTTCCATACCTTAATTTCAATCTGTTTTGTTATTTTGCTGTAGAAGAAAATATGGTTTTTAGAGTCAAACATGTGGAGAATTGGATCATTTTGATAATGTATTCGACTGTATTTTGGGTGGGTCTCCCCAAAGTTGTACAGCTCTACTACGCCATCCATCACTAATCGAAGATCAACTGCAATAATTCCTGAGGAATTAAAAGTCAGTTTTGGAAGTTTGCAGAAGAGTTTTGTTCCAGATTTGTTAGAAATACATTTCTACAAAAGAATACAAAAAAAACAACAAAAACATTGAAATGAGTTGGCAAAGCAAGTTTACTGCAACAAATACTTCTTGATTAGACATTTTTACAAAAAGGTGATTCCAGTAAGGGACGTAACTACATATATGTGATGATAGATATGAGAACTTGCCGAATTAAAAGCGGCCATTTACAGTATGGAAAAAGTGCATGCTCAGAATTATGAGGTTTTGTAGGTGTTAGTAATTTGCATACTCGGACACTGCCGACAGTTAAGCAGACTGTAAAAAGATTTGTGTAGTTGGGAGAGCATTTTACGTAATTTGTTAGCGTTATTCTGGTGTTGTCTGAACAAAAGTTCCTTCCATATTCCAGTCTGTCGTTGAGACCTATTGTGCTATAAAGGATTTTTTCAGTTTCTTACAAACTGTTTTGCTGTAAAATGTATAGCCAGTTCGATCTGAAAATCATTGCCAAATTTGACGAGACTAAATTGGAATTGATGTGCGATCAATCTGGGGGTTAAGCGGCTTGATCGTGTCATCCCTCTTTGCCTAATTGGGAGAGTATTACATTTTGCTTTATCAGGAAGTAAGAAACTAGACCGGACTGGAAATGTACTCCATCATATCAAAGAACCCACTTTTAATTTAATGGCTTCAATTAAAGTAGTATCTGGCTTCCGGTTACTTCCTGAAAAACAAAATGTCTGCCACGGATTCATTTATTCATAACAAATATTTACAACTTAAAACGCTTACATTTTATATTAAATATTTTTTTAAGCAAATAAATCACAAATGAGTAGGTAAAGCAAAATAAATTGATTTTGACCAAATTCCCCAACTGTATTCATCCAGAGCAAGTTATATAGCAGCTGTGTTAGAAGTGTTATGATATATGTCAGTGGATGCTGGGTCCTCAACCAGCCTTCTCTTGCCCGACTGCAACGCAATGACAGATCCATGATCAGATGAATCTGCAATGTGAAATCTGACCAAACACAACACATCAGGTCTGAGAATATTTGCTGAAAGCACTACATTTGCCCAACATAGAGATTATCCTAAGAATGAATCGATTATGCTGTTATGATCACATAGAACGTTCATCATCCTGGATAAACCATTGCAGAAGCATGGATGTCCCAAATCGCAGGAAGATTGGTCAGCCAAAGAAAACTTGGAAACAAGTGATTAGACAAGACTGCACAGAAGGGATCTAACAATTGCACAATAGAATCATATACGTCACCAGTTTGTGCGTAGATTACTGTTTTGGAATAATTGTTTTCATTTCATTGTGTTTTTAAATCTCCCCAAAATAAAGTTATATTCATAGGAAGTTGTTTCAAAGTAAAATAGTTTATTTAACGTGTGAGCATGTCATACGGATGGTCCGAAGTGAAAGAAAATACTTTTCTTGCTTATTATGTTGTTGTTGTTCCTATTTACTTGCCTCCCCATGAGGGCAAGGTAGGTTTTTAATGTGGGGAACATCCAGCTCCCCATAAAGGGGCACTCTGGATTGGAACAAAAATAAAAATTGATGACACCACCACAAAATCTCGACTCAGTCACTAGCCTGCTATAACGAATAAACTCTTAAAGATGTTAAAAAAAATGTCTTTTATTTATTATTAATCTGTACGTTTTTAGGGGAAAAATATTACAGACTCGGCAAGTGAAATTACGGAGAATATTATTCTAATGCGAAACATTTTTGAGTCAGTATTGAAAACAAAACAACAAAGAAATCGACGGCTAAAAGTCTCAAAGAAAAAATCAGTTGTGTACGTTTTCAGCATCCCAAATTTTATTTTCAAAAGACAAAATTCTTACATGATTATTCGCTTTGTAAATGTACTTATCTCTCTTGTATTTGGGACACATTCTGCAAACGTGCCAAAACATTCTGAGGTTCTTATTGCATCCCAGATCACACATTTTAAAGTTAGTAACAGAATAAACATTGAACAGAAAGTGTTTTTACTTTAATAATGTTAAAGATTAACTTACCTCTGGCGGTAAAACGTGTTTATTCTGCACAATGACGCCACTCAAAAGTGGTTTCTGGACTGTGTTCAGATAGTTTCCATTAAAAACTATATCAATGCCACCGCTGGGGAAAGAAATGGAAAATAAAATGTTGCTTAAATTGATTAAGAAACAAAAAAAGAAATCTGTTCTTGTATCTTTCGATGATTTCCTTAACCATTTGTATGTCTCCGCGTCTTTAAAGCTTGGTTTTATTTAAGGATCAAACAAATCATCTATTCTACCAGTCACAGGACAGTGGCCTCCAGAGTGCTGCTGAAAACATCCCTTTTGTGGTTCCCTCTATGATAGTACACACCGACTATAAATAGTTACATCAGAATTTAGAAGGTGGAAAGGAGGGATTTCATGTTATTTTCAAATTCACAAAGTTATATGGAAGAAAAAAATAGAAGAAAAAAAAGAGAAACAGAAGATAGAACAAAGAAAAAAGGAGGAGAATCTTATGCGCCTGGCATGGAAGACACAGATGTCTGCATTGGGACAATGTCACCTTGTAAAGCTGAAAATAACATTTTTTTTCTTTCTTTTTGTCTTTCCGTCTCTCACTTTTTTCAAAGTTCGCCACACTCGTTTATATCATCAATACAACAACACAATCTCTTTCATCTTTGAGATTGAACAGTTTCACTTTCTATCAGAACTTAAATAATCAACCCCGGATCAAGGGTGATTACTCTTATCTCCAAATGGTCCAAGAGAGATAACTTATAATTCACATTGCAGCTACTTTAGCATAGTAGGTTTAGCTGTATTTAGTACTTTTAACAATTTTAGGGTAGAAGCACTTCATTTTGTTAAGCATTGTACAAGTGGCAATACAGTCATATCAAAAGTTTCTTGCACCAAAAAAGAGACCAAGAATCCTGCATCCGCTGCCTCACATAATGGCAAAGTTTCAAACGCTAATGGACTTTTTGTTACTCTGTCAAACTTTTTAGATTGTCAGGTGCCACCTTTTTGTTTTTGCTTTGACTGAAAACAATGATACTACCTTGAGATGACCCATCTTTCAGACTAGCATCTGTATATGCCAAGACTTATTTTTTTCAGATTACCTAATATAGGAAATTTTAGCACAATTTTCCTCGCCTTCAATTTAGACAGCGCCTTGTTTGCCTCTTGTAGCATTTTCACAGTTAGATGCTTATCTACATTGTTCATAACACACATTGCATAGCTTAGATCTAGTCTTGTTTGTGAAGCAACCTGCATTATTTTCCCACTTAAGCATTTTAAGTCAGCTTTCTCTTCTGCAGTCAATTCATCTGTCTTCCTTGTACAACTTTTAGCTATGCTAATTGGTGTTATGGTGGAAATGTAAGATTCTTGTTTTATTTCCACCCTTTCTCCAGTTTGCACAACTTCCAATCCCAAATACTGGAATGATCCATCTTCATGCATACTGACCTTAAATATTTTTTTAGTTTTTCTATGATATCTTCTTGAAAAAAAAAAGCATTACCACAAAAGGCAAAATCATCCACATGATTAACCCAAATTCCTATAAGTGATCCACTTTTATACCACTTGAATAAGGCATTGTTGTACAAACTAATTGTACCTCCCAGCTGTAAGAATACAAGATCCAAGATCTTGGTGCATCATTCAATCTGTAGATGCATCTTTTAGGACGTCAAACCTAATTTTTTGGACAGACATCACGAGGTGGACGCAGAAATACCTCTCTTTTCAAAGGGTTCCCTTGTAGAAATACTGCTGTTATATCAATAAATTGCACCCTCCAGGACATCAAGGCTACTGTAAAAAATACTAAGAGTAAACACTCTCTACTGCAGGTGGGAGAATCTTTCCTAAGATTGCTAGTTTCCCCTTCAAAGCCATGGGCCACTAATCTTGCTTTAGTTTTCTTCTCGCCATCTTTATATTTTTCAGATACTATCCAGCGAGTGTAGATAGTGTAGCCTCTTTTTAAAAGGGAACTACTTCAAATACCTCATTATTAATCAAGTTATTTAACTCTCTCTCCTTAGCATCCATATCATCCTGAGACATTTCTAGATCTGTGGTAAGCAGTACAGCATTTTCTGGAAAAGGTAGTTCCTTCCAATTGTCAATCTGATCCCAACTAACACATATTGATTCTGCATCTCCCTCCACATGAACATTCACCCATTCCTTATACTTTACAGTTTGATTATGCTGTATGCTTAATACTTTGGCTTGCATTCACTCCTCTTCATTCTTCATTTTCGTATTGGTTTTACTCTGCGAATCTGTTTCATCTGGTGTAGAATATTTATGACTATCATCCTCCTCATCCACATCAAGAGTATTCAGAGGTGGTTCTTCGTTTCCAGTCTTAAATTCTGATCTCTTTTCGGCCCAATACATATTACTAATATGATATCCACATTTGGTAAATCTTTTGCACAATTTCATATATATCTTGTGGCAGAATCAATCATATGCAAAAACAAAGTTTTATTGTGAATATGTTCCTTTAAGTCCATACACACAACTTGGTTAAATTTATCAGCCACTGGATGCAATGGTACACGTTTATATTTCTATGCAGACTTCACATGAATTGCAACATTTTTCAATTATCTTAAGGAATTCAGCATCACAAAAATCTTTACTTCCCCGAAAAAGTTTACACAACTTTTCTTTTAAGGCATATGAAAATTGTCTGTGCAACTTCATTGCTTTTTTCTTTTCTCTTAAGGTTTTTACAGAAGTGATGTGCAACACCACAGACACTCTCAATTCACCTCGCTTGTTAAATAATAAATTTGTAAGTAGAATACAGTAATGGACTGATGAGGTGCAAATCAAATCTATTGCTTTACCAAGAATCCTTGCTGTATCATTCACAAAATTTAAAATAATTTCAGCTTTCTTCATGGAGGTTTTACTCAACAGCAATGGAATTTCATTATTCACTATGCAGGACTCAATCATAACTTTTTTCTGCCAATAACTGCTGGATATTTTACTTTCCCAGTTGCAGTAACCTCAGCTCCATCTCCAAACTTGAATGTTGTGGCAGTAAAAGAATATTCAACTAAGTATTTGTCTTGATCAGACAGAGCATCAATAAAAACGTCCATCAGGATTTTAGTACATGCACTATCTGTGTTAAATAGGGTTATGTGGATCTCTTGTATGCTTTTTCTATTTTTCTGATGATGTCTACAATCTCTTGAAAAGTGTTTTGTAGAGTCACAATTAAAGCATCTCATAATTTTCCCATCCTTGCTTATTGGATTTGAACCGATACTGGATTCATAAGTTCTGCTGGGATATTTCCGACCACCTCTATAATTTCCTTGTCTACACCAACTTCTTGTTTGAAATGTATTCTCATTTCCAGTTACAAAAACCGGTTCAGATTTTACACCTGGTGCTCGCATCTGGCCATTAGTTCCAGCAGGATCCTCAACATCTTTTGTATCTTGCATTTCATATCATCATACATCATATACCTACACGTAGCACGAGCCAGTCGATCGTTTTGGTCAGAGACATTTGCTGCAGTTAATAAAAAAAGCACATACACCTTCCGGTAATTCAACTTTAAATTTACCCAGTTTGTGATAGACGTATTCAAATTGTATCAAAGTCAGTAATACTTACACCGTTTAAAAACAATGTTTGTTATTTCCTGGACGCCATTTTCCTGACCTATTTCTTGAGATTGCAAGTCCCTCACACAACTTCTTGCTTTTCCAGTTAAACTGAGAAATACTGCTAGGCCCTGCTTGGATTTATTTAAGTCCGTATGCATTTGCCATATTATTAGATCATTCTTCCATTCCACATAACAATCTTCGTTTTCCAAGGCTGGTGGCGATTTTAAAGATTGACTTGTCATCTTGAGATGCAGTGCAATGTGTAGCACACAAAACAATATTAAATATCCCTCGTTCTGCTACCAATTGTCAAAGTTTGCCATGTTCGTCTATATCATCAATACAACACCACAATCTCTTTCATCTTGGAGATTGAAGAGTTCCACTTTCAGAACTCAACCTAAATAATCAACCCTGAATCAAGGGAGATTACTCTTATCTCCAAATGGTCCAAGAGAGATAACTCATAATTCACCCCCTATCTCTTATGTCTCCGTTATTTTTTGGAAAAACTTAAAAATAACATTTACTTTCATTTCTGATGAAGTATTTTGATAATAAAGACCGAAAATTAAAAATCTGTAACATTCCAGTGACAGATATCAAACCAATGTAACCCCTATGCTTCTACCCCAATACACACACACACCCACACACACACACACCCACACTAAAAAATTTATTTTATTCTTTTGAAAAAAAAAATCTTACTATTGATTAAGCGAAAAATTTTCTGATGCATTTTTTAAAAAATTCGACTTGTTTAATATTTAGGGAAAGGTGAGGGATCAATTGTTATGCAAATTTAATATAAAATGATCCCTCCCTGGAGTTGATATCATTGTTTGAGGATTTCTTAACTCTCTAAAAAAATTATTTAAATTTAAAAAAAGCCAATCTTTACATTACGATTTACTGTTCAATTTTTAGAGAAGTATTCTGTTCACTTTGTAAGTTTTACTCGGAATTCCAAAAAGGCTTTAGAAACTGATGTTTTTGACTAAAGACAGATAAAAAGCAAATTCAAGTGGGTGGAACCATTGTAAGTTAAACTTAATTTTTAAATTTTTTTATTACATTGGCGCTGAGCCATAAGGAGCTACTACGATTAAGGGCTAGATTTATAGGGGGACATCCTAAGTGGGGAGTTGTGTAGCAAGATTTTGTTTACATTACATTTAAATTTTTGCATATTGGTACAGTCAGGGAAACAGGGAGCAGGAATAGAATTCCAAAGGCAAGTGGTCCGAGGAAAGAAGCTAGTAGTGTAGAAAGCTTTCTGGCATCTGGGGACCTCTACAGTGAGGGAAGGGATTTTGCTGCTAGTCTGGTTGATGGGATACAAGTGCAGTAAGTTCACTGGAGCACATTCCATGGAAGTACTTGTAAAACAACAACAGGGATGCTACACTGTAGCGATTAGACAGGAGCTGGACCTATTAGGTTAGAGACTCTTTTTTGTACCCTGTCCAAGAGCGAGAGACTAGTGAGTGGCTGGAGCAGCAGACCAGATGTGATAACAATACTCCATGCATGGACGAATGGTGGCTTTATAGAAATATAGGATACTAGCAGGTATGAGTTTTCTAACCCGGTAGAGAGAGCCCATCTTCTTTGCAACAGACTTGGCAGTATCTTCTATGTATTTCAATTTATGTTACCTGTGAATATTAGGTCAAGGAGTTTAAATGCCAGACTCTCAGGAAGGGTGCTCTCAGTCATTTCAATCGGTGTTTGGAAAGGTTTCTTATAATTGTTAAAGAAAATAAGCTTTGTCTTTTTAGCATTGAATGTGTCCATCCATTTTTGAACACATTCTACTACAGATTGGGACATTTGTTAAGGATTCAGCCATTGTCTTGGATATGTGCGTGTTTGATTTGTCCACTTGTCGAGAATAGAGCATGATGTCATTAGCAAATATACCCATCTTGGACACGATTGCATCAGGGAGGTTATTTATGAAGATTAGGAATAAGGGTCCAAATATTGATCCCTGGGGCACATCTGCATTAATGTGATGTTGTTTATATGTATGGCCGTCAAGAACAACCTGGTTCTTCTTATAGCTAAGAAGGATCTGATTATATCTGTCCAGTAATAGCATACAAATTACTTTTTCTGAGAAGACTTTAATGCCATACTTTGTTAAAGGCCTTGGATATATTAAGTGTTACCGCCCTAGCTTCAACTGCCTTATCCAGTGTATGGTATATGCATTCAGAGATGATAGTTAAGATATTCGCGGTAGAACGAGATTGCCTAAATCCATACTGTTGGTCAGAAAGAAGGAGATGGTGGACTATCGCTAGATTGATTAATGATTCAAAGATTTTAGTGAAGAGCGAGAGGAGACCTATGGGGCAATAATTTTGTAGGTCAGTTCTATTTTGAACACTGGTACGACAGAGGCAATTTTCCAGCTATCAGGGAAGCAAGATTCAGCAAGGCATTTGTTAAAGAGTTTTGAGAGGACAAGGGCCAGCTCAGCAGATCATTTCTTTATTACTATAGCAGGGATAAGATCTGGTCCACATGCTTTGGAGGTGTCGAGATTTTTAATGATATCCTGGACATGGGAAAAGGTGATGATCAGATCCTCTAGTACGGTTTGTGATGGGACATTAGGAAGGGAGTGGTTTGTTGAGTCCAAAATGGAGTTTAAGGCAAACTGCTGGGCAAGCAGTTTAGCCTTAACCGTTGCTGTGTAAGCATCATCTTGGTGGTTGGTTAGTGAGGAAATTGTTAATTGTCCATTGTTCAACACACAGCACTCGCAAGTTCCAAATTTCTGTGACTCCATGTCATGGTCATTTCAGTATACTTACTTTTAGCTGCGGCTATTACACTCTTACAGTGGTTTCTATAAATACTATAAATTTTTGTCTATTTGTAGCTGACTTATGGTGGTGTAAACGGCAGAATGCTTGCTGCTTATGCGCAATAGCAGCTGCACAGGTTGAATTGAACCATTGGAGAAGGTGAGGTTTACTAAAGAATTTCTGCATCGGGACAAATGCTTCTATACAGGCTTTGATCCATTCAGTTATCTCCTTTCCACAGTTTGGCAGGGAACAGGTTTTGCTTCAAGGTGCATCCCTGATGAGATCTATGAGGGATTCTCAATCAGCATGTTGGTAATATCTCATTTTAAGTAACGGCACTTTGGTTTAGGGTCGGAGGTTTATGGTGATATCAACCATTATTACTAGCTGATAAGTATTCTTGAGTGGGCTATGGGCATCTGTCACACAAGCCTTGGGCAGTGTTGTCAAGAATAGGTTGAGAAGTGAAGCTTGCTAGTTCTCATGATCTGGGAGGCAAGGTAGGAAAGTGATGGTTTTTTAAAGGGAATGTGCAATTGAAAAATTATGCGTGTTGTTACCAGCTGGGTCTGTGTAGCTCAAGAAACCAATCCCTGTGGTGGACATTAAAATCCCCAAATACATAGATTTGAGCACTTAGTTGTAAGGAAAATGCTTCATTTATACTATTGAAGACGTAGTCATGTAAGGTACAGTCCTGGGTCGAGAGAGAACGGTAGAGGAAATATAGGTAACTAACGCTATGTTGTAATGTTAATATAAAGCACATGTAGGCTTGATCTTCAGATTCTAGACTTAGTAAATGGGAGAGTGTTACAGATATAGACTTCAAGCTTGTGCATATGTTTGTCAGAGTCTTTATGGCAGAGTGGGAGGTATCTTGGCATATCAAAACGATTAGAGGAGATTGAGGACTGTAGATTAGTTTTGCTTAGTGCTAAGATATCTGGAAAATTTACATTGAGGTTAGTTCTAAGCTCTCAATTTTTGAGAATGAGAGCCTCAAGGGAGGAGGCAATTTAGTTGCCTTTTGGGGGGGGGCATCTGGTTTGAATGTATTACTCTTTATTCTCATTGTCATTGATATTGTTTTTAGAGTGGGTTGGACAAAGTGTTTTTTTTTAATGTCAGAAAACAAAGTTCACACTAGTAGACTATTATCCGAGTTTTTATCTATGGGAAAAGCCCACTGGAGATAAGTGCAAGAACCCTTTCTATGCGTGACAACTGTTGATAGAGAAGCCGCTCTTAGCGCTACCAAAGAGTTAGGACTCCTGTACTACCAGTTGGAAACAGCAGCCAGACAAGCTGTCAAATCTGTACCCTCAACCTGTCAGAAAAAGAGCGGTCCAGACTAGTCGTGTGAAACTAAGTGACAAGCCAGTATCCCCAAGCTGCCCAGATAGAGAGAAAGAGAGATGGCATTCATTGTCCTAGCCAGGAAGGAAGGCCAAGCACTGGGTGTCTTTGCAGTATCACTGTGCCTGGCTAATAGACAAAGAAGGTTTGCAAAGGCAGGAAAGAGGCATAGCCTATCTACTTCTTAAGCAATTGTAGGTTTGCAAACCGGATATTTTTGTTCGAGTCTTCAGCTCTATGAAGGTTGTCAGCCAGGACTAAGGAAGCCTCCCTCCCCCAGGTGCTTGTTGCGAAGACATTGGAAGTTAATCCACAAGTTTTACATCAGATTTGTCTTTGTCCTAGATGGATGATCTGACAAGATCTACGGGTCCATCTAACCAAGAGGGGTAATCCTGTGCATTGGTACTATGCCAGGTATGTCTATGCCCCTGCATGAGTAAGAAACATATATTAAGTATCTACTTAAATAAAGCTTGTGTCTCTTTTGGAAAGATTGAAGATAGACCCCCCCCCCCTCTACAAATAACATATCCCAAGAAAGTCGAAAGAAACATTTAGAAAATATTACCTTATAAGTAATAGATGGACACATGTATATCGTATAATAATAGATTTCAATTTCAGATGTAGTAACAAAGTGAAAATATTCATAAATATTTAATTTAATTGGATTATGTGAAAAACTTGACAAAAGAAAGAACAAAAAACAATCATTTTATATACATAGAAATTGGAGCCACTATTACTTTTTATAATCTGAAAATTTTGCTCTAAATAAATTGTACTTCAAAAAAAAAAAAAAATACATTCAGTAACAAAAATTGGGGAAGAATATTTTGCATGCATCTGCAAAATATTTTTTTTTCCTTAATTTGTAAATGAGAGAAATGAATGAAATAAAAGCAGTTTTTTTACCTTTTAATTGTATATTCTGGTGATTCGACATTAAGGATTTTCGGATCTGGTTCAAAATTGTACACCTTTTCTGTCAACAGGATTTGATCATCAATTTTTATCCTCAATACACTAGTAATTACATGTTTCGCTTCGGGGGTTATGGCAAATACTTTATTTTGCGTCCGTCTGGAAGAAAATTTTAAAAAGTTATTTTCAACAAGAAAACAAATTTATAAGATTCGAAATTTTAAAACAATGTTACATATCATTTGTCACTTCTATGTTTTAGAGTTAAATGTAGTTTGCCAGACTTACTTAAGTATGAGTAACAAGATTTGACCATAGATTCACCCCCACCCTAGATGAAAATAGATGTCTCTGATTGGTTGAGTCTAGTTATGTGACATAGAATAGGATTTGAAGTTAAATAAGCTGCAGATTAGAACTTCAAAGAGAATACTGAACATATCTTCAGACGATAATTTGTATTACTTGGACTACTATTCTCATTTCACAGCGTTTGGGCCGATGTAACTGCTGATCATCTTCAGGTACATCTTTTTGACAGAAAGATTCCAAAGTTTGAAAAGATGGTCAGAAGTTACATCAGTTGAAACGTTGTGAATATAATAATCAAAATGAGAATAAACCAAAATATCTTCAGAGGTCAAGTTATAATGTGAGATGATGAGAGGATGAAAGGGGTTACCCTTTTATCTTCTCGTAAAGAAACGGAACAACGAAAAGTATTTCTGTAACTATAACAAAAAGGGGTTTTATTAACTCAAGGTTACCTATACCGTTTGGTATAGGTAGAAGAGAGTGGGACAGTGTCCGTCTGAGGAAGAGGAAGAATATAAGAGTTCTTAGGGCCGTCCGTGAGGTTTCTTCAGGTGAAGATGGTAGTAGTCGTCAAGTGGCGACGGCGGCAGGAGAGAGAGCGTTTCCTCGTTCCTCGCTGGTGCTTTCTGCGATGTGTCCAAGCTGGTGCCAGGAGGTCGTCTGGTCTTTTTCCTCGAACCCTAAGGGAACATAAGTAGTCCCTTAGGGAACTAACGATATTACTGCACCCTGTGATTTGATTGGACAAGCCATCTCACAGGGACAGTGATTACGCATTCAAAAGTAGTCCCTATTGGTGACTGGTACAAAGTAACACTTCTCCAGGTTGCCAGGAGACAGGTTAGTCCCTTTGTGTGTGTGTAGGGGGGGGGGTAGGGTTAGTCCATTGATGTGTGTGTGTAGGGGGGGTAGGGTTAGTCCATTGATGTGTGTGTGTGAGAGGGTAGGGTTAGTCCCTTGGTGAGTGTGTGTATGAGGTGGTAGAGTTAGGGTTAGTCCTTTGTGTGTGTGTGTGTGTGTGGAGCGGACTTATAAATTATATAATAAAGTAAAGTCGATCTGTTTCTCACAGTCATTGATAGCTTTCGTCCTACAAAATCAATACTTGATACTGACTAGCCCGAGAATTATGATAATTATTGGTCTCTGTTCTTTAAAATTTAAATTACAATTGATTTCATCAATTATATATTATATTTGACCTAATATTTCCTTTAGTAATAGACAAATCCAGATATACACTGGTAATTTCTATTGGCTAATCATCTATGGCCAATCAGACCACTGCGTTTATTACAAATACAAAAATTGCAAATGGCGTCCAAAATAGAATTGCTAGGTAAGAACTTATTCACATATTCCACTTCATTTACATTAAGATTTCGTTATGGCTATTTCTTCATTCATTATCCTAAATAGATTTCTTTCTTTTGATAGCCCTGGCAGTCGACAAATATTCATTTTCTTTCGTTAAAAACCAGTGAATTTTTCATTACTATTTTACGACTAAAAAGTGTGATTTAGTTTTACCCATTTCTTAAAAAATGATTCAGAATAATAAACTAAAGTGCGTGTATAGGCTGCAAGTTACCACCAACCTATATATACAGATATAATTTTTTTTTCATAACCTAAGAAAGGATGCAGGATCAAGAGTTACCCACCTTTGGATTTCATGAACAGAAAAGCCAGAGTTATTTCCCATAGTTACTGCCTGTTAGGTCTCAGTGCAGACTGGGAACAAGAGTCAAGCATCCCTATAAAGCAAAGTTCTAGGAGGTCCACCCTCCCAGGCTTTGCCTCCCCTCTTTGGGGAGGAGTAAGTTTATTGCTTACTGTCTGAGGCGCCCCTACCGGGGAATGCCGACGGGGCTGCCCAGGCAATTTTTAAATGGCCAGAGTGCTCACCTCTCGAGCGCTGGCTTTTAACCCCACTTGCTCGACCCGATCTTGGGTCACATCTTACTTGTGGGAGTAAGATAAAACTGGCCTTGTGCCTAACTCCGCGAGGAGTAAATAAACGTCTCAACACCTACTTGGCCTTTTGGCTAAGATCAAAGTGTAGTATCTGTTTGCCTCCCCTCTTTGGGGAGGAGTGAGTTTATTGCTTACTGTCTGAGGCGCCCCTACCGGGGAATGCCGACGGGGCTGCCCAGGCAATTTTTAAATGGCCAGAGTGCTCACCTCTCAAGCGCTGGCTTTTCAAATCCCACTTTCTCGACCCGATCTTGGGTCACATCTTACTTGTGGGAGTAAGATAAAACTGGCCTTGTGCCTAACTCCTGGGGAGGAGTAAATAAAACGTCTCAACAAAAATCATCACACATCCAGCTACTTTTCTTTCATCATCATTCAATTCGCCCATGTATCTCTTTTGTCTGTAACTTACTTTTTCACTGTGACCTTTTGGTCAAATATGTAGACACTGAAGGATGAGCCGATATCCAAATTTTTACCAGTTATGTTAAACTTGGTGCCTCCAGACCTGGGACCATAAGTTGGTGTAAAGTTATAGATCTCTGGAATCTGTTGAAAGATGAAAAAAATAATAATTAAAACCAATGGAAATTAGGGAAGGAAGTTCTCCAACAGAAAATAAAAATTTGTATGCTACAAATTCTTAATATCTGCAAATATTTATGCATGCAGTTTGGTTTCCTTTTTTTATAAGATTTTATGCTTCAAGTTCTCAAGAGCCATTGAAATAAACGATCACCAAAATGCCTTTTTTCTCCCACATGTTAGATTTCAACTACACATTCAATTTCACTGAAGACCTAATAATAAAACTTATCAACAATAAAAGTATTCACTGATTCTACTAAATCACACTAATATAATTTGAGAAAATAACATTAAGTTAGAGAATGGCTAAAAAATTCTCTACCGACACATCTATTTTTTCCAAAGTATATAAATAATTTTTGTTTTTTTATTTCGTAAATGACATCCATACATTAATTTTCCTCTTTTTCCTATTTTGTCATCAATTTATAGACATAAAATATTAGCAATAGGTTTAAATTTCCTCTCTTACACCTTTCTACGCCGTCTAGGTCCAATTTCAGTGACTAAATAAATTCTCCCTTTTCATGCTGTTTTCTTTTTCCTGGGTTTTCTTAGTTGTTATTCAAACACTTTTTACATTTTAGAAGCTCCCCCCCCTCTTTGTCCCCCTTCAATTTTACCCTCTCACTCTTTATCTCTTATGTCTGTTTACACTTACTCATTCTCCGATGAAGTCTTAATAATAAAGACAAATCATTAAAATCTTGTCATATTAGTAAATTTTATTGTATTGTTATAGCTTATATATAAATTCTTGATGTATTTTTTTCAGCAAATATACGTTTGTTTTGTTTGTTTTCAATAATTTTGACATTTTTCCAGCTCAACATTTTCTAAAATAGTCATTTATACAGGAAGTCGGAGAAATTCTCACTCTCATGCTCAGATCTATTACCACTGCCACTAGTAAGTCTTTTTCATCAGACACTTTGTAACACTTTTATTATTATTTCTGAGGTTCTTTGATATATATAGTCATCTACAGACAGACTCTTTTGCTGCATCACATTTCTTCGGTGTAGCTAGACAGGCAAGTGCTTCAGGCTGCAAGTGAAATCTATTTTTTTTTACAGTCCGAGTTTTTATCCAATGCATCATCCGTACAAGCAAGAAAGAGAAATCTTACTGTTTATATAAATAATATCAGCTCTATTCGTTTTTACGAAGATCTTTGCATTATCATTAATGACAGCTGACGATTTTACTTACAACAGTGCTCAACCAACGAAGATGTGGGGAGCATATATATATATATATATATATATATATATATATAATCATCCATGGACTGTTTCGCTGTATCACAGCTCTTTAAGCTGAGATTGAAACCCAAACTTTTATCTACTGAACCATATATATAAAATATAGTCATCCACAAACACATGTCTTGTCTTTTCAAGACTCATCAGTGCAGCTAGACACAGCTGGAGCACCAACTCCAAGATTCGAACCCCAGACATTAGCCACTACCTATAATGCGCTACTCCCTAAGCTAACTTGCCTGATGATAAATGGAAGATATATACATTGCTTATAAACACATGCAAAGACAGATAGAAACATAATTTGATAATAGAGCAAAAATTTAATTCACGAAAGTTTTCAACCTTGATTTTTTCTGAAAGATAATTTAAAACCCTACATTAAGCCCACTATATTGATGAGTGCCCTTTTTTCTTGAAGATGAGATTGTTTTTATATGCATAGAGACACACAATATGGCGCATATTAAGTTGAAAAACATCAACATGAAAAAATGAATCGCCCATCACTGAAAATAGTAGCCTAACTTGAAGTAACGTGAAAAAAAAATTATTAATGACATGACAGACAGAATTGTACATTCATAAAGAGAAAAGACTAAATTTTGTTTTCATCCAAATTTTATCAAAATAACCCCCAAATAAATGAATTATCACAAGTTGAACTTGAAAGGAATTTCACTATATTCACCCATTTTTTACACTAAACTGGCTAGTTTGTGATCCCTATTATTACTACTTAAATGCAAATACTTCATGTTTACCAAAAAATAGAAAGGTTCTCTGCTTCTGTCCTCTCCTTCAATATTCGGCTGGTTAGGGTTAGTGCTCTTCGAAGTGATCTTCACATGAATGTTTCCTTCATTAACACCCGCATTCTTCTGAGTTAAGCAAAAAATGCTGAGGAAAAAAATACATAAATAATAAAGAGAATTTTAATTTAAAAACACAAAAAAAGAAAGACAACAACCAACAATAATAATGATGAGAAGAAGTAGAAGAAGAAGAAGAGGAAGAGGAAGAGGAAGAGGAAGAAGTCTAAACCATCTAGCCTTGGTTGGCGACCAGTCTAAGAGAAAGATAACTTTTGAGTCCTTAGCAGTTTCAATTTATCTCCGATTAGTCTCTACGTTATGAGACAATTTCACGTGTGTGTGTCTTACATCAACATAACTTTGATAATTGCACATTTAATTTTTCTATTAATTGAATATTTATTGAAATCAAAAATACAATAGCATAAAATAAAAATAAATTAAAAAAAAACCTTATTAAAAAAATGATTTGTATTATTGAGATCTCATTACAAAATTCAATCCACCAGAATGCATCTCGATTCCTTCAATGCCTTTCTCCCCATCATTTTACACCAGATCGAGAACACCTAACCTCTCCCTGCAATCATTACGTAAATCTTCACCCACTCTCTCTCCGAGCATACCTGCTGATATCGTAAAGGTAATGGTCTGCCGAAATGATTCCAAGCCTTTAGCCGATTCGAATTGATTGATCTATCGAATCACAAGCGTTTTTTTACTGCTTTATTTTCACTTGTTCGATCTTTTTAGACAAAAAACCTATCTTTTCCCAATTTTAGTAATAGTTTTAAGTACTTCTTCAGATTAGGACCCGGCTAACTCTGACCCTAACCCTGACCATAACGATGCCAAGTCGATTTTAGCTCGGGTCCTAATCTGGAGGATCACCTAGTTTCATAACAACTTGGTTCAATTAATAATTTAATAACCAAACTATAATTATTTAATTTTCAAAATTCTATTTAAAAAAAACAAAACAATTTGGTAAAAAAAATAACAATCTACAAATCAGCATAGTTAAAATAAAATCTGAAGTATTTATGTGATTAAAAAACATCCAATAGATTTTGTTGCAAAACGTCTTTTTAATAACATATATTCTTTCATTATCTTTAAAACATATAAATATTTTATTATGCCAAAGGAATTAAGAGAAAAGATGAAAGAGGGAAGAACAATAAGTAAAAACAAAAATCAGTCATTTCAGTCTTTATTTTGTTAAGATATTTAAAAAGCAAAATTGTTGAATTTCAGTTTCTAAATTTTTAATTTAATCTCACATCGCCGGCCAGTGTCTGATTGGTGCAGATAACAACAAACGACTCTGGACTATCTGATATGTTAGTTGTATTTGCAGTTTGGTATGAGTCTTCATCTTGCAAAGGCACTAGGAAGCATTTTACATATAGCACCTGGTATTCCCAAATGGTCATCCATGTAAGTACATGGTAATAACATAGAAGCAGTCGAGGAGAGGGGGTTCGAAAAAGACAGCTGACAGTATACTTACTTTTATTCCCAGTCAAGAACAGATTTGGTCTACTTTAACAGAGATCTCAAAACATAATGTTTTAATCACATTTCAATCAATAAAAGTCAATCGACATGTTTCGATCCAGATCTCAAGACATGCTAACAACAACATTGTTTAGTTTACTATTAAAAAGGCATAAAATAGAAGCCAATGTAATATTTTATACTACAAAATGAATGAAAATCTAATTTATTAAGTACAATTAATACAATAAATATCAATTAAACTAAACATTTTTTCTTTGATATTTTATGTGAATTTTAAACATTTTTTTAAGTAGTGGTCCACTTTTGTCCCTTAGTTCTACCGTGAGAAAGCCTTTAGTATAGAACGTTGTGAGTAGGCCTTTAGTCTAAGACACTTCAAATAAACCTTTGTTATAGAACACTGTGGGTAGGTCTTTAGTATAGAACACTGCAGGTAGACCGTTAGTATATGGCACTGTGAATAAGCTGTTAGGAATAACTAAAGAAAAATGGATTTATGTCCCTTGGATCATTTAAGAGTTATCGCCCCTTATCGAGTGGCTTACCGAGTGAAAAGTAAACATTGACACGGAATCAGACTGGCAGATATTCCATCTCACGTTACAGCGGCTAAATAACTCATTTCATTCTAATTACACTTTTAATAAATCTGTTAAACCTTTCTGTTGAAAAGTCATCCATTTTGTTTTACGAGTTATTAATTATTATAACCTAAACTACATGGTTTATAACAGTGGCGACGACGACGACGAGATAAACTTACAATTTTTTTCAAAAGAAAAACAAACAAACAAAAAAATGGATAGTACAATTCAGCGATTACTGGAAAAACAGTTACGGTTAATGGAATTATTTTCAGAGAGATTTTCCACACCTACATCGTCGATATCAGAAACAAATCTTCGGACGTCTACAGATTCCATTTCACAAACAATAACCGAATTTTGTTATACCCCAATGGCAAATTTGACGTTCGAAACATGGTTTGCGCGTTTCGAGGACATTTTTCGAGTGGATTTCAAGGATCAAGCTGACGACTGGAAGGTAAGACTTCTGTTACGTAAGCTTGGGAAGTCGGAACATGATCGGTATATAAATTACATATTACCAAATCATGCTCGTGACTTAAATTTTCACAGCACAGAGGAAACCCTCACTCAGATTTTCGGTGAGCATATTTCATTATTCAATATGCGTTTTAATTGTCTTAACATAACGAAATCTTCCTCGACCGATTTTTCAACCTATGCAGGCCTTGTAAACAAAGAATGTGAACGTTTTAAAATCTCTTCCATCACAGACGCTCAGTTCAAATGTTTGATTTTTGTGTGTGGTTTGAAATCAGAATGGGAAACAGACATTCGCACAAGGATTTTGTCAAAAATAGAACAAAATCCAGACATAACATTGCAACAAGTTGCTGTGGAATGCCAGCGTCTAGTGAATCTAAAACATGATTCAACTATGGTACAACAAGCATCAGCATCCATGGTAAACACAGTTCAAAAACAACGTCGGCCCACCTCACCGACTTCAAAATCAGTCCAGCCCCCAACAGCTTGTTGGAATTGTGGCAACTGGCATTTTGTGCGATACTGCACCTTCAAGACACACCGCTGTCGCAGCTGCAATCGACTCGGACATAAAGGACGAAAACCAACCTATAATAGGCAAACCTCACATACACACAACAGGCACAGTTTTTCAAAAACAAACAGTCTGATAGCAACTTTTCTCTCAAAACAAAAATCCAAACGAAAATATGTTACAATACAATTGAATGGCCATCCTATTCAATTGCAGATCGATACAGCATCAGATATAACTATTATATCACAAAAACTATGGGAAGCCATAGGCCAGCCTTCATTGACACCAACAAGTCAGGTAGCACAGAGTGCTTCTGGAGATTGTGTTCACATCACGGGTCAATTACCCGCTACCGTCAAAATGAAAGGAAAAACGGTGTCAGGCACCGTATACATAATAAACTCATGCCATAATTTGCTGGGACTTGATTTTATCGAGTTACTAGGTCTTCTCGACATTCCACTCAACCAAATATGTGAGGTAGTGTCCACATCGTCACCTCAGAGCAGTAAAGACGACCTCAGCAAGAAGAAACAGCAACGGCGGCGGCGGAACAATCAACCAACCACCAACCTTTCGTTTGGACCAACCTTTGGCTCCACTTCAACAGGAACTCCTCCAATAACATCATCTACAGAGAAAATTACCACAGCAAGACCTCGATCAACCACCTCCTACATGAAGCAAGCACGAATTCACCATCGAGTCAACTACCCACCAGAGGTGTACCAGCCAGGACCCCACCCGCCTGGTGATCCAGCAGCAGCAGCAAGGTTCAGGTCCTCACAATACAACAGTCCTAAGCAGAAATTGCGCACAATGTTGTGTGCTTGTCAGCCATCAACCCAGGGTTACATTCAGCATAACACACATTCGGTCGCTACCGAACCATCCTCAACCCAACGGACAAGCCGAAAGATTTGTAGACACATCTGAAAGAGCACTACTAAAAGCAAGAGGGGAGGGAACAACAGAGGAGATACTACATGCTTTCCTCCTTTCCATATGGAATAACACCAAATGGAGCTGTGAAGAATGGTCTATCACCAGCAGAGGCACTCATTGGACGAAAACTCCGTACCACACTGGACGCTTTACGTCCCCAGCCACAAAGGCAACAACCAAGCCCTAACAAAACAAAAGCATTTTCAGTTGGCACACCAGTGTTTGCTCGGAATTACAGACCTGGCCGGCCAAACTGGGTACCAGGCATCATCCGCAAAATAAATGGACAATTTCTGTATGATGTTCAAGTCAGAAATCAATTCTGGGCACGGCACAAAAACCAGTTGCGTCTCAGATACTCTGTAGGCAACTTAGTGGACAACAGATCAACCATTCCATTTGATTTGTTAATGGACACATTTGAACTGCCATCTCCACCACTTCGCATGCAGACAAATTCAGATGAGAATTATCAAAGACCTCCCAGGACTTGGTCAAAGCGCAGTCGCACTAGAGTAAAGCACCTCCAAGTTGACCCCAGGTGCGCTCGATGCAGTTAAAGACTAAAACGGGGAGATGTTAGGAATAACTAAAGAAAAACGGATTTATGTCCCTTGGATCATTTAAGAGTTATCGCCCCTTATCGAGTGGCTTACCGAGTGAAAAGTAAACATTGACACGGAATCAGACTGGCAGATATTCCATCTCGCGTTACAGCGGCTAAATAGCTCATTTCATTCTAATTACACTTTTAATAAATCTGTTAAACCTTTCTGTTGAAAAGTCATCCATTTTGTTTTACGAGTTATTAATTATTATAACCTAAACTACATGGTTTATAACATAAGCCTTTAGTATCGGACACTGTGGGTAGACCTTTAGTATCGGACACTGTGGGTAGACTTTTAGTATAGGACACTGTGGGTAGATTTTTAGTATAAGACACTGCGGGTAGATTTTTAGTATAGGGCACTGTGGGCAGACCTTTAGTATCAGACACTGCCGGTAGATTTTTTATTAAAAGCCACTGCAAGTAGACCTTTAGTAAAGAAGACTGCATGCAGACTCTTAGAATAGAACACTGCTGGTAGGCCTTTAGTATAGAACCCTGTAGGTAGACATTTAGTATAAGATACTGCGGATAGATTTTTAGCATAGGACAATGCAGATAGACCTTGAGTATAGAACACTGCAGGTAGGCCTTTAGTATACGACACTGCAGGTCGACCTTTGGTATAAGACACTGCTGGAAAACCTTTAATATATAACACTGTGGGTAGACCATTAATATAATATATGCAGGTAGATTTTTAGTATAGGAGACTGTGGGTAAACCTTTAGTATAGAACACTACATGTAGATCTTTGGTATAGGACACTGCGAGTAGACCTTTAGTATAGGACACTGCGAGTAGACGTTTAGTATAGGACACTGTGGGTAGACCTTTAGTATAGGACACTACAGGTAGATCTTTGGTATAGAACACTGCAGGTAGGAATTTAGTATATGACACTGCGAGTAAGCTTTTAGTATAGAACACTATGGGTAGAATTTTAGTATGGACACTGCTGGTAGGCCTTTAGTATAGAACACTGAGGGTGGACCTTTAGTATAGGACACAGCTAATAGGCCATTAGTATAGAACACTGTAGGAAGACCTTTAGTATAGAACACGATGGTTACAACTTAATACTTACTTTGTACTGTTTTTTTCCTTTACATAACACTCGGCATTGCCAATGTTGACAGTTATATTAATATTGGGATTATCGTTGTCAAAATATTCTCCTTTTATTGTCAATTTTGTTCCACCTGCGACTGGCCCTTTGGTCGGGTTAATCTAGAAAAAAAAAACATGTTACAATTTGGTAAAAAACAAAAAAATAGACAACAGCTTTCATTGAACCGAATTAGGTAAATCTGTATTTAGAGATTTACAAAATGTTGCATCAGACTCATTTTTTTATGGAAGCTACTCCAGACAAGGCAAGAAGCCACTTGATGTAAGGAGCTAAAAAGAATGAAAGATGATTAACACAAAGACAGGAGATGCCTATTGATCTTAGTATTGAAAAAAAAAACATGGTTATAGGTAGGAGGAAAACAGTCAACAGGAAGAGAGTTCCACAAGCTTGCAGTTCTTTAAAAGATGCTATTGGAATAGGAAGCTGTATCAAAACAGCGAATTGATGAAGACCACTAGACTGAGTCAAACAAAAGAAGCAGGGAATAGATCAGACAATTCTGAAGAACACATGCCATAATAGTACTTATAAAAAAGATTGAGACTAGCAACATTATGTCTGTGAGAGAGGGTGTAAAGAAGAAGAATGGGGCCAACCAAATTATAGATACGTTTCTGAACCTTATTAAGAACCCTCAAATGAGATAGAGATTTATCAGCACAAATATGACAACATTACTCCATACAAGGTGTGATAGTAGATTTGTAGAAATAGAGAATAGCCTCAGGTGAAAGAGCAATGGATCTAATGTATGAACTTTAATAAAAATAGGATGAAAACAAAAGACCAAAAAGTTTCAGAGTCGATTTCTCCTCAAGAACAGAGCCATCCAGGAAAATCTCAGGAAGAAAAGGGACATGCATACAATTGAAAGACACAAGGGGGAGTCTTAGCAAGATTAAAGCCATTTCGTACCCCAATCCACAACTGAACCTAAGTCAACTTCTAGATCAGCTGCATATTCCAACTGATCCCAGGGAGATGAGTGAGAAGAAACACCAGAATAGAGAGTGGTATCATCAGCATAGATGTTAATCTTTTGAATAATATTCTCTGGAAGATCATTGATATAGAGAAGAAACAGTGTTTGACCTAGAATAAAGCATTGAGCAATATCAGCATTGAGAAAAAAAGAATGATGCAATACCATCCAGAGTTACTCGCAAGCTTCGATCAGAAAGAAAAGAAAAACCTAATAATATCAAGAACCTTATCACTAATACCATAACCCTGAAGTTTGTGTAAGAGAGAACAGGAACACCTTTGAAATGTCTAGTGCAATGGCCCTACCTTCTGAATTATCCAGATCCGCTCAGTTAAAACAATTAAAAGATCAGCAGTTGAAGATAGAGACAACAGAAGATTTTTTCCAACAAGAAGGGAAACAGGACTGAGGCATACAGAGATTGAATAATTTCGAGAGGATAGAAGAAAGTTCAGGAGCACAATGTTTGAGAACGACAACAAGAATTAAATCAGGACCGGAAGCTTTAGACTGGTTAAGATCAGAAAGAACCCTAGAAACCATCTTCGGAGTGATGATGGCAGAGTCAAGAGAGTAATCAGTTTTTGAAGGAAAATCAGAAAGAACAGCACCAGAATCATCAAGAGATGAATTGTCAGCAAAAAGACAAGGAAATATTAGACTTATCCTTAGAAGATGAAATAACCTGAAGACCATTAAAAAGAGGAGGAATAGCAGACTTGTCTCTATTAACAACACTATTGTAGATCCTCCAAAAATCACGAGAGCCAACCTTTTGAGATGAGATAAAGTCACAAATCCTTTGAGAATAGCAAGACTTAGCCTCAGAGATTGCTCTCTTGCAGGCATTGCTAGCTCTTCTGTAGGATTTTCTGAGCTTCAGAACCATCGCGACGATACTGATTAAAGTAATTGTTATGATGGACAATAGCAGAAGCACAAACAGATGAAAAGCAAGGAGGAGAATGAGGTTAGTTCGAAACTTACTATGAAAAATGAAGGTGTCAATTCTAACAGGAAGCCAGTCAGTAACTTCCTTAGTAGCACCATTAGGAGATATACCAAAGATAAGACCTCATGGTACATCACATAGGAAGCTGCAGTTATAGTCGTAGTTAAACGTCTTCCTATGGAAGGGACGATCAACAGAAGACTTCACAGAAAAATCAACCTCAACAACAGCATGATCAGAAGAACCCAATGGAGGAGAAGAGGAAATAGAACATGAGTCAGGAACAGAGGTGAGAAAAAGATCAAGTAAGGATGATTGATGAAGGTCATTATCAGAAAGGTGGGTTGAGGAGGTGACAATATGGGACAAGTCATGAGACAGAGAAAAGTTAAGACAGATTTCACCAGCTAAATCTGTGCGATTAGAGTGAGGAAGTCAGTAAAAATGATGAGCATTGAAGTCACCAAAATCAATGATGGAGGTTGTCAGATGAAGCTTCAATGCATTATCAATACTGCTGGCCATAGCATCAACAACAGAACAGGCATTGTCAGAAGAGGAACGGTACAAAAAAAAATAATTAAAAGACGAATGATGTTTAGCAGGAAGTATGTATGTCCTTACCTACACGGTAGTAAAAAACACAACAACAGATACCTTATATCAAGCGGGAAATAAAACGTTAATTCTATTTTGAAAAGTTAAAAAATGTAAATATGTATGTCCGTACCTGCAGCATTATGTGACCTCTATTCTGTATTCTTTTATTCCTAAAATATATTCATAATGCCATGAAGAACAAAGGTGAAGTTGAGTGAGCGGTCATTCTGTATGTGAAGTTTTGAACATGTTTTATGTATATGAAGGTTTAAAGTAATTTATTAAAAAGTTATTTTAGTTATTGAAAGTGTTGTATATAAATTTTGAGCATTATAATAAATGCTATTACTAAATGGAAAAATAAGAGATGCCATGTTTTAAGTTGGTGTTTGTTTATTGTTCGGTAACTATATTCAATTATTCCAGAATAGGATTGTAACCAGCCAATCAAAGCGCTGTAAAAGTAGGAAGAATAAGCTCCAGGGAACGATCCGTATTTAGTTTGGGAAGATATAATGGATGAAAGACAATATCATTGAATAAAAAATCAAACAATGACGGTCGGAGCAGGAAAATTTATCCTTTGAAGAAGTCCCAGTGTATGATGGTGGTGGTGGTAGTAGTAGATTTTTGCGTGTGAGTAAACGTTACTCTGACTTCCTCTATGTATAACCTGTTTGAGAGAGTCAGGTATGTCGGAATTAATGTACGAAATTATGAATTTCCGTAAACACACATCAATTATTGGCATAAAGCGTGACAGTATGGGATTTCTATATAGTGCTTGTGTTTAATGACCTATAATGACTGTAGTTGCACGGAAAAATCGAATGTACTTTATTATATAGGAGATTATTAATAGCCACCTAGCCCCATTTTAGATTATACACATCCTCCCTACTTGTGACATGTATGTATGTGTCTATGTATATATATGTGCATTTGTATGAATTTGTGGTTGAATACACGTTTATATATATATATATATATATATATATATATATATATATATATAATGTGTGTCTATATGCATAGCTATTTTTATTGGTCCTGGGCATGCCACTTAACTCAGATACTCTTAGGCAAGGTGTTTGCCTCCACCCCTCATCCAACCTTTCTTCTGCCTAACCTGTCATCCAATTAACCTGTCTACCCCAACCCTTATCCTTGGTATGATCTTAAACTATATCCAAGCTTAGAAATAATTAGTCCCGGGCACAACACTAAACTGCCTCGGGCACCCTTGGGTAAGATGTTCACCCCAAAACTACTTCACCCAACTGTACTATTCCAAAAGCCATTTGTTTCAGCCCTTGTACATTTTAAATATTATTTTCTTCAGCCTAAGTACTTCCCAACCATAACATTATAAAATTCAACCTGGGTATGATCTTAAACGACATCCAGTGGTGAGGCCCCAATTTGATAGATTTATGGGGAGGGTGGAGTAATCTCTTAGTTGCCATTACTCTCAGGTCTATTCTGACCCGAAGTGGTAGTACCTGTCAGTGCCCCATTTATGAGTTAAATAAAATCTGTCCCGGGTATGACATGAAATAGCATCCGAGTGGGGGTCAATTTGGGAAGTGGGGAGTAACTTCTTAGTTGCTGTAAATATTTATAAAAGGGAGAGTTTGCTCTCTATAGAAAATCGAACAATTATACAAAAGAATATCAATTCAAATATGTTATATATGACGGAGTTTAAAACATGAAATTAAATTTCAGACAATATATATAATAATAAAACAGACACATGTTTAAAGCCAGCCCATATTTCAGTTACATCAAACAATATTAATCTTTAGTGTAGAAGTTTCTACACAAAAGATTAAGGTTGTTTGACTCGACCGAAATATGGGCTGGCTTTAGAGATGTGTTTGTTTTATTAATTCTACTAGTCTGTTACCATGCTTATCCACTATTCCATATACTAAACATTTCATATATATATATATTTTACTAAATGAATATGATCAAACGAATCTACCGAAATATCTTGGTCTAGCTTTAATGATGTATTTGTGTCCTTATTTCTACTAGTAGTTAGGGTTTATTCCATAAACTAATTTTATATATACTAGCAAATATATGCTTCCTTCGGTCACATTTTTGCTAGGCTGGAAGGATTATATCATAATAAACGAACTACATACACTGACCACGAAGGAGAAGGTAATGATTGAGAGGATGATATTATGACGAACGAACACTACTCTCCCCTTCCCCCAAAAAAGAGGAGTTAATGCCGAGAGAATGATATCATGATAACAGAATAGATAGTAGAGATCTTAATCCTGGGAGGATGATTTCATGAGGAACAAACCTAAACTGTACTGCCCCCCCCCCCCCCCCCCAAAAAAAAGGAGGTAATGCCTGGGAGGAATGTATCATGTCGAAGGAAAATATACTACACTACCTCCCAAAGGAGGAGGTAAATTAAAAAAAAAAAAATTTTGTTTATGGAACAAGGCATGAAGCAACTTGATATAAGGAGCTAACAATCCTGGGAGGATTCAGCCCTCCCCCTCCCAAAAAGGAGGTGGTAATGCCTGATCGGTTGATATCGTGACAACAAAACAGATACTACAATATCCCCACTAAAATAGAGGAGGTAATACTTGGGAGGATCCCCCCATAAAAAGAGAAGGTAATACCTGTGAGACATGGGACTTCGTGTGAGCAATAAAGATGAAAAGGTGTTGCAAACATGAAATATAAGATAAACTTATTAATATTAACGTATTAAAAATGAAAAAACCGACATCAGTTTTCTAATTAAAATATTGTTTATCTTTTTGTTTTTTTGTGTCGTCTGCTTCAGTCAATTGTTTGAATAAAATGGCGACCATAATAATACTTTGTGTGATAAAAAAAACATGAATATTTTTGTCATGAGGTTTTCTCATAGAATTTTTATTTACATTTCTTAAAAAAAAAAAATTGAAAAAAAAACATGAAGTTTAATTGAAATAAAAACGCTCTCTTTTAGGATTAAAAATACTCTTGTTCCTGACTTTTTGTAACAAAAAACATGGATATTTTTCTCATCAGGTTTTATATTGTTTTGGACTATTCAAATAATTTTCAACACTATTGATAATGTTACCATTCATTTATTTTTTATTATCACTTATTGAATTAATCTTTTGAAACATGGTGTAAATCATAAATCTATGACGTCAAGCCAAAGCTATGATTATTTTGTTACGGTAATGTTTTAAGCTCTATTTATAAGAAAGTCAAAATAGTAGGTAGAACCTAAAACTGAAGAGCTCAAGGTTTCGGTTTCTAGTGATGGCATCCACTTTATTTGTTAGGAATTTAGTATTTTACTATTAATGCAATATTTTCCATTTCTAAAAGCAGTTAAGATCTCTGATATTTCAAAATTAGAAATTCTGTAATGTGGTTATTACGTTAAAAAAAATTGTGACTGACAGAAGGACAAAATCTCTATTTAAAATAATATATATATATATATATATATATATATATATATATATATATATATAAAATTATTTTTAATATTTTACCTACGTACAACGTCATTATGTGAATTATTAAACAAATTAATTCTGGATCACATAGACAAGAAATTCAGTTTTGAGTTCTTTATGCGAAGGGTTCCAAGTAGTTTAAACATATCTATAGCAATAAATCCTGTATGATTCGTTTTTTAATGGAGCTGGATTCAAATAGCGTTTAAATATGTATTGGATCTCTCTCTCTCTCTCTATATATATATATATATATATATATATATATATATATGGTGGCTGTCTATTCGATTTCGAATATGACCACTTTTGGCATATCGCTGGGATATTAGTGTAAAGGTTCCCAGTGAGAGGCGCGGATGTGGATCTTCAAGCCTGCCAGACTTTTACACACCATACCACAGAGGTGTTGTGATGATCTGAAGGGATGCCATAAATGAAGCCACCTTGTCCGTGCTTGATTTTGCAAAACATGCACTTGTTGCTGATTCAACAAACCTGCACATGGCACAGTTACCAAGTTGCACACCTGGCATCTTAGGTGTTCCATGTTTCCTCCATGTGCTGGAGGTGTCATGCCCCGTCTCTTCCTTGCTGCTCTCTTCTGCTGCTCGTGTTTCATCCTATTCTTTTCAAAAATCTTGCTGCCTTCAAAAATCGCTTTCCTCCACCTTGACCTATCTACAGCCACCCCTTCCCAACCTCCAACATCAATTCCAAAGCACTTCAAATCATCTCTGAGACAATCTTTGAATTGCTTATGAAGTTTATGCTGTGGGCGAGTATTCCCAGTTAGTTCCCCATAAATCACCTGCTTGGGCATTCTGTCATCAGTAAGACAAATAAGATGACCAGCCCAACGAAGTCTGCATTTACTTAAAACAGCAGCTCGTTCCAACACTTCGGTGTTAGGGGTAAAGCTATCCCAACGGATGTTAAGCAAGTGCCTAATGTAATTCTGCTGGAAACGCTTTAGCAGGCGAATATGAGCTCTGTAAGTGGTCCATGTCTAACAAACATAACAAAGGTGATACAACACAGGCCTCATACACAGAGATCTTAGTTTCCAGCCCGATATCACGTGGTGCACACACCCACTTCTCCAAATGACCAAAAGACACACCAGCCTGTTCAACACGTTTAGTTATCTCAGCATCCAACGACCCATTCCTCAAAATAACACTACCCAGTAGCCGCACTGAAGAGCTGTGATACAGCGAAACAGTCTGTATATGGATGACTATATATATATATATATATATATATATATCGCACATATCATAGTAAAATGATTACTATATTTGCTTAGTATTCTAGACAAGTGATGTTGACTTTTTGACGGACTAATTCCCAACTCCTTCCTGTCCCATTCCAGTTACGTGCAAGAAGGCCAAGAAAAGGTCAGTGAAATCTGCAAAAGTGAATATAATGCTGCTGCTGTTGACTTAAACTCTAAAAAAGTGAGTGAATGGTTTTATTCCGGTTTCTTTCTGACAACCACTTCCCCATACATAAACTGATGACATAAAAAAGAAAATTGAAAAAAGACAAACAGGTTGTGACAGAGAGAGAGAGAGAGAGAGAGAGAGAGAGAGAGAGAGGGGTGTTAAAAAGAGAGATAGAACAAGAAATTGAGAAATATGAGGTGGGGGTGTAGATTGGTCAGGAAGTGGAGATGAGTATGTGTGGGGAGTGAGGAGTACTGTTGCAGGTTGGTGCAAAGATAATCTGCCATGTGTAAGCGAGAGATAATCCAAGTTCAATCATCATCAACAGCAGCAACAGATCCTGGAGGGAAGGGCATTGCAGCAAAGTGTGCGTGTGTGTGCGTGTGTGTGTGTGTGTGTATGTGGGGGCATGCGTAGGATACTGACCCACAAAACAAACACAGTTTCCTCTAATAGGAAAAAAAATATTTCCTATACAATAATAAAACCTTGTTTAGAGTTAGGGAATGTTCTCGGGCAGAAGGTTGGGATTGGGAGGTGTAAATGTTTGGATGATGAAGGGCAAATTTAACAAGCTCCCACTTGCATCAGAGACCTCTCCAGGGGTAGGGGAATGGAGTAAAAAACGTTTACCACCCCCTGTCAGAAATACACACACATAAAGAGAGATATAGATATAGATTAATGTGAGATGATTCGGTTATTTTGTTTCGGGCCCATCAACAATACAGTCATTACAGTCATTTTAATAAAAGTGTTTATGCTTCACGTTCTTGATATCTTCAAATATTTATTCATGGTGTTCGGTTTTTGTTGTTTTGTTTTACGGCATATCAACCCTTTTCAAGTTATTCCAGACTAAATGCAGTTATTTGGGTAAAAGTTTTTTTTTGCATCAAGTTGTTAATTTCTTCAAATATTCAAAAGATTACTTTGTTTTTTGCAAATAGTTTGTAAATGTTATTCTATTTAATCCATAGAAAGGAGTGACATCAATTGAGTACCACTCCGAATGAGAGTGGACCTGGAAGTAACCTGGGTAACTAAGGGATGATGACTCCACACTCTCTGAAGCTGGAAGTAGTTTACGGCCATAATCTAGATTGGGTTGGGGTAGATGGAGTTTGAGTAGTTGAAAGGGTTTGGAAGTAGGGTAGAAGAGAAAAAGGTTGGATGAAGGGTGGGGATGTAGGAACAAATAGGTGAAAATGAGAAAGTAGAAGGAGAGGGGAGAAAAGGGTTCAAAGTTACCCCCCATTCACGGTGGTGGGTGTTTAATCATAGCTTGGAATGAGATTCATGCCTTTCTTAAGGGGGTTTGTTTAAGTATGACATCTCTCTTGCTGGAATAGAGAATATAAAAGGAATTTACTTATTTTTAATGCTTATATGCACCCCCCCCCCTCACTGCTGCAGATCACTCATGTTGGAAAGTGGGTCAATATGATGATTGGTTGTTGGGTTATATACATCATGTCAGCCATTGGTTGGTCATTTTATGCTGAAACCGTACACATGTTTTGTATACAATTGGTTTGTAGATTCATTTGTTTTGTTTTTTTGGGGGGGGGATATATTTCGTAAACAACTAGTCTGTAAACGGTAGTTCTATTCTATGACAGGTACTACCACTTCTCTGAGTTAGAGTGGACCTGGAAGTAATGACAATTAAGTGTGACTCCACACTAGATGCAGCTTAAATGCGGTTGGGGGGACTTGAGTAGTTGATAGAGTTGGGAAATGGGGTTATAGAAAACAAAAGGTAGAAAGGACTGGGGAAGATGGGGTTGGAAGGGGTAGAGGCAACCACCTTACCTAAGGGTGTCCGCAGCAGATATTTCGTTATTTTCGCGCATCTCAGAGGAAGGTGGTGCAGGAAAGGAGGTTAGAATGAGGAGACAGACACCAGAGTAGAGTACTTACCGACATGATTTGAGGAACACAAGAGTCAGGACTCCACCCATTACTGCATTCACTGCGGGTCGTGCATTTATCATGGCACCAGCCACAATTTAGGGGGTCATTGGTGGTCACGCAAGTTGAACATCGGGTGTAGACACCGCAAGAATTCAGAGGAAATCGAACCAGCTGGAAAAAATGACATTTATAAATTGAAAATCTATATATGTATACACAAGGTGCGGCGTGTCTGAAAAGTAATGAGACTGGTCAGGTCAGAAACAATCTACTTCAAATTCCAAACAAAAAGCTACATGGTTTCCCCCTTCAACGTAACCCTAACCCAACTCAAGTCTATTGCACATTCTCATTTTTCTTCTCTAACACATTGCTGAAACGATTCTTCCGGGATCCCCCACCCCCTCAGCTACTTCGTTACAGCCATTTTTAATGAGTGATGTATCGTATACGAAGGTTAATTCCGATTATATTTGAAAGTAGTGTTTATGTTGTTATTTTTCTTCTGTTTCTGTTATGTGTCTATGCATGTGTGTCTGCGGGTGCATATTGTTTTTGCGTGTAAGCATATGTATCTTTATGTATGTGTGTGCTTTTTCTTATTATAAATAACATTGTTTTATGTATAGAGTTACAGTTTAGATTTTTTATAACATATGTTAAGGTGTTTGACGGAAGACGACGTTTCTTGATAAGATCATGCTCATCTCTGTGTAAACACTGCAGGATTTAAGAGGAATTCGGTTGCAGGGAAAAATTATATTTATGAAAGGGTGATCTATTATGCAACAGTGTCAGGTTTAAATAGGGTTTCAATTTTCAAGTTATAAACAAAATAAAATAAAAGTTGTTTTTGCTGTTAATGTATGTGTTTGCCGCAAACACACTATTATTGTAAAAACACCCTAATACAAAATTATTACCACCATCGGATTTCTCGTAAAATTTTCAATTGCATACACAGACAGACACCACAAATACAGTATAGATTACTAAATTATTTTCTAATAAAAAGATTGGAGTAAAAATAATAACATATGGTAATTGTAATTGTAAAAATATAGTTCCTAAAAGTCATTATCATATTCGATTTAACGTCCGTTTTACATGTTGATATATCTTGTTGAAGATATAATGACAAATAACCCGAGTGGAAGGTCTTTAAAATAATAGGTTTATTTTCGAATGTATATATCTTGTACATACAAGATATGTTAACAGAATACAGAATATGTAATAGGCAGACCGACTAGAGAATATGTAAGACAGAATGTTAAAACTGCATGTGTCTTAATTTGAATGTCTCGACTGCTCGCTATAGTCGTACTTATAGACCCACGAGTCCATCTATTTTGTGAATGGGGAAGTCAGGTTATCCCATCACAACACCTTCCCCCGAAGCTGAAATTCTCCCTTGAAATTTCTGCTTCTAATATTTTTTCCTTTTAGGATCCAGGCTGAAATGCTCCACTGGTTTTCTTTCTCGTGTGCTCTTTCTTTTAGTCCTAACAATTTGATCCTTTCCAATTTGAGGTGAAGATAAATTTTGTTCAGCTTGTAAGACTGGCCCAAGAGATGTATATATAAGTTCGAGTACACTATTGGGTAGTGGCATGTCAAAAGCATCACATAGAATCTCCATTGGAACTTCTTCCTCGCTTTTTTCATTATCTTCAGAATACCGTTGTCTAATTTGGTTGATGTGTCTTTTACACATAAATTTTTGACTTTTGATGGTGTAGACCACGTTGCCAATCATTTTCTGAATTATGCCATCTATCCAATAACTTTTTCTACCTCGGAAATTTAAAAAATATACTTTATCTCCTGGAGAGTATCTTCTTATGTTGACATTTTCTTCTTTTTTAGCAACTTTTTTCTTTGGATAGGATATAAATTTATCAAAAATTGATCGTATTTTCCTTGCGAACATAAGTTCTGCAGGTGACAACTTCGAGTCGTTGTTTTCATTAAGAGTCACCCTATAAATCGCTAAAAATTTTTGGATAGTTTTTTCTTCCATGTCCATACATTGTTTTTTTCGTAAAGCACACTTAAAAGTGTCAACAAATTTTTCGGCTTGACTGTTCGATCTAGGATGATATACTGGTGTAGTAATGTGTTCGATATCCAAGGAAGTACAGAAATCCTTAAATTCTTTTTCTGTGAACGCCGTACCATTGTCGCTGACTAGTGTCTGGGGGACCCCAAAACGACTGAAAATTTCATCTAATGCACTGATGGTATTCCTAGATGTAGGATGCTTGTACTTGAATACCTCAGGCCATTTTGATAAAGAGTCCACCAAGATCAAGTAGTAATATCCATTAATCGGTCCAGCATAGTCTATATGTAGACGTGCCTACGGCAAAGCCGTTTTTGGCCAAGGATTCGTTTTGACTAAAGGCGCCCTTGCAGCCAATTGACAACCTCTGCACAGTTTTACAAAACCTTCTATTTCCTTGTCCATTCCTGGCCAGTGTACGTAGCATCGCATGAGTGATTTCATCTGAGACATGCCAGGATGACCGGTATGAAATTTTTTCAGCATAACTGTATGTAGAGATTGAGGTATTACAATTCTATCTGCGTACATTAAAGTGTTGTCGCAAATTGAGAAAGGTGAAATCTGAGAGTAGACATTTTTTCATTTTCTGGAAAGCTGTCTCGCAATCTTTCGACCAAATCCATTTTTTGTCTTTCCTCAATAATTCGTTAAGGGAGGCTCTTAAATCGTACATGTTTGGAATGTAGATTGCATGATACTGGGCCAACCCAAGAAACGATTGTAGTTTTGCAACTGTGTCGGGTGTAGGCATATTTTTAATTGCATCGGTCCTCTGTGGGTCCTGTCCAGTTTGCTGCCTTCACTGTCTATCACCTGTCCAAGGTATTTAATTCTTTCCATGAAGAATTGACACTTCTTGGGACTTAATTTGAAACCAAATTCTTCTAATCGTTTGAATGTGGCTCTAATGTGCATTTTATGTTCGTGAACATTCTTACTTTTGACTAGAATATCATCTAAATAGGCGATACCAAACTCAAGACCTGCCAGCATAGTGTCCATAATCTGCTGGAACAAAGCTGGGGTAACCTTTAAGCTGAAAGGGAGCCTATTTAGCTTGAAAATTCCCTTATGTGTATTTATGCACAAATATTTTGAGCATTCCTCGCTCACTTTAACCTGCAAATATGCGTCAGACAAATTGACTTTTGAAAAAATCTTACCTCCATTTAGCTTTGAAAAAATGTCTTCTGGTGAAGCTAGTGGATAATTGTGATCTTTCAAGCAATCGTTTAAATCCGTTGAAAAATCGGTGCACATTCTTATTTTTCTGTTTTTCTTTTTTACATAGACAGTAGGCGGTGCCCAGTCCGCATGGTCTACCTTAGATATAACTCCCATTTAAAAAAAATCTTTCCAGTTCTTTGTTAATTGCATCTAAAGAGGAAAAAGGGACGTTTCTCTTTGGTTTAAAAATTGGATTGACATTTTCTTTGAGTTTAAACTTGACTTCAGTCTTTGTGCATAAACCCAAACCCTCAGGAAAAACTCTGGGATATTCATCTTTTAATTCATTCATGAATTTTTCATTTTTAATAATTTTTTCTTTTCTGCACTGTTTATTTCGTTGCAAAAAGAGTTCATCGGGAGTTCAAATAAATTAAAGAGTACTATCCAGTCTACTCCAAAATCGCATGAATTAATCCCTTGAATCACATATACTTTCGTTTTTGCAGTTTTGTCACAGAAAGAAATATCGCACTTTAATTCTCCTTTAAAGTTTAATTTTTTTCCCTTTAGCAATTTTCTTGGTTTTAGATAATTGGGGTTTTCCAATTTTTCTCCATGTTTGTTCGTCAATAATGCTTATGTCTGAACCAGAATCCAATGACAAAGTGATTGTATGACCATTTATACGTACATCTACGTATTTTCGATTTTAACTGTTCTGGATTTCTTTTTTCGACAACACAACGCTTACATTTTCAAAATTCTTTTTCTTTTTCTTGCGGCAAACAGACCATTTATGACCCTTACTTCTGCAAGATTCACAGAATTTGTTCTTATACCAACATATGTCTTTAGTATGTTTATTATTTCCGCACATCTTACATTTTCCTGTCTTCCTCCTAAATTCAAATTTAGGAGTTTTTTTCCTCAATTTGGGTATTATCCCTTTTAATATTTATGAGACGCTGACATTGTTCTGTCATCTTTGTAACGTTATTTTCGTGTCTTGCTCCACCATTGTTAAGATTCTAGACCTAATTTCTTTGTACTTAGGTGCGGTTAGTCCTTGAAGAAAAATTAGGCACTTGAATAAATTTTTGTAGATTTCATCTATCTTGAATTACTCAATCAAAGAGTTCACTGTTCCTGCGTATGCTAAAAAATCCTCGTTATCCGTTTTAACAATGTTTAGACATTTGTATCATGTGTGGAAAAGACTATTTCTTTCATTGAATATCTTTGACAGTATATTTATAGTTTCATCAAATGAAACTTCCTCTGGTTTTCTGGACAATATCAAGTTCGTATATTTAGTATTTTCAACTTCTCTAGTTTCTGTAATAAAAGGGTTACCCGTTCTTCATCAGACCAATGTTGGCACCTTTTAGTAATTATTGTTTCAAAACGATTGAAATATGTAATGCCAGAATCAGGTTCGTATACAAATTCAGATAACGAATTTGCAATGTTTTTTCTTTCACCAGTAGTCTGTTTCAGAATTAAAAAAATGTTTTTTGTTGTAGTAGAATTTGTTGTTGCAACTCTTTGTGTTGTTGTTGTAGTTGTTCCTGATATAATTGTTGCTGTTGTTGTTGTTGTTGCAAACTCGTACACAGCATTTTAGTCATTTTGACTAATTGTTTCATACTGAAATATTCAGGAATATGACACAAAAAATTTTTTTCTTTTCTTTTTTTTTCAAACCCACACAACGACAAACAATAATTAAAAAAAATAAATAAAAATATCTTTTTTTTTTTTAGAAAAAAAAATAACAGCCGTAATATTATTACTTACTAAAAGTACTTTTAACTTGAATAGATTGTAATGTTACTTGACCGCATTTGCGTTTAAGTCACGGTTTAATATACATTTCATTTTACAATTAAAACAGTAAAAGTTTCTTACTTTTTAAAAAAAAGTTTCCTCTTTGAACGACATTTTTTAGTTGTCTTTCAAGTTGTACAAAAAAAAAAAAAAAATCCACCACGTGCGTTTGACTTCGTTCTTTGAAGTGTGGTTTGTTTTAGTGGTAATTCCTTTGAAGTGTGAATTCGTTTTCGAAATCCGTGGAAGCCAGATGATATATCTTGTTGAAGATATAATAAATAATCGAGTGGAAGGTCTTTAAAATAATAGGGTTATTTCCGGATGTATATATCTTGTACATACAAGATATGTTAACAGAATACAGAATATGTAATAGGAAAGACCAACTAGAGAATACTTAAGACAGAATGTTAAGACTGCATGTGTCATAACTCAAATGTCTCGACTGCTCGCTGTAGTCGTACTTATAGTCCGACGAGTCCATCTATTTTGTGAATGGGGAAGTCAGGTTATCCCATCATAACACCTCCTCCCGAAGCTGAAATTCTCCCTTGAAATTTCTGCTTCTAATATTTTTTCCTTTTAGGATCCAGGCTGAAACGCTCCACTGGTTTTCTTTCTCGTGTGCTCTTTCTTTTAGTCCTAACAATTTGATCCTTTCCAATTTGAGGTGAAGATAAATTTTGTTCAGCTTGTAAGGCTGGCCCAGGAGATGTATGTATAGGTTCGAGTACATTATTGGGTAGTGGCATGTCAAAAGCATCACATAGAATCTTCATTGGAACTCTTCCTCGCTTTTTCATTATCTTCAGAATACCGTTGTCTAATTTGGTTGATGTGTCTTTTACACATAAATGTTTGACTTTTGATGGTGTAGACCACGTTGCCAATCATTTTCTGAATTATGCCATCTATCCAATAACTTTTTCTACCTTGGAAATTTAAAAAATATACTTTATCTCCTGGAGAGTATCTTCTTATGTTGACATTTTCTTCTTTTTTAGCAACTTTTTTCTTTGGATAGAATATAAATTTATCAAAAATTGATCGTATTTTCCTTGCGAACATAAGTTCTGCAGGTGACAACTTCTCGCTGTAGTCATACTTATAGTCCGACGAGTCCAGCTATTTTGTGAATGGGAAAGTCAGGTTATCCCATCACAACACATGTGTTGGACTTTGTAGAAATTGACTTTCAAACTGGCTTATCTCTAGTCAGGTCTGTATTTATCCCTTTTTCTCTCAAATCCACTCTTATTACTTCCTTCCATGTTTTCCTTGGCCTTCTCCTGCTACCTCAATTGTTCTACATCTATTAACTGGAGAACTTTTATCCATTCTTTCAACATGACCATACCATTCAAGTTTCCTATTCTGCACACATCTTCTTATACTGTCCAGATTTAATCTTCTTCTGAGCTCATCAAATTTAAGCCTGTCTTTCAGACTCACATTACACATCCATTGTATCATTCTCATACCATTTCTCTTCACTGGTCAGGTTTCACTTCCATACATAATAACACTGTATACACATGCTTGACAGACACTTCCATTGATCGACAGTGGTAATGCTCTACTGGTTCGTAATGGCAAAAGTTCCCTGAACTTACTCTATTTACCTCTAATTCTTGCAGTTATACAAGCACTTGCCCCTCCTTGTGCTCCAATAGTATCACCAAGGTAACAAAACTTCGAAACAACCTCAATAGCTTTGTCATCCAAATATACTTTCTCCACATTTGAGTTCTCATCCATCTCCATTGTCTTCTACTTCTTGAACACAAACAGGTTATCCTCTCTCAGCCTATCAATAATTTCATTGCACTTCTTGTGTACCCAATGCTTGCAAGTACCACAAAAAATGAGTTACACCCGACTCCCTTTCCAGAAACTGAGTTTCAATTGCGGACAGACAGAGACATCACAAATATAGTAATGATTACTAAATTATTTTCTAATAAAAAGATTGGAATCAATTAGTAATATATGGCAATTGTAATTTTAAACATATACTTTGTAAAAGTAAAGTTTGCTATTTAATTAGGTTAAAGACATAAAAATAATTTAAATATTATTTACAAGGTTTTAAGAGAATTTCTTTGAAAGTTAAAATTATGTTTTAGTTTTGCACATTTAGTGAATTTTTTTTAAATTAAAGAAATTTATAAAATCACTTTGAAATGTATTTTCCATTTATTAAAATGTCCCTAACGCTACTAAATATTTTAGCAGAGTTATAAAATTGTTATTACTGGTTTGTTTTTAAATTCTTTGGAATACTATCAATTAAACACTAATTTAAAAAAAATTATAATAATTATTTACTTTTTGATTTAACTTTTCAACTTTTAGCAGTTTTTCAGTTTTCTATATTAAACATATAAAAATTACTAAAGTTAAAATATTGGGTTGGCAACTAAGTTCCCGCTGTTTTTTGTAAATTTTGAAATCTATTGCATTTTCAAATTTTGGAATCAATTTTTTAGAGAATTCTATTTTGTAATCATTTTGTAATTTTTTTTTTTTTTGAGTTAATTTCTGTTTATTTCCAGATTAAAATGGAATGTCAAGTTAAGACAAATGTACATTTTCATTATTTCCTTTTTGCTTTTATTTTTTTGCTTTTTGATTTCTACAAATGGAGCCCTGGCTGGTACACAGTCTGCATTTCATTTTTTAGGCCTTGTGAGATATTTTCAGTGAACTTGTTAAATAATATAAAATTCTTATATTATGAAAATAAAAAAAATGTTGGAAAACTATTCAATTTTTAGGCGGGATGTTTTGGCTCAAGACCGACCAAAGAATCAAGTAGAGAAACTATTTTATGTTAAACTCACACAAATAATAGACCCCCACCCTTAGAAATTAAATAAGTGATTTTTTTTTTCAGAATTAACTTTTTTAGATTTGAAAGTTTTGTACTTAATGAGTAGCATTATGAAGTTTTGTACTTAATGAGTAGCATTTTGAAGTTTTGTACTTAATGAGTAGCATTATGAAGAATTAAAAAGAAATTCTATGTGGAACTGTGATTTAATCCACTTATAATAAAAGTGAATGTACATGTGTTTTGTCTTTTTTTTTATTGATTAGTTTTGTTTCAAAAATTTCAACTAGTGAATAGGAATTAAATTGCAAAGTGATAGCGAGCGGGCAAAGTCAGCTCGTTGTAAATATTTTGCAATGGTAAACTAACAAAAAAAGTAAAATGTTTCAAACTTACAATTGATCCAGTGATAGCATAGACATGAGTTTTATTCGTGCTGAGTTCCATATCTTTTTCAATAGGTTTTCCATTACCTCCACTAATGTCGGTGTCCATTGTTAACTCGAAGCCAACCTGTAAGGAACAAAACAAAATAGACTTATTGTTCACTTCAAGTAAATTGAATTGCAAAAGAAATTTAGGGTCAAGAAATAGCAACCTTACATAATGCATCACAATAATCTGAAAGCTTTTTTTTCTTCTTTGATACAAGGTAGGGGTAGGTATTTACCTCGCTCCCACCCCGGGAAGATGTGACACAAGGTTGGAAAATGGGAACTGAAAAGCCAGCGTATAAGAGGCATGTACACTCTGGCCCACAAAATATGTTTGAGCAGCCTGTTGACATTCCTGGTAGGATCGCCTCATGCGATTAAGAATAAACTAACCCCTTCTCAAAAAATGTTCAGTTTTTGTAAATAAAATAAAACTACTTGCTTCTTATTAAAGTTTATGATGATTGCAGGACCAAATTTTATTTTGTTGTGCAGATTCAAATCAAATCATAAAAATTTGTTATTCCATTGTCGATTGAAAAAAACAAAAAAGTAAAAAAACAAAAAACAAAAAACGAAAACAAGTATTTTGTTTTTTTTATTTAAGATTTTCCAATTTTCAAATGGTAAAGATAAAGGCCACCATTTTGATGATAAGAAAAGATAACTCAGCATTCATTATTAATATACTAATACAATGTTAGGCCCAGAAGTTATGTTTCTTTAGAATTAAATTAAAGCTATTGTTGGTGCAATTGTACTTTATCACTCCCAAATCCAATATGGCTACCAAATGTAAAAAATGCCAAATTACAGCAGACACATCAAAGATAGAAGTCAAATCGAATAATGCAGTAAATAAATCCTTTCCGCAATCAGGAAGACAGAACGATTGTATGATTTTCTAAATATATTACTGATAAAATATCTACATAATGCAAAGGATACATTTTATAAATTTCTTGAATAAGTAAAGAAAATCTGCAATGCAAACAAACATAAGCGAAGCTCTAATCATAGCAGTAAGACAGATGAAAACACTGACCCTAATCAAATAAAAAAAAACATGCCTTTTATTAATGTCAACACTAACCCTAAGTCTAGGATGCCAGTCAAGAATGCTGGGATCTGTGTTAGGACCCTAAATTCCGCTGTGCCTTTACAGATTGTATGACAATACAAAAAATGTTTATTTTCATTAAAATATTTGAATTTTTAAAGATGTTTTCCTTTGTTACAAAATTTTGTATGGCTGCCATCTTAAATCTGGGCAAGTTACCTTATTGTTGACAAACATCTAAAATACTAAGAATTTGGAAAATGACAATCGCTGTATATGCAATACTATCCTTGTGTATACAATAATTGTATACATAGTGGTAGCCTATGTAAAAATTGTTCCATATTTAGAATGAAAGAAAGGAAGTTGAAAAAATTAACATTTTTTAAAAAAAAGATATCCATTGCTTGTATCCAAATGGTAAGGATAACGGACAAGAGAAGATAATTCAGCATTCGACTATTCATGAATAAGGTACTAATACAGTGTATAATCAAACTTACCAATGGCTCCAATAGTTGATATGTAAATATTGATTATTTCAAGCAGGGATTTTCCTAACAAATTACTCACTCATGGACTAGCAGCCAATCAGAACTCAAAAAATGGACTTGCCCATCTGAGCATAATGGAACGTTCCAGCCTTCTTATAAACCGACTTTCTTTTCACTTTATCTGGTCAGATAGCTGAGCACTGACTACTAAATTCTATACTGATACAGTGTAGAATCCATGAATTATGTTTGTTCTGATTACATTGATGAAGAGCTGAAAGAATTTTGTTCTCATAATTTTGGAAAACAACAACTGCTATATATGCAAACGTCTAAGTCGTGGTGACCTATTAAGAAGCAGTTTGGTCAGATCCACAGTTGAACTGGGTTTTGTCATTGGAAACACAAAGATTTAAAAAGTAAATATTCTTCTCTTGCAGACAGATTTCAATTTTGACTCCACTGGCAGTGGAGACTTCTGCATTTCCTTGGACGACTGGCGTGATTGCAGTTTGGCTTCATGAAATGGGGTGACCCTTGCAGAGTGTCTCACTAATGATGGTGCAGGCTCTTGCTCTCACCATCATTGCAGCTGGCAAGAAACTTTTCTGTCAATAAAATATTGTATTTTCTCTAAAAGACTTTTTAAAATAAAAGCAAGTACTCAATGCATAACAGATAAAGTTCTAAGTTATAATCAGTTCTAAGTGACAGTCTTATGGAGGTTAAAGGTTCAATCATCAGTACGGGCGATACTAAGAATACAATTACGAATTACTTAAGATTTCTACCCGGTCATGGCTGATGGAATGAGAGCAAGCTACTCCCATCGTGGATTAAATAAAGGGTTCTGTTCAAAATTTCATATAGATTCCCGAGTTTGACAGAAAGATTCCCGAATTCGACAAGATGCACCTGAATAAGGTTGGAGGTTACATCGGCCAAAACTTTGTGAAAATAATATCCAAGATGAAAACAGTAGTTCGAATAATCTAAATGATACGAAAGCAATAAAGTTGAAAAATCCCCAAAAAACTCACAAGTTTTAAAAGATGTCCGTTACTTGTGCCCAAAAGGTAAACATCTGTGTCATGGTGATTGTACAACTGGATAGCTGTCAATTTGCCTTTGTAGACAAATTTAGTTGTTGTTTCAATCGAACCTCCCGAAATGTAGCCATTGCTCTCATCACTTCCACATGTATCTGCTTTGATGCCATCATCATACTGAAAAAGAACAAAGTCATTGTAGAATTCTCCTTTGTTTGTTAGGCATCTCCTTTTTTAACTATCTTTTCAATTTGAACCGTACAAATAATAATGATGTATGCAAATTTATTTCTATGAGTAAAGAAAGGGAGACTTAATCTTCATCTTAATAATAACTGATAATAATAAAGAAAGGAAAGAATAATCAAATATGCAAATTTAATTTTTATGAGCAAAGGTATGGTTTGGTTTGGTTTGTTTTTACGGCATATCAACAATCTATGGGTAATTTAATGCCGAATAAAGTTATCAAATGGAATCCTAACGTAGGATAAATATTTTATATTGTTTTTGGAAAAATAAATAAATAAATAAAAATAAAAAATAAAATAAAATAAAAAATTTGAAATGAAATTTTTTTGAAGAGTCCAACGTTCAACTTCTTTAATGAAGTCTAAGATTTTGGTCGGATTTGTGTCTTTAAACAGGTCCTTTAGATTTTTCGAGTTGTAGCATTTCCTTCAGCTTTGTTGTAGATCCTGACAGTAGATTAATATATGTTTGACTGTAAAAGGTTCTTGACATGATATACACATTGGAGACTTTTCACCTTCCAATAAATGTTTGTGAGTAATATGTGTATGTCCTATACAGAGTCTGGCTACAACAACCTCTTCTCTTCTTGCCTTTGTGTAGCCTAAGGGCCACTCCTCAATAGTTGGCCAAATCTTGTGTAATTTATTACTTTAGCATTCATCCCAAGATTCTTGCCATTTTTCTTTGATTATCCTGTTTATAGAAACATTGCTCCTAGAATACATTGCTTTTAGAATAACATTGCTCTTAGAATAACATTATTCCCAGAAAACATTACTCTTTGGCATTGGTAATCTTCTTTGTTCTCAATGTGATTGACCCTCAGCCACTACCTTCTAGTATTTATTTGGGAAGAAAAATAAAAAAGGATAAATAAGGTTTTGATTTTTTGAAGAATCAGATTGAATAATATGGTTGAGGATGAATTTATAAATACTAGGGCATGACATAACCAGCCGATTGATCGGATCGGGCATCTCTAACCACCCGTCTAGCCAAAGTAAGGGCCAGAGTAGAAGAATGGCTTAGCCACCAGGATCCCGTCCTAAGGCATCATGGGTCACCCCCCGCCCCCATGCCCTACAGGTGGTCTCGTCTTCAGGGGAAGAGGGTTATCCCTCTGCATGGGGTTGTAGTCGGCGAATATTTATATTTTTGAAAATAAGCTAGTTTAAAAATCAATGTCTAAAAGCTGTCCAACACATACCACCATGTAAAACAAACGTTAAACCGATGATGCTGATGATGATGATGATGATGCTGCTGATGATGATGATGATGATGAAGAGGAGGAGGTCTACAAATTGAGTTTGATGAAAAGACTCCTCGCTAACAAATTTACGTTTAGACAGGATAACTTGCTACCCCCCCTCGTAATAATTTATTCTGTGTGCATATTTTGAAGGGGGGGGGGAGGAGGGTGCTAAAATACAAAAAACGATTTTTAAAAAACTTACCGTTTCTACACAGGATTTATTTTTTTTTATCCAAGGCGTAATTTTTGGAATAGTTTTGTCGTAGATATATCTATAGCAACTGCGGATGGTATTCTTGAATTGTTCTTGGACATAGTTAAACTCATGAATACAAAGCAAAGATCTATTTTTCATTTCATTCCAGTATGTTACAGAAAGTTGTTCACCATCTGGAGTTGAGAAGAATCTCGCTGCGGTTGCATAATTCAACGAAATGCTTCCGTTCCAACATGTGATGGGGATCTCAACATAATAATAGAATTCGCTGTATTCGCACACACGGCCGATATAAGTTGTTTTTCCGTGCAAAGACACATAATAAATAAATTTATTATGCTTAAAACCATAAAGGTATTTTATCGGATATTTGTTAAGCATATCTTTATCCATTGATATACCCAAATAACTCTTCCGGTAAGCTAAGTTATAGTTCCCATATTTTTTTTCGGATATTATTCTTTCGGACATTATTTTTGGGTAGGCGTCAACCCTCCGTCCGTCGTATGACATAGCAACATAGAGAACAGACGTGGTATTAGAGGCATCAGGATAAAAAAACGCCACCGTAGATATATTACTCCCGACAAAATCTTCAGCCGTTAATGCATCAAAGTGTGTAGAGTTATAGATATCTGCAAGATTATACGCGACACAAGCACCTTGCTTGACAGTTCCGCAAGCAAAAAGATAGTGCGAGAATGGTTCGATCTCAAGTACGACAATGTCGTTGTTGGTCAGAGTATTAGAGGAACACTTCCGTTCGGGCAGACATTGTTGACTGTCTTGAAAAGGTCCGACTGTTATTTCTTGTTTAAGTTTCAGTGCAGAGTCAAGGCGATAGATCTTGTTTCTGGCCCCGACATAAACGTCTTGCGTTTTGGAATATTGAATAACCTGAAAGAACTGCCCTCCTTCAACATGGAATGTATCAGCTATGGGGAGAGCTGCTGCTGCTGCTGCACGAAATACGAGAAGTGCGAAAACACGCGCAAACAGTTTTATGCGATTCATTTTTCCCAAATGCATGAGGTTATCACAAATTTGTGATGGAACGATTGGACCTGGTTGGCACAACTCAAAGACAATGCCCGTGCACAAGAAAGCACCATTTCATGCTGAACGACTGCTGCGTATTTATTTGAAGATCTGGAAAAGAGAAAAGTAACCATTTAGAATTGTCTTCTAAAATAATTGATAAAAAAGACAGAAATGTTGGACACGTCCAAACAAAAAAAAAACACGATTTTACTGATATAAATAAACAAAACGAGAAATCGTTGAGAATAACTGAAGCGTTAATAGCAATTTTGCCTTCTTGAATAACCCTAAAAAATGGTGGCAAATCGCATTGTTCTATTTCTTGTTTTTCATTTGTAAAAAATTAATATTAACGTTAAGTATTACAAATTTGATTAAGAAACAAAACAAAATGCTTTTATTGATTAAGAACAAAAAAGAATTTGATTTTTGAAAAAAAAAACTGACAACCGAATGTGTGTTTTATGGCAAAAACAAACCTAATTTAAATTTCAACCCAAATATCTTCAGTCTTTATTTGGAACTAGTAAACTTTGCTCGCTTGCTATCGCTTTTAATTTCTATTTATTACTTGAAATCATTGAAACGAAACTAAGTGATAAGAAAAAGAAGAAAAAACTCCCGCTCTCCCTACCCCTTTCTCTCTCTCTATCAATAAGAAAAGAAGACAAAACTAATCAATAAGAAAAAAATGACAAAACTCTCTCTCGCTCTCTTCGTTTTGTTTTAATAATAATAATAATAATAATAATAATAATAATAATAATAATAATAATAATAATAATAATAATAATAATAATAATAATAAGGGAACATTTTTGTGTTTATATTAAAAGTGAAAGTAATTATTTTCTTTCTTTTATATTATTATCAGATATTATTGAGATTAAGCCTCTTCTTTGTTGCTCATGAAATTTAAATTTGCATACGTGATTATTCTTTCATTTCTTTATTATTATTATCAGTTATTATTACGATTAAGCCTCTCCTTTGCTAATAAAAATTAAATTTTCATAAATGATTATTGAAGTGAGCGGGACACACATACGTTCACTTCTATTATATAGAATATCAAGTATTATGGTTCATTTGTGCTCCTCAACTATTTCTCGTTAATGAACTACTATTCTATAAATGAACAGGAAATCTTTCCAAGATGTTTATAACAGAACAATGGTTAAAGAGAACAATTTCTCCAGTGTTTGGTTGGTGTAAATGGAGATTCCACTTGTTGCAGTGTGTGTGTGTGTGTGTGTGTGAGTGAGTGAGAGAGAGAAAGAGAGAGAGAGAGAGAGAGAGAGAGAGAGAAAGAGAGAGAGAGAAGATCTGAAACAGTAGGCAAGCTGATTTTCCAGCCAGTAGTCAAAAAGAGAGATTTATTTGTGACTGGAGGACAAATAAATAAGAGGTTTATCAGTGGAAGAAATCAGTGAAGCCAGTCAGCAGTGGGATGGGTTTGAGTGGGGCAGGTATCCCCTCGACCCATACCCATTTCAGAGGGCGCACACACAAAAGATCTACAGTTAGAAATGTACAAGATCAATAGCATCCTTATCAACATCATCTGAGAGATTAAGTTTTGTCCAAACAGAACCAAAATTTATCATTCCGGGTTGTGGAAAAGAAAGATTCTTTTTGTGTAAGGCTTCGTCCGTCAGTTTGGCATGCTTCAGTTGAAAAACAAAAAAACAAAAAACATTTTAATCGCTAATTGAAGGAATGTGTCTTAGTTTAATAAGGGTATCATAAATCAGCCTAAAGTTTAGTGTGCAAAAATGGGTAAATATAATGAAATTTCCTTCAATTTCAACTTGTGATAACTCATTTATTTTTTGGGTTATTTTGATAAAATTTAGATATAAATAAAATCTTTATAAAGGTACATCTCTTCCTCTTGTGTCATTAATAGTTTTTTTTCCAGGTTACTTCAAGTCAGGTTATTATTTTCAGTGATTTACTTTTAATGTCGGTGTTTTTCAACTTAATGCGCACAATATTCTGTGTTTCTATGCATATAAAGACAGTCCCATCTTAAATAAAAAGGACCACTCATTAATATGACCAGCTTAATATAGAGTGTTCCGTTGTCTTTCACACACCAAAAAATCCAAGTTGAAAACTTTAAAATGAAATTTTTACTCTATTATCAAATTGTGTTTCTGTCTGTTTTTACATGGTCCAAATTTGAGTTTTTAAAAAATTGATTTAACATTAAAAGATAAAATCTAGCTTGATCTCTACTGTATTATGAATCATAATAAGATTCAATGTGTTAAGTGTTGAAACGAATCTTATATGCACAGTCAAAGTTGCGTTTTGGTATCATTTTTGTTCGTTTTTTCGAGAGGTAACAGTATGGCTTGATCTAATAATTATTGTTTCCATTATTATCAATTTTTATTTACCACAAGATAACATTACATTTGTAAAGATGTTTCACTTGTTCAAAGCCTGCATTTTCAATTATACACTGTGAAATTTGGCTTCTGGACCAATAGCATGCAAGACGGCAAATTTTCTAATTCTATATAAAAAGCTCTGCTTGTCAGTCAGTCTATCATATTTACGTTTGGTGGATTTAGACTGTGGTAAAAAGAAAACTGCTGCAATGCTCTTAAAAGTTTACATAGCAAATATATATATATATATCTTTATATATATATATATATATATATATATATATATATATATATATATATAGCAATAGATAAAGTGAAAGAATAAAATAAGGTGCGAATCAAATTTTATTACAGTTCAATGTTCAGGCAAAGTACTTTAAAGTCCTTAACTCATGAGTTTTCAAAAAAAATCTTCTCCTCAGAGGACCATTACCGCAATGACATTACTGCAGGTAATAAAAATTAAACTTTGAAAATATATAAAAAAATATATATAAAAATACATAAAGGTATATAAAACATCAAATATATCGGCCCAAAACATACTTTTTTGTAAACCTATACAGTTCATCCAAGTCAAAAAGTTTAAAATAGCTCCAAGAAATATATCAAAGAGGTTGATTAAAAAATAATCCAAGTGGTGAATGGTGGTCCAAAAACGAAAAAAGTTATCCAGGCGGGAAATTTGTTTGCTATCGATACAGTAGATCTACTTTATCTATTGCTATTAATGCTCTATGCAGTATATTGAGCTTCATTTTTATCCGGATGTTCACTAATTAAAGATATTAGTTGCCTCTTATATCTTTTGTTGTATTAACCTTATGTGTGTGTGTGTTTGTGTGTGTGAGAGAGAGAGAGAGAGAGAGAGAGAGAGAGAGAGAAAAGGAACAAACTTTTTTTTACTGCAGAATTTTCTTTGAATTCAAAACCTGAAAATCTATTTGCTCCGTGCATGTTGGTTTCGTTTTAAAAAATGCGTAATTGTAATTTTGCATCCCGACTACTAATGACACACATCATTCAAGAATGCCGAAACATAAGCGAATACTTATTAAATTATTAAAAGAAGGTAAAATGTGCAACATTTATCAATAAATCGGATTCTTATTGACTGACTCAATAAATATTCGCTCTTAAAGATTTTTGGTTATTTTTATCAATTTTATTAGATTTAATGTTAATTAATAGCAATTAAAAACAAATTTTGCAAATCTCTATTTATATAAATTTAGAATTCACTCTTAAACTAATTATGAATTTTGGACTATAGCTGCTGGGTGTAAAAAGTCGTCATATGGGCAATATTTAGTTTAATTTAGTTTTATGCAAAGGTGGTAAAAAGGGGGTGGAAGCCCATCGTGAAAATTACAATACTCCCGATTTTTGTAAAATCTAGACATCAATTAATAAATATTCATTAAATTTCAGTTGTTTTTTGTATATTTTAAAGGGTTTTTAGAGGGAATAACCTCCCATTTGAAAATACAACTATTTCAAACTTGCGTTGAATTTGATCCATAGTCATTACGCATTAATTAAACAAGATTCCCCTTCTTAAGACCCCTTAAACTTAAGTCTTAAATTTTAGACATTTTCTAGAATCAATATCATGTAATGGATTTTGATTAAAATTGGAATAAGGATTCTAGAATTAGGTTTAGTATCAATATATCTTTATTATAATCTTCGTAAAAGGTGCAAAACTGTTCTGTTCGGCAAATTAATTTTCCCCATCCTGGGACGGGTATTCTTCTAGTTATATATTAAAAAAAAAAAATAAATCACCGTCGTTGTCGTCATCCTGGGTCATTACATTTGTGCCTTGAATTTTTGGTGGTTTAAGAATACAATTTCTGCCTGCCATTCTTCCGGCCTAAACCCATGCCTATAAACAGCATTTCCGTAATTTTGTAACATTTAAGTTCAAAATAGCATTAGCACTGTTATATGCACAGATTGAATGTGCACATTATTTTAGAGGTGATTGTTACTTTCAAAAGTAATTAATAGCATTTCTAAATATGGTGGTGTTATTATGTTACCCAGGATTGTGCATATGTGATGTAAGGAAAAAAATAAGATGATAGAAAAGAGGAGAAATGGTTAAGAATATTTTATTTATCAACATACAAGTCTGATGGTAACTCGAACCGCTCGATGCATAATGATAACATTTTGAAGACCTGGAGTTTATCTCCTTGCTATCAGCAACAATGGCCGACTTTGTTGTTGTCTCATGATTCATCTTCCCAAAGGGCAGTCACCGTGTCCCTTAAAACTCTGACCGATAAAAGAGACACAACTATGCCGTAATGAAAATCAGTTCCGGCAGAGTTTGGATCATGCTAGTGTGGCCTTGTTCTCTGTTGGTCTGAGAGGTATGGTTCTGGGTAGTCCTAGGAGGTTCATCCTCCGAGGCTTTACCTTCTCTTTGAGAAGGGGTTAGTTAATTGCTAATCGCCTGAGGTGCCCTACCGGGGAATGCCGACGAGGCTACTCAGGTATTTTTTGTAGGCCAGAGTGCACTGGCTTTTCAAACCCTGACCTCAAATGAGGTAGATCAAACAACTATGCCTTAACGGCTTTGTATCGTTTCAACCTATCAGATAGACCTTTCTTTTTATATTTCTCTAGCTGGGAAGTTAATGTCAAGGCATATTTCAAAAAGTAGATCTATTAACCAATTGATTTTTTTGCTAATAGAGTATTATATTATTTAGAACAAGCTGCCAGATCAGATTAAAAACAGGAATAGTGTAGAAGTTTTAAACATGGAATTTGATGACTTCAAAAATAATGGTAAAAAAAGGAGGAATTAAGAGGGCATTTTTGGGAACTATCAGATGAAATATTTAACAGAATTCGATATGTGTATTGTGTTATGGTGCCGTACCTATAACAAACATTTGGACTCGTCCATTCTCAATAGGTGCAAGAAGCATAGGCTTCTCAGCGTTGAGTTCAACCCCAGTCTACACTGGCAGTCAGTACTGATGTACTACTTCTCTTGTTCCTCTGTTGTATATATTTTTCTCCCATATATTTGTTTTACCTAAACCCCATGTCTGAGTTTTCATTCCGGCCCCTAAACAGAGCCATAACAATTGGCGACGAGATATTCGAGCTTACACCAACACCACAACAACAACAACAACAACAAATTTGAATTTACACAGGAAACAAAAAACATTAATGTTTTTTTTCTTGAGAACCTTCAGAAAAGGACCCCACAATGACCAGCAACGTAGGATTTCAAATTTCAAACTTACTCCACTAAAATAGACTGACAGTGTGGTTACAGTAAAAGATTCGGGAAAACTTTTTAAAATGGACGCCACAACGTGCAACAAAATTAATTATGGAAAACCTTAAAGGGAGAAAAAATTGGAGAAATTGACTACAAATTCAGCAGACAAGGCCGGACCCAGAACGGGCTACCAGAATTAAGAACATACCGATGCCAGAAAACGTCACAGCACTACAAAGCTTTCTGGGATTGGCAAATTATTACCAGGCTTTCATCCCAGATATGCATAATCTACGTGCTCCACTGAATGAACTATTGAAAAAAGATAAGGTTTGGGAGTGGACGCCTGAATGCCAGGTGGCATTGGACAAAACTATCGAAATGCTGACATCGGATGTATTCCTTACACATACCAAGACTTAGACATAATAGTGGCTAGCGATGCTAGTTCATACGGATTAGGAGCGTGCATTCTTCATGTAATGTCGGATGGAATGCATAAACCCATCGCGCATGCATCAAGGACCCTGCTTCTGGCGCAGAAGCAGTACTCTCAAATTGAGAAGAAGGCTTTAAGAATAATTTTTGCTGTAACTAAGTTCCACTGCTATATACACGGTAGATTGTTCACATTACAGACATACCATAAACCGTTAATCACCATTTTCAGTTCGAAAAAAGGCCTGCCGGTGTATACGGCAAATAGATTACAGAGATGGGGAACCATTTTATTGAATTATAATTTCAAAATGGAGTTTTTAACATCAAAAAAGATCTATCACGCGGATGGATTGTCTAGACTGGTGCCGTGATCGCTTCTCTGCAAGTGGAAGGGGATATAAAAGCTATATTGTGCAACACGGTAAGAAAGCTCCCGGTGACTCTACATGAAATTAAAAAGGAAGCCTCCAATGATGAATTCGTCATCAGTACAAAAGCTAAAATGGCTGATAAGGGCCTACAGTTTGTAAACAGTTTTGCATTATGCGATGATGTACTCATGTACAACAAGAGAGTCATCATTCCAAAAAAGTTACAAAAGAGAATTCTGAGGGATTTTCACGTTGGCCATCCTGGAAAAAACAGAATCAAAGAGTTTGATGCAGAGCTTCGTGTACTGGCCTAGAATGGATCAGGACATTGAGAACGTCGTAAATACGTGTAAAGGTTGTGCCTTGGTGGCAAAGGCACCTCATATCAAACATAGTCCGTGGCCAAAGACAGACCGACCTTGGTCAAGGATGCACATGGATTTTGCGGGCCCATTGCAGGGATTTTACTATTTAATTTTAGTCAATAGTTTTTCCAAGTGGCCCGAGGTGTTACGATGTAAAAAAACCCATCATGGAAACGGCCCTGCAGCATTTTTTACAAATGTACAGGATCATGAGAAACGTTAACATACCATCCTCACTATCTCCCGCAGAGATGATGTTTGCGTGAAAAGTGAGATCCGTTTTTGACAAATTACTGCCTAAACAGACCAAACAAGGTCGAGCCTCTATTGTACCAAAAAGCGACATATCCTAGGGGACAGGGTATATTTTAAGATGTTTAAAAATAATAAGTCTTTCTGGGAACCTGGTACGATAGAAAAGAGAATTGGAAATATGATTTACATAATCCAAGGACCTCAGTTCTCTCATAAGAGACACCTAAATCAAATTAGGAAACGACTGTCGGATGACACTGACAGCACTCCCCAGGTAGAAGAAGAAGTTATGGATATCATATTCGATACTTTTGACATAGCAGTACCCCAAGAAACCCCAGAAAAGTGGCAATCCAAAAGGAAACGGAAGTCTTCGGATCTTATTGAAATCAATCCAAAAAGGAAACGATATTAATACTCCTGAGGAGGTAAGGCTTGGAAGGGCGGTGTTATGGTGCTATACCTATAACGAACATTTGGACTCGTCCATTCTCAATAGGTGCAAGAAGCATAGGCTTCTCAGCGTTTAGGCCAACCCCAGTCTACACTGGCAGTCAGTACCGACGTACTACTTCTCTTGCTCTTCTGTTGCATATATTTAACAAGGTCATAACATATTGATATTGGATTAATAGTGTATATGTCTGTGCAACAATATTTCTGTTTTGTTTTTAAAGAGCTTAATTGAGAAGATAGTTAATAAGGAAGATATCCTAAAGAGGGTGGGGTGGGGTAGGGTTACGGTTAGGGTTAAGGTTAGGGTTAGGGCTAAACAAACAAATAACATACAGAAGTGTGCGGATGAGAATTTTCCTCTCAACTCAACAAAATATAACCGGATAATTATTGTTGCTACGATGTTGAAGAGAATTTTTTAGTTTCCAAATTCAATTTCTTGTTTGGTATGTCTTCACATTTGATTGAAACGGTCAGTATCTCAATCTGCCCATTTCTCACATTTCAGTCTTAAATAGCATTTTCGTTGGTATGTCACGCTTAAGTTTGAAATGGCATTTACATTTGTTGAAATTCAAATAGAATTTACATCACAAATTTCATATTTTAAAAATTGTTATTTTTTACATAGTTCTAATAAGTTCCTTATATTACAAAATTTTTCAATTTCTTCATAGCAATAAAAATAAAATTATTCTTTTCTGAAGAAAAAAATGATTTATCTAAAAGCTAATGCATGGCCATTAAAAGTTAACGCGTGACCATTAAAAGTTAACACATGGCCATTAAAAGTAAAAAAAATCCATTGATAACTGCATAATGAGTCTATTTTGGAATAAAAATATGTTTTCCAAATATATTTTTAGTGACTGCAAAATACATTATGATTATGCGAAATCAAGGCAGATTCGATAAGAAGTGCAGCACAACAGACACCATCCATGTTATGCGACTCTTTATGGAAAAGCATGCCGAGAGGTCAAAACTGCTGCATATTGCCTTCCTCAACCTGGAAAAGGCCTTTGACTGTGTGCCACAAGATATGATTTTGTACCAGCTGCGACACCATGGTGTCTCTAAGGAACTGGTAAGCTGGGTTAGACTGCTCTACGACTCACGAAGAGTCTGGTGCAAACCGCCGCTGAAGTTGAAGGCTCGGCCCTCTCATTCTTGTCATGGACGCCATCACCAAGAACCTGCACTAGCCTGTGCCCTGGACACTCTTGTATGCAGATGATGTTCTGCTCATCTCAAAGAGTAAATTCTACCTGCAACAAGTCCAGTCCTGGAAGCACAGGCTCGTGCAGTTTGGTCTGCAGCTAAACATCAAGAAGACAGAGTATTTAACCACCGATAAAGATGAAGATGGCACCATCCAAGTCGACAGACAGAATCTTCCATGAACGCACACCTTAAAATATTTCGGCTCGATGCTCAGTGACGACAGTAACATCCTCGGTAACGTGGCTCACATGATGCACCACCTCTGTCATCCTCTGTGACCACAAGATAAGCGGCCTTTAAGGTCGAAGATCTACCCGACTGTTGTGAGACTTGTCACTTTGTACAGCTCCAAATACTTGCTGACAACTAGGAAGGTGGAATGAAGATTCACCATTATGAAAATCAAAATGTTCAGCTGGATCTCGAGAATTACGCATCTGTAATGACGACATCCAAAAGCGTTACAGCATCGCACCGATCTAAGGCAACATAAGAGAATGGCGGCTCAGATGGTTTGGACATGTGCTGAGGACTGATAATGACACTGTCGCAAAATTTGTTTTTACATTAGAAGTTGTTGGGAAGCAACCGAGAGGAAGGCTTATGATGAGATGAGCAGACGCTCTACACAAACATCTCTGTAAAACCGGCCTTCACATGGACCAAACCTGCAATAGTGCCAAGTGGAGACAAAAAAACAACAAATTTTCAAGTTCTTTAATCACAAATTCAGTTGAAATCCATTCAAATATTTGATATTCATGATTTGTGCTTTAGTTGTTTTCTTTTTATGGCATATCAACCCTTTTCAGGTTATTTATTTTGTACATTTTGTAACTTAACGATTATTCTATTTCACTCATAAATGATACCTTCACAGGTTCTACCACACTGGGTCAGATGTGATCTAGGAGTATTTATTTACCTCCTCTCCAGGAGGTTAGGCACAAGGCCAGTTTTATCTTACTCCCACAAGGTAAGATGTGATCCAAGGTCGGATCGGGAAAGTGGGACTTGAAAAGGTGAGCACTCTGGCCATTAAAAATTGCCTGGGCAGCCCCGTCGGCATTCCCTGGTAGAGGCGCCTCAGGCAGTAAGCAATAAACTTACTCCTCCCCAAAGAGGGGAGGCAAAGCCTGGGAGGGTGGACTTCCTAAAACTGCACAGGACAGACCCATAAACCGGCATTAATCAAGCCACGAAGGCCAAGTCAGCTTGGCCTTTTGGCTAAGATCAAAGTGTAGTATCTGTTCCGATGGATACTGCACCCCATAGACTGGTATTGTCTTGGCCTTCGGGGCTTGATTTACGCCGGTCTATGGGTCTGTCCTGTGCAGTTCTAGGAGGTCCACCCTCCCAGGCTTTGCCTCCCCTCTTTGGGGAGGAGTAAGTTTATTGCTTACTGCCCGAGGCGCCCCCACCGGGGAATGCCGACGGGGCTGCCAAGGCAATTTTTAAACCCCACTTTCCCGACCCGACCTTGGGTCACATCTTACTTGTGGGAGTAAGATAAAAACTGGCCTTGTGCCTAACTCCTGGAGAGGAGTAAATCAATACTCTCAAAGCCCTGAAATTAGAGTCTCACCACTAGATGTAGTATATTGTTATAGCCAGGATGAATAATTCACGCATCCCTTCTTAAAATCTGTCAATTTACAGTAAAATTAACTAAACATGGCATCACTGCATGTTGTCAGAGAAGAGAGAAAGAATGTGTGAATGCCAAATAAAAAAAGAACCCCATTGAGAGGGGGTGGGGTCCTTGGGGTGAGTGGGGGTCCCAATCTGTTAGGTCATCTGGAAATTCAAGTCGCTTTCTAGGGGTCGGCAACCCAGCTGATCAAAAATGGAAACAGTGATGTGGATGAAGAAGATAACACATATTAAGAATACAACAACCATGGAGAAGATGGAAAAGCCACCGGTTTGTTGATGTTCTTACGAGAGTTTTAGTCCGGCAAGAATCCAGAGATGTGAGGTCAGAGGTCATAAAACACACAACGTTATTATGGAGTAGATATAAAAAAAAGGAATTGATTATTCCCGTTAAAACAGACGTACAGTGATCCATAATCTATATAATAATAAAGGATATTTATCTGTAGGTGTGTCTGGCAAAAACTTAAAAACTTGCATATCTAGACAAAGAAATCTTATACACACACACACACACACACACACACACACACACACACACACACACATACACACACACACACACACACACGTATATATATATATATATATATATATATATATATATATATATAGAGAGAGAGAGAGATAGATAGATAGATAGATACATATATACATATATATATAAATCCAGATATATAAATATATACTTACATACATCAATTTGACCGAAATACTAAATAGACTATTCGAAAAATTGAAAAAAAATCTCATTAAACAAAAATTTAATAACATTTGCCTCAACAAATGTATACATGTATGTACACAGATACATATATACATATACATACATTATATACACAAATACATAAATATATACGTACATATATATATATGTATATATATATATATATATATATATATATATATATATATATACATATATACATGTACACATATACACATATATAAACATACTAGAAAAAATGTGACCCATTGAGCTCAGATTAGATTGCTTGAATCAGGAAAAAATGAGTTTGCAAAGACAGTTAAATATAAGAAAATAAATAGAGAAAATTCAAAAATAGCCTCTTTCTGCTCGATATATATATATAATATTACGATATTATTAAATTCTTATGCACAGACACGTGTGTTTCATTCTTTTTACCAGGAATCATCAGTGTGGAGGGTGATTTCTCTGCTGGTCGAAAATAAAATAAAGTATTTCCAAAATGTTTTGGAAACGATCGTACGCCATACTAAACTTGATGTTCTAATTCTTGGAACAATTGTAATGTTCTAATTCATTGAATCCTTTTATATATATATATATATATACATATATATATATATATATATATATATATTGAAAATATTAAAATATGAATATATATATATTAATTTGAAGATATTATTCATATATATATATATATATATATATATATATATATATATATATATATATATATATATATATGTGTGTGTGTGTGTGTATCTCCCTCTGTCCTTTTCTCTCCAGCTACGGGTTAAATAATATTACTGCCTATGGTGATATTCCCTTTTGTTTATAATGAACTATTCCAACCTTTTTATTCTTCCCTTTCTTTATTACGACTGTTAATAAACACAGAGAGAGAGAGAGAGAGAGAGAGAGAGAGAGAGAGAGAGAGAGAGAGATAGATGACAGTGTCAGTAATAGATGATGTATAGAATGAGAGTAAAGAAGAGGTCCAACAACAACATAGAGTGAGAAAGGATGAAAGTGATAGATAGAAAGTTAGTATCCGATGTGTCACTTGAGTTATTTGCAAATTACGGCTAATTAGAACAATTAAAATGGATTTCTTTTTAAAACATAACTTAATCCCAAAACTGAAGAATATTTTAGCAAGTATTTTGTGTGAGTAAAATATACAAGAAAAAAAAAAACATTAGGGAAAAAAGTAACTTTATAAGAAACTTTGTCTGTCACCTTCTTTTAAATAATATTTATGTTGGTCTGTCATACTTAAGTTTGAAATAATATTTATGTTGGTCTGCCATACTTAAGTTTGAAATAATATTTATGTTGGTCTGTCATACTTAAGTTTGAAATAATATTTATGTTAGTCTGTCATACTTAAGTTTGAAATAATATTTATGTTGGTCTGTCATACTTAAGTTTGAAATAATATTTATGTTGGTCTGTCATACTTAAGTTTGGAATAATATTTATGTTGATCTGTCATACTTAAGTTTGAAATAATATTTATGTTGGTCTGTCATACTTAAGTTTGAAATAATATTTATGTTGGTCTGTCATACTTAAGTTTGAAATAATATTTATGTTGGTCTGTCATACTTAAGTTTGAAATAATATTTATGTTGGTCTGTCATACTTAAGTTTGGAATAATATTTATGTTGGTCTGTCATACTTAAGTTTGAAATAATATTTATGTTGGTCTGTCATACTAAAGTTTGAAATAATATTTATGTTGGTCTGTCATACTTAAGTTTGGAATAATATTTATGTTGATCTGTCATACTTAAGTTTGAAATAATATTTATGTTGGTCTGTCATACTTAAGTTTGAAATAATATTTATGTTGGTCTGTCATACTTAAGTTTGAAATAATATTTATGTTGGTCTGTCATACTTAAGTTTGAAATAATATTTATGTTGGTCTGTCATACTTAAGTTTGAAATAATATTTATGTTGGTCTGTCATACTTAAGTTTGAAATAATATTTATGTTGGTCTGTCATACTTAAGTTTGAAATAATATTTATGTTGGTCTGTCATACTTAAGTTTGAAATAATATTTATGTTGGTCTGTCATACTTAAGTTTGAAATAATATTTATGTTGGTCTGTCATACTTAAGTTTGAAATAATATTTATGTTGGTCTGTCATACTTAAGTTTGAAATAATATTTATGTTGGTCTGTCATACTTAAGTTTGAAATAATATTTATGTTGGTCTGTCATACTTAAGTTTGAAATAATATTTATGTTGGTCTGTCATACTTAAGTTTGAAATAATATTTATGTTGGTCTGTCATACTTAAGTTTGAAATAATATTTATGTTGGTCTGTCATACTTAAGTTTGAAATAATATTTATGTTGGTCTGTCATACTTAAGTTTGAAATAATATTTATGTTGGTCTGTCATACTTAAGTTTGAAATAATATTTATGTTGGTCTGTCATACTTAAGTTTGAAATAATATTTATGTTGGTCTGTCATACTTAAGTTTGAAATAATATTTATGTTGGTCTGTCATACTTAAGTTTGAAATAATATTTATGTTGGTCTGTCATACTTAAGTTTGAAATAATATTTATGTTGGTCTGTCATACTTAAGTTTGAAATAATATTTATGTTGGTCTGTCATACTTAAGTTTGAAATAATATTTATGTTGGTCTGTCATACTTAAGTTTGAAATAATATTTATGTTGGTCTGTCATACTTAAGTTTGAAATAATATTTATGTTGGTCTGTCATACTTAAGTTTGAAATAATATTTATGTTGGTCTGTCATACTTAAGTTTGAAATAATATTTATCTTGGTCTGTCATACTTAAGTTTGAAATAATATTTATGTTGGTCTGTCATACTTAAGTTTGAAATAGCATTTTTAAACGCACTGATTGAATGGACGCATCTTCAGAAATCCTTGTTTTTTTTCTTCTTTTTAATTTCTGGAAGGCACAACTTCCAATGCTGTTCTCTTAGCATTTCATTTCGCCCCTCTCCCCCCCCCCCCAGGAAGTGTGAGAAGGGGCTCCCAGCTGGGTTCATCCTGAGTTTCCCTATCAAAAGAAACAAAAACAAAATTCCAACGCAAAAACAATGTTTGATAGAATGTGGATCTCCTCTTTGTAGTTGTTGTTCAGTTGGCAGCAGGACTTTTCTAATTGGCCTTTTCATTATTTGCCTAAGTCTGTAGCAAAGAAGGTAGGCTCCTTCTACCAGGATAGAAAACTCCTCACACTTTCCAGTATCCTATATCTCTACATAACCACCATTCGCCCATGCATGGTGTATTGTTACCACATCTGGGCTGGTGCACCAACCACTAGCCTCTCCCTCTTCGACAGGGTGAAAAAAGAGTCTTTAACCTAAGAGGTCCTGCACTGTCTGCCAAGCTCCAACCCATGTCGCATCGCCACAATGTTGCATCCCTGTACTTGTTTTACAAGTACTTCCATGAAATGTGCTCCAAAACGAAAATACCTCTGACTCACCTGACTAGTAGCAAAATCCCGCCCATTCACTGTAGAAGTCCCTAGATGCCAGACATTTTCTACTCTAATAGTTTCTTTTCTTGGACCGCTATATACAGTATATTTCAAAATTTGTTGAAACAGAACCAAGAAAGTGCTCGATTATAAGTTCTACAAGAGCTAATATAAATTTTTTATTTAAAAACTATACATCACAGTGGCTGTTAGGCGTACCAGGGTTTCATCGGTATGGACAAACAGTCTCTGGGGTAGAATCTATCTTTATGTCTGCGCCAAATCATCAGTACCTTGCAGAGATCGAAGAAAACGAGAAGAAGTGAAAAAACAAGAAGAAATTTTTTTCTCGTTTTCTTCGATCTCTGCAAAGCGCTGATGATTTGGCGCAGACATAAAGACGGATTCTACCCAATAGACTGTTTGTCCATAACGATGAAACCCTGGTACGCCTAACAGCCACTGTGATGTATAGTTTTTAAATAAAAGGATTTTTATATATATACATATATATATATATATATATATATATATATATATATATACATTAATTTGGCTAAGCATATCAGTATTTATTTATGTATTCAATACGTCTCAACAACTGAAAGCTTTTTACATGTAAAGAGTCATAATTTTAAATCGTTTTTTTTACATTTCGCATTAGGATAAGAGAATTTTGAAAAGTGTTTCTTTTTTACTTAAGAAAACTCAAGTTTTTTACTCATAAAACGAATGACAAAAAAAAAAAAAAATTCAATGGCACAGAAGCGGCCATTGTTAAAGTAAGAAAGTTGTTTTAGAAAAGGAAAACAAGAATTGATTTTGTAAACTTCCTGGGTTTCAAGACATGTGTAACGACATAAAAGTTATACAAAAACTTTTTGAATAACAAAAAATGTCTTTTTTACGTTTGTAAGTCTGAAACTTATATATGCAGACTTAAACCTTCAGAGGTGCTTGGTTTTCATTACGTTTACAAAATCGTTAATTCTTGGAATAAAAAAAAAAAGAGAAATTTTTCAGAAGTTATAGGCCATTCCTTGTTTTCATAGCTATGAATGGTTATTTGTTCTCGGAGAGGGCAAGGCACCAGCCTGAATGGAGGTCGGGCCTGCTTAAGTGTCAGACACCTCTCTGTACAGCAAGCAAAGATAAAAGATCTTTAGAATCATTTTGGTTGGAATCTAACTCCTGTCTTTCAGACTTTGCTTAAAAATGAATCAAAGACAAGGAAGGGAAGCGGGGAAATGCCGCCACCACTGGGCACCAAAAATACAAATTCATTCTTGGCTGTGAGTAAAATAAACTTAATTGCATGGAGTTGAGATTGAAAGATACAATTTGTTGAAATCAAAAATATATTTAAAAAAAATAGGAGGCAAAAAAAGGGGTGCATGAGGGAGGGGCAAAGAGAAAAATAAATACTAAACTGACCAACAAAAAGGGGAGCTCCTGTCACCAACTACAATTCCAACCTACCCAACTCCTCCACTTGTTCCAATTCCAAAGAAAAAAGTTTACTATTAATCTAGAGGAATTAGATAGCTTTGCAAATTAAAAAGGGAGACATTTTGTTTGTTTCGTTTTTGTTTTCGTCTGTTATTCTTGCTTCTAAACGAAGAAATCTTTTGAAAAATATTAAAATTTGAAATTTGAACAGTAGGTTTTAAGTTTGAAATAGTATTTTTTAATCGCTCACGTTTAAGTTTGAAATAACATTTTTTGGTTTATCATGCTTAAGTTTGAAAAAGCATTTTTTTTGTTGCTTAAGTCCAGTGACAGGGAAAAATCAAAGATGACTAGAAGCAATGCTGGAGTAAGCAGAGATGAGTGTTATTATTTTGATTCTTTCCTTCTCCAAAGTTAGTTACTGTACAAACATCTAGTCTACTCTACTATTTTCACTCATAGCTGAGAGGAGATTGATTCTTAATTTTCCCAGGATATTAGTGAAAGAAATTTTACAACTCCCAACCTCGACAGAAATCGAACACAGTATATCACGTCTAAAGTCCACGCTGATAACTTTTACACTTGGAGCTATAACACACATACATAACGGCTCTTCTATTTATTACAATTTTGTTCTTATCTGAAAAGCAAATGCTTCTTTCTACTTTTATATTTTATTTCAAAAAGTCAAATTAAGAACTGACTTTTATAAAAATCCCCTAAAACTTATAGAACTTTCACAAGTAGACGTTACCACAGGACTGTTTTCCTGCAGGTTACAACAGGGTTGTCTTAAAATCAAATGTCAATCATCTCATTTTATTAACCCTAATCCTCAAGTGGCCTTTGACCTTGATAAGTGGTTATCCATTAGTAAAAAAAAATGGAGTTGAGCTGTTCGAATCATATGACGTACAAACTCTGGCCAAAGAGAAGAAAAAAAAGCGTGGAGTTTTACCAAAATGGAAATTCTTATTGGCATTTTTCTGCATTGAAGCCTCTAGTTTTATTTGGTTTGTTTCAATTTGTTTGAGATGGAAACACAAGGCGATAGAATTTGGCCAGCTGATCATCAGAGAAAAGAAAAAAAGGAAGAGGAACAAAAACAAAATTCCATTAATGTTGGGTGAGATAAGGAAGTATGTAGATTCAGTTTAAGGCGAGATAAGTGGACATTATGTCTTCATACAAAGAAAAGCAAATGGCTGCCTTCAACCAGTCACTGATTAAAGATTAAATTTACCTCCATTGCTTCTCGACTGACTTATTGACCAACCAGAAGATTAAATTAAGCTCCACTCAATCCATACTGACCTTTTGTAACGAGCAGAAGAAGAAAGACTTAGTTGTTGCGGGGTTTTATGGCATGTCAACCATTGTTGAGTCATTTTATGCCAAAAATCGTTTTTTTTTAGGATGACTCCCAAAACTTTCACCCTAATTCTCAGTAGCCCTTTACGTCTACAGTGGCAACTTGCCTTGTTTGGGATGAACTAAGTTAAAAAAAATCAACTTTTTTGTATACGACGATTGATTTGTAGATTAGTTTGTTTTGTCAGCGTACATTTTGTCAACAAATAATCTGCAAACAATAGTTTCGATTCAACCCATAGATGGGGCACTAACAGGTATTACCACTCCGGACTTTGAAATAGGGGGGACTCCACACTCCAAAGCTCCCAAATTGGGGCCCAACACTGGATGCAGTTTTGTGTCATACTTAGGACGGTTGGGGAACGGGCTTGAGTAGTTGCTAGGGTTTGGAAACGAGGTAGGCATAAAAAACAGTAGACAGGGCTGGGAAAGATAGATTTCAAGGTGGTGAGATAGGGTAGAGGCGAACACCTTACTTAAGTCCGAGGCAGTTTAGTGTTGTGCCAGAGACAAATTCTATTTTATCCATAGATGGGACCTTAATAGGTATTACCATTCTGGGTCATAAAAGACCTGAAAATAACTACAGGGTAACTGCACACTCTCTAAAAGCTCCCAAATTGGAGCTTCACTACCAGATGCAGTTTAAGGCCATACACAAGACCGAATAACTTAGGAAACTTGTTTATACAAAAGTGGGGCAATCAAAATTGCTAGGGGTAAAGAGAAGAAAATCTTTTTAAAAGTTGATTTTGCTTGCAATTTTTGCAGCGTTTTATACAAAACTAGCAGGACTCCTGTCCTGGCGTTGCCCAGGTAGAATATAAAAGAATGAATATTATTAAAATGTGTTAATTCAATTTGCATGTTGAGTAATGAAAATTCTATTTCAAACTTAGGGTGAGAGGCAAACGAAAATTCTATTTCAAACTTAAGGGTGAGAGGCAAGCAAAAATTCCATTTCAAACTTAAGAGTGAGAGACAAACGAAAATTCTATTTCAAACTTAAGGGTGAGAGACAAACGAAAATTCTATTTCAAACTTAAGGGTGAGTAACAAACGAAAATTCTATTTCAAACTTAAGGGTGAGAGACAAACGAAAATTCTATTTCAAACTTAAGGGTGAGAGACAAACGAAAATTCTATTTCAAACTTAAGGGTGAGAGACAAACGAAAATTCTATTTCAAACTTAAGGGTGAGAGACAAACGAAAATTCCAATTTAAACTTAAGGGTGGGAGACAAACGAAAATTCTATTTCAAACTTAAGGGTGGGAGACAAACGAAAATTCCATTTCAAACTTAAGAGTGAGAGACAAACGAAAATTCTATTTCAAACTTAAGGGTGAGAGACAAACGAAAATTCTATTTCAAACTTAAGGGTGAGAGACAAACGAAAATTCTATTTCAAACTTAAGGGTGAGAGACAAACGAAAATTCTATTTCAAACTTAAGGGTGAGAGACAAACGAAAATTCTATTTCAAACTTGAGGGTGAGAGACAAACGAAAATTCTATTTCAAACTTGAGGGTGAGAGACAAACGAAAATTCTATTTCAAACTTAAGGGTGAGAGACAAACGAAAATTCCATTTCAAACTTAAGGGTGAGAGACAAACGAAAATTCTATTTCAAACTTAAGGGTGAGAGACAAACGAAAATTCTATTTCAAACTTAAGGGTGAGAGACAAACGAAAATTCTATTTCAAACTTAAGGGTGAGAGACAAACGAAAATTCTATTTCAAACTTAAGGGTGAGAGACAAACGAAAATTCTATTTCAAACTTAAGGGTGAGAGACAAACGAAAATTCCATTTTAAACTTAAGGGTGGGAGACAAACGAAAATTCTATTTCAAACTTAAGGGTGGGAGACAAACGAAAATTCCATTTCAAACTTAAGAGTGAGAGACAAACGAAAATTCTATTTCAAACTTAAGGGTGAGAGACAAACGAAAATTCTATTTCAAACTTAAGGGTGAGAGACAAACGAAAATTCTATTTCAAACTTAAGGGTGAGAGACAAACGAAAATTCTATTTCAAACTTAAGGGTGAGAGACAAACGAAAATTCTATTTCAAACTTAAGGGTGAGAGACAAACGAAAATTCTATTTCAAACTTGAGGGTGAGAGACAAACGAAAATTCTATTTCAAACTTAAGAGTGAGAGACAAACGAAAATTCTATTTCAAACTTAAGGGTGAGAGACAAACGAAAATTCTATTTCAAACTTAAGAGTGAGAGACAAACGAAAATTCTATTTCAAACTTAAGGGTGAGAGACAAACGAAAATTCCATTTTAAACTTAAGGGTGGGAGACAAACGAAAATTCTATTTCAAACTTAAGGGTGAGAGACAAACGAAAATTCCATTTTAAACTTAAGGGTGGGAGACCTGTAGATGACCATTGACAACAGAATCACCAAATGTGTATTTAGAACAACCAACAGTAAAACTTTAATAAGTGTTCAAAGTGTTTAGACGAAGAAAGTGTTATCTTTTTGCATGTGTATGGACTTGTGTGCAAATGCGTTTGTGAGAATGTCTGTATAAGCTGTTGCTATGTTTACTAGTCCATAACTGTGTTCTATGTTGTATACTAAGGTCAAGGCTACAGTTCGTTTGCTGCAAGGAGTCTGTGTAGTTGTTTTGTGATTGCCAAAGCTTTATGTGGCAAGCTGAGTCTCTCACTACTGACTATGCTTGGGTTCTTGCTTATGTAGCCAATACTATCAAATTATCGGCTCCCAGAGCGAGTCTTTTTGATTGGTTTAAGTCCGGCTTTGGTAACCAATCGAGATTGAGTATTTTGATAGAATTGACGAATCAGTATTAAGTATTTCAACCAATAAACATCGAATATTTTCCAGAACTCGTTTCTCTGCTGCTTCTGTTATTGTTGCTATTCCACGAACGTTCCATTTCAAACTTAAGGGTGAGAGGCTAACGACAATTCTATTTCAAACTTAAGAGTGACAGACTGCGGGAGCAACCAACAGATGGACAGAACTTCTTATAGATATGTATTGACTCATCTAAAAATACTATTTCAAATTTAAACATGACACACTGATGTAAATGCTATTTCAAACTACGGTGACGTTGCAGAGAGATCACTGGATAAGCAGCCATGACAGTAGATATGCACAGAAGTGAACCTGGGAGTGTATGATTTCAAATCTGATGGTCAAAACCATGTGACTCGGTAATCTAAAAAGTTCAATAGGAGCAGTGTGATCTACAATGACCGTTTCGACATCACATAGCCAGTATCGTTTGTGTGTGATTAGAGTGTTTCGTCGGCATTAGTACAGCGTAATTTGAGATTCGTGTTTTTTTTCTGCTATCCCTCTGGTGTGAATTTCCGGTGTTGAGGTTGTGTTTGTCCCATGGAGCTAGAAGTCTGCCCTTCTACTGGAAATACTGCTACTACTACAACACAAACGTAAGCCTCTCAAACAATCAAGACTTTTAGAAATTGACTTCCAAACTACTCTATCTCTGACCAGGTCATTATTTATCCCTCTTTCTCTCAAGTCCACTTTTATCACTTCATGTTTTCCTTGGTATTCCCCTGTGAACTGAACCTGCTACCTCAACTGTTCTAAATCTACTAACCCAAGAACTCTCATCCACTCTTTCAATGTAATCAAACCAAGAAAGTTTTCTGTTCTGCACACATTCTTCTATGTTGTCCAGATTTAATCTTCTTCTGGGGGGTCATCACATCTAAGCCTATGATGGATGTGGAATGCGAGTCTTAAAGACTCACATTACACATTCATCATGTCATTCTCAAATCATTTATCTCCATAAAACGCAGGTTCTCAATCCCCACTGGCCAGTTTTTATTTTCATACATCATCACACATGCCTGAAAGACCCTTCCCTTGGTCGACAAGAAAAAATCTAAAAAATGCTGTTTCTTCCTGTCGACATTGTCCTTTGAATATCTGCTGTCGTCAGTTATGACTTTGCATAATCTGATTTGCCTTCTCAACAAAAATTGCCAACTTACCGTCAGGCTAGACATTCAAATAAGACCGTATTTTACAAGTTACTTCTGAATATCGGTTTTCTTTTTGCCTAACGGACAGATGTAACGGATGTAACGGACAGATGCACAAGATAGAAACAAAAAACAAATCCAACCTTTCGTTATGTTGATTAGCAAATTAATAAAAACATTTTGAAACTTAAAAAAAAAAGTAAACTAATCCGAAACTTGACAAGCCGTCTTTTGTCAGACCGTTGATCCTTATCAAGCGATACTTCCGTTCATGATAGACTAGTAAGTATTGTTTGACCGATGCTAATTACCAGAGCAGAACTCCCGAAAACAGCTGCATATACGGCTGGGGAAAGAATTTTGCCTTCAAACGATACATCTGCATTTTTCTAGTCCACCATTCCTACGCCCTCCATTATGCAAAACAGATTCTTTAATACATTTATGCAAGAGAAAAGAAAATTTGCATTGTCTCAGCTACCCGAGAATCCTGCAGAACCAATCTGGATATAAACTGGGCACACACTGTTGGAAATAAACTGTTTTATTTCAAAGTTTCTCTAACAAAATGAAAAGTGATATCCAATCTGCTCGTATCGACAAATGACCTCATGGTGAGTTATAGAGTTACATCTTCCCACCAGTAACTCAAGTCAAGGTTCAGACCAGTACAAGTGCAGGTTTCAAAAATACGAAAAACAAAAAAATATTTTAAAAGAAATCTACATTAAAAAATGGGTGTTACTTAATCACAATCCTCAGTAACTACAATAAATATGATTCAATATAAATATAATATTCATATAAATGAAGCAAACTTGCTATCATGTAAAAATGTAATATTTCAAGTTTTAGTGAGCACAAACAAGTTGTTAGTTTTTTTATTTAAGATTTTTAAATTCACATTTTTTGGAAAAGTCTTCATGAATGGCTACCATTTTAACTACAGTAAATACAAGAACTATTATTGTGTGGAAAAGTAATATTTCAAGTATTATTAAAATGTCTCATTTAAGTCAAGGGAATTTCTTTTTCTTTATTTTATTAATTGTTTTTTCGATTTTGTGAACTAGTTTCCGGTTCTCTGGTGTTAATCCGAGAGTTGTTTTTTCGTCCATCTTGAGCGCTTTCGATATTCACACACACAGATATATATACATGAATTTAGGTATGTGTATATGTTTATATATTTGCATGCACAGGATTCACTCCTAGACTAATTAACCGATCATTAGGAATTTTGGAACATAAGTATAAGCGTGGGTAATGTGGGTTATATTTAGTTTTATGCCAAGAGGGTAAAGAACGGGTGAAAGCTCTTTGGGAAAATTCAGATACCTTGATTTTTGTACAATTTTAACAATAAGTATTAGACATTAATAAATATTCCCCAAATCTCAGTTTCTTTTGAGTATTTTAAAATAGGCAAGCATAATATGGGCATAAACTCTCATTTGAAAATATTTCAGATTTGCATTAAATTTGATCAATAGTCATTAGACCCTATTTAGCAAGATTCCCTGAATTTCAATTTCTTTGTAAAGACTCCTTAAGCCTAAGCCTTAAATTTGAGACATTTTCAAGAATCAAAATCATTTAATAGATTTTGATCAAAATTAGAATAAGGATTCTAGACATAAGTTTTAGTAGCATTATATCTTGATTTTAATCTTTGTAAGGGGACATATAGTGGTGCAAAACTGTTCTGGTATAAATAAAGACCTGGCTAGACATAAGGTTGGTTTGGAAGTTAATTTTTTAAAGCCGTCCAATGCATGCCAGCATATAAATCAGACATTAAAAGGATTATTATTTTTTTTTTGCTGTAGTTACCGAGGATTGATATCTCAAGAAACATCAAAACGTATTTACCTCTAATTTGAATAGAACTTAAACCAAATGGAAAAATGCACCAACTTTTGTACAGTTTGAGCCACTTTCAATCATTTGTGCATCTTTAAGCCCATAATTTCAGTCGTGTAAGCTCTTTTTTACAGTTTTCAGCATGAAAAGTTATGGATTGCTTTTGAAGCATTTAGAGATTCAACTTATTAAAGGGTCCAAAGATGTTATATTTTCTGTATTTTGTTTTCTTTTATAATCAAAAATTTTTATTATTATTGTTGTGGCGAGCTTGAGTCCATTTAACAATTTTTGTCAGGTGGGCTTTTGTCCTACAACCAATTTTACACAAAACTTAACCAGGAAATGTATAATACAAGATAGACAAAACTCAGGGAAGCAATAAATGTAGACTATGTGGACAAAGAGACAAAACGGTAAATCATATAATAAGTGAATGTAGAAAACTAGTCTGAAAGGAATGCAAAAGCTAGCACAACTGCACGGAGAAGGCAGTCCACTGGGAACTATGCAGAATGGGGAATAATGGAGTAATTACCACTCAAATTCCAGAGAAAACCAATGGTCGTTATCAGTGAGAAATCAATGCTAAACGGTTGTTACGATAACGCAAAATAATTTGCAATAGTATCGAAAGCTGCGGAGGGTGCTGGAAATCTGGGGAGACTTGTTGTCACTCAGACTTCAGTGACACCACTTGTTACTGCCAGTGAGCAATCACTGATAATGACCTGTATAAAAAAAACTTCAAGTGAATACATAACAACAACAAGAACAATAGAATACTAATAAGAGAAGAATGTGTGACCTGGTGACAATTTTAAAAATATCCAATTCAAAAAGAGAATTGAAGCAGTTCCCACCCCAAGAATAATACTAAAATTAGGGGAAGAGAAGTTTAGTGTGACAAGAAGTAATAGAGACAAGACCCATTTCAGTTAATCGTAACAATCAAATTATAGGACACAATTTATGAACACAGTGACATTCAGTATAATCGGCAACTTTTTTTTAAGGAAGGCTCACAGGAAAATGGGACGACTGTTTCGATGGTAAATAGCATCCAATTAAATCTTCTCTGCATCTCAATAAAATGTGCATATATATATATATATATATATATATATATATATATATATATATATATATATATATATATAGTATGTATCACAAGTTTGTTGAAAAAAACATTATCATGCTCGATCGTAGGTTATACAATAGCTAATATATATCATTTCATTTAAATACTATACATTACAGTAGGAGTGGGACGTAATGGGTGAAAATTTCAGATTCATGCGAGTAGTATTTTTTTGTGTTCATTTATACATAAATCAAACAATCAAAAATTTTGAAAATTTTGCAAAATTCAGAAGGTGCGGGCCAAAAATAGCCGTTAGGGCTCCACGGGACTCAAATTCCAATATTTTTCGGTGAAAAAGTGGTTTCATGCGACATTGCAGGTCCTAAAACATCCTCAAAAGCTATGAATGGATATAGATGGTTAAATCTGATATAGTACTTTAATTAAGGACCATTTTCAGGCTGTGAAAGGGTTTTCATGAATGTAAAATAGCCCAAAACTAGTGGCCTACACCTTCTGAATTTTGCAAAATTTTCAAAATGTTTGATTGTTTAGTGTTATTTATGTCGAAATGAACACAAAAAATACTACTCGCATGAATCTGAAATTTTCACCCATTACGTCCCACCACTAATTACAGTTTCTGTTGGAGATACCAAGGTTTAGTCAATCTGGTAATCCTAGATTTAGGATAAAATCTGGCTGGTCATCACAGAAAGATTCGTCAGTCCCCTTTTGGTATCAAATGGTTCCGAAAAACCCGATCTTAAAACCTATGATACCAAACGGGGACTGATAAATCTTTCTGTGATAACCAGCCGGATTTTATCCAAAATCCGGTATGACCAGATTAATGAAATCCGGGCATCTCAAACAAACAGTGTAATATATATATATATATATATATATATATATATATATATATATATATATATATATAGTAGAGAATGGTAGTTTGCTTGAAGCATTGCTGGGTATAGTAGTAGTAAGTTTTTGAAAGTCTTTTCCCGAAATATCAAATAGTGATTTTTAATCACCCGGACATCACACAGACAGCTAAAAACACTCTTGCTGTTATGTAAGATTTTAGAAAAAAAGGAAAAATAAATAGTAAGTCATATTTCGTATTCGATTTATTGTTATTGTTTTTGTTCCTTACAACTTGCATCTTACCCACAGCCTTTCAAAAACTTACTACTAATATATATATATATATATATATATATATATATATATATATATATATATACATATATATATATTTATATATATATATATATATATATATATATATATATACATATACATATATATATATATACATATACATATATATATATATATATATATATATATATATATATATATATATATATATATATATATATATATATATATATATATACAGGGTGGCGCAAAAGTCACACATTAGTTTGAATCAGTAACAACTGATTCAAATGCGTGACTTTTGCTGGATTGTTTGCCGAGCGCTTAATTAGCAGATTTTCTGATTTTAACTGGCCTTCACGTTCACTGGATTTAACAGCCCATGACTTTTTCCTTTGGGGTTATCTTAAGGAAAGGGTATATGTGAACAAGCCTACAACGATTCAAGAGCTTAAAAACAATATCAGACATGAAATCCAAGAACTAGAGCCAGTTATTCTAAGGAGGGTAATGGAAAATGCCCTAACTAGAGCCCGTCTTTGTGAGGCCGAAAATGGTGGCCATTTAAAGGATATTATTTTAAAAAACTACTGCAACAAAATTACCAAGTAAATGTATTATTTATCAGAAAAGCCTAGTTTCTATCACCTAAACAAACCAATGCACAACTTTTGCGCCCCCTGTATATATATATATATATATATATATATATATATATATATATATATATATATATATATATATATATATGTATATATATATATGTATATATATATATATGTATATATATATATATATATATATATATATATATATATACTTAGTTGATTACTGTAATGAAGGTAGATGTACTCCTCATCATGTCACCGCAATGAACACCGACCGATCAATCTTAAAATTTTAGACTTCTCACTCAATCTGACGGATGTACAGTCCATACATGCGAAACATCGCATCCTCTTCGTGTTGTTCTTTATTGTCACACTCCCACCTGATCATATAATTACACAAGTGACAGTGGGTGGCTGGTCGTTTTACTCTAGTACTCCTTCATAGTGGGACAGTTATTTCTTCCTCTCTGACTAACGCGTCAGAAGTACCAGGATCTGAATTGGTAATAGAATCAGGCAGCTCAACCAAAGTAGGTCTGACCTCTCCCTCACTCTCAGACGTGGAACCACTACTACTTGTATCGGAATCTGATGATGTGTCATCGATGTTGTCCACTACCGATGTTGAACTGAGATGTGGGCACACATCTCTTATGTGCCAAGGTGTGTCATTGACGACCACTGACTGTCGACTTATCACCTGGTCTTAATTTCGACATGCAACCTTGCGGATTCTTCACCCAACTGTGTCCCCCTTTTTATAATGTATAGCGATTCTTTGGTGATCCGGATGGGACACCACATTGACTCCTTTCACTCTGATTTGGTATGAATGCGGCAAATTGGCTGGTGCTGACGAGGCAGACATTTTTATGACATTTTTATGATACCATTTCCTGTATGCGCAACGTAGTCGGAAGTTGACACCCCATTTATTTATGAACTGCTTGAATTGTTCACTACAGAAGGCAATATAATTATCAGTCAGAACCTTGATGGGAAGGGGGGGGCACGTTAAAAAATACTGATTCTAATTGCCATTGTAGCGGCTGCCAAATTGAAAACCGCATGGGGCCACAATCAATCAGTAACAAAAAATGGCAACTGTTGTAGTGCGTAGTGTCCATGCCTTGCCCATATCATACTTCATGCACATTGAGCATTCCCTTTCTCCATCGTGCTGGAACTGGGTCTATCGTCTGACATTCCTCACAATTCCGAACAATTGCCGCTTTAGACATGGACGAGTCGATTCTATGCACAAAATATAATAATCGCCTGATTCCAGGATGCCCACTATATTGATGAACCTCATTCAGCTGTGTTGGGTTCAGGCTCCCTGTGGCAAGAGAACACACTGGCTGTGTGGATTCATTCTTTCTCTTCACATCATTGAGCCACCGCTGTGGAACTTGTATCAATGAGTCTGCTCAGTTCTGATCAGATCTTACTAGTACTACATCAACCGAAATATTGTACTCTTTTACAAGTGAAATTATTGTGTCTAGCCTTTGCCTTATAAACATCTCAGTTGCTGCCTTAGTGCTCAACCAGAACTTTCCCTGCGCATTAGTCGCATACTTGGAATCCGTTTTTATGTGTAACACATTGGCCTTTCATTTTAGCGCGAGGTTTAATCCTTTTAGAACGGCATCCAGCTCTGCCACGTTCATATGTGTATCCTTTGTTGGTCGCAACCAGCATGCATCCTCAATGATAGCTCCATCGGCGTCAAGAGCCACGCTCACAGCCAGCGAGCTTGCATCCATCCACATATCCAGTTCCTTTGTGCCGATGCACCGCTTTTTTTGGATGGGATCTGATTGATGTACCCGGGCGAGTGTGTCTGCTATCATACACTTCAGAGGAGCATCACTAACTCTGTGATCCCAGCCCTATGTGACAGTTGTAACACAATGTTTGATAAATCCTGTCGCTACTTGAAGCCATCCCCACACGAGAAAGTGCCCCACCGGTTTGCCACCCATGGAGAAGATACATCTTTGTGTCATGGTCCACAGTACTGCTTCCTCGCCGCCATCGCAGTCAACCATGCTCCTCCCAAATTTCTAATCTTGCACCGTTTTGAAGCTTTTGGGAATCCTTACTAGTAAGTCCATACAGATCCAGATGCTTCCTCACGGATTCTGCCGATGCCATGTCCTCATAAATATATGTCATCAATATGACGTTGCTCTCCTTATCTTCTCATCCTGGGCTCACACAGCCTCGAGCACAGCTCGCATTACCAGAGGCACCACATTTAAGCCGAACCCTAACCTACTTAGACAATATCTTTGCCATTTAAATATCATAGTTTGGTACGGTCAGAGGGATTTTTCAACATAGATCTGCAGGTATGCCTTCCGGAGGACCAGAATGGAAACAATTGTCCATTGCTGTCTCCATTCTCATAATTTCCTCTGTGCAGACATCTGCATCGCTAGTGAATGCATAAACATAGATGTTTAATTCACGATAGTCCATTACAGGACGTACCTTATTTTTATTGGCATCAGTGGTATTATTCCCTTGGGTGGGCCAAACTCCTTCTCATTATATGGCAGCAACCAATCGATGTTTATCCAGGTCTGCAACTCGCAGTCATAATCCTTCCTCAATTCAGTAGACATCGGATATTCGAAAATCCGAGTTTCCAGTTTCTCTGGTGCACAACCTGCTGACCATTTCTATGCTGCAATCCACACTCCCTTCTGCTCGTCAAATTTTGCAACAAAATCAGCTTCATTAATACACAGCACTGAACATATGGGTTGTGTCTCCCTAAACTCAACATTGCGTGATGTGAACACGGCCGAGTACCTTAATGGCGTCGATGTCAAGTAGCATATCAAAATCAAAAGGTTTCCCTTGCATAACCGGTACATTGATATTAGCACCGTTTCCAGTGAAGCCCATGTAGTTATCGTCATCTTCTGTGACCACAACTGACACAGCTTTGCGCTCAATCTGGAACATGAGCACCTAGTGTCAAGGAGAGCCAAGAATGGTATATCATCAACATAAACTGTAGATAGCGCCGAGTTCAGATTCTGACTGGGGGAAAGACTGGCACTGATGTCTCATCGCCAACTTCGTTTCCCGGACAATTTCTGACCAGATGCTCAGTCTTGTTGCATCGATAAGTGTTGACAGGTTGTCAGTCTGTAAACAGAAATGATTAGGACCCTTGCATTTATAATACTTATAATCAGATCGGACCGTGCCCACAGGTGATTGAGTGATTCTGGCAGGCTGTGCTGCAGCCACGAGTGGTTTCCCCAATTCAACACCATCTTTCATCAACACTCGAGCTCGAGCCAACAGCTCTTCTAAGGTATGATCACCCACTCTGGAGGAGGACCGTACTAATCTTTTCATAGGGCCAGGAAGCCCTCGTACAAACACACACACCATCACATGATCTGGTATTCCAAATAGGACTGATAGTTTCTGCAAATCTGCCAAATACACATCTACGGTCTTGCCTGGATGCAACACACGTGCCTCAAACTTCTCATATGCCGTTAATCTGTCATCGGCAAAGGCAGTAAATAGTGCTTCTTTAATCTGCGCTGCATCGAATTTCTATTTAGTCAGTTGTTGGTAAACTGCAAACGCCCCCCCCTCCTCGTGAGCCAAAGTGGGATTACATGAATCAAGCCGTTTCACTCCAGATAAGTCACATAATTCCACTTTCTCAATCCATTCAATGACTGCTCCAATTCCATCAAACTCAGGAATAATCTTTAAGTTGAAACGGCTATCAATTTTAGGCGGAGATAGCTTGTTTACTGTAATGAAAGTAGAGGTATTCCTCGTTAATGTCACCGCAACACACACTGACCAATCAATCTCAAAACTTCAGACTTCAGACTCAATTTTCTCTTTTAGCTCTCTCAGCTCCAACTGCCGCCTTCCATTCTCTTCCTTCCATTTACATCAGCTGATCCCCACATATGCTAATCAGTTGTTTCTACAAAACGGCCACCTCTGCGAAGTGAATTCCCTCTCCATACTCTGGAGGATGTACAGTCCTGACATGTGAAGCATCGCATCCTCTTTGTGGCCGGTAGATGTTGTTCTTTATTGTCACAATAGTATTTAAATATATTCTCCTCGTAACTTCATGGTAGGGGACTACCAGTTAAACATGAGATTGGACCGGGATGGTTTCGAAAAGATCACACCCTTTCTCATGTGCGATTTCTGGGCAATGAATGTCATAATGGAGGGCAGGAGGCCATATTGCTGGCACTGCGAGCAGAAGGGGCACATGGCAAAGAATTGCCCCAAAAAGTTTCCACAAAAGAACCCTTCTGCTGTAAAGACGGTGCCAGCAGTTCCTACACCAGCAATCGGAGGGGGCAACGTCACAAATAACAAGACGGCTGGAGTAAGGTTGTAAAAGGTGGGAAAACCATCTAAGCCAAACCTTCAAGTGACAAACCGGAGAAGTCCCCATTCAAAAAGATGCAGCCCCCAGAAGTACAAGGGATGCGGCCACCCTCAGAGTCGCACAGTTCTACACTAGCCACCGGGGAGCTGCAGCCAACAACGGCCCCAAAGAGGAAGCTTTCGGTCCCCTCATAGTCTGATTCAGAAGGAGATGTGGTCAGCATGGAGCTGAAGACATAACCGGAACGGCAAGGACAGAGAGTAAAGACATCAAAAAGAGCCAGAAGAGAAGTAAAATGTCAAGGAGGATGAGCCCCAATCCCCTACACATGAAGAGATGACCATCTCTTCTGCTCAGACCCCAAAACCCCAAACCACTACCTATTTAACTCTCCCTATTTAACTCTCCCCCATCCAGCTTTTGCTCTTTGTCCAAAGATACTGAGCCAGAGCCCTCAGTGCGCAGCAGGTCTGCGTCTCCTGCAAATAAATTTAAAACCCACAAATACCCCTTTTTACCAAGGGACCGAATATGCGAGGTAGACCCGCATCATGCAGCCACAGATATCAAGGCTAGCCATCGAAACACTATCTGGCTGCTGCAGCTCCTAGAAAAGGTCCGGGGTTTGGAAGTTAACAACCAAAAAATATTTCCTGCTGCTCCCTTAATAGTAACATTCTTGCAGCATAAAGCAGGTAATCGCACCAAAGCGCTATGGCAAATGGTTGAAGCTGCTAAGGGGGCAATCTCGGGCCTTAAATTGGTGGAAGAGGGGCATGACTCCCTCAAGCAACTGGAAGGGGGGGGGGTAAGGGAAGGGTCCCCGTTTACGTCCACCCTTCTTTTTATAGGGCCCTCAAATTAACCTAGTCTGTAGACAGGTCTGTACTCAACGTCCTGATGTTGGGGGCTTGGGAATGCCTGACTTGGCGAGCCATTTATATGCCAAGAGGTTAGCATTCTTGAGGAGTCCGTGTGGGGCCCTGTGGTTGAGAAGGCTTTTCCCAACCTCATCCCTGACCACTTGGCTGAATGTGTCGTAAGCCAAAGGGTCAATTGCGGTTCTTCAACAAATGCCGAACTGCGCTCAGAGTGCTGCCGGGGTCCAGTGACCTCACCTGGTCTAGGAAAACACTATATCAGGAATTAGTGGTGGGGACCGCTTTGGATCCACTTGGGGGGCGACTTGGATTGTCGGAGGAGGAGGTTCGCTCTCAGTGGAATTGGAGTTATCTTAACAATACTGAGTTTTCTCTAACCTGGCGATTGGTTCAAAATGTTGTACCTCTTAATGGCATACGCTTCAGTATTGGTTTGGATATGAACCCTTTTTGTCCACGTTGTGAGGAAGATGAAATTGAAACGCCTTTTTCAACTGCCCCAAGCTTCGTGAATACTGGATGTATGTCAATGAAGTGACGGCTTGCATCGTTCCCGAGCGGGTGATGTGCCTGGATGTAGCGTTCATAGTCTTCAACATGGACCCCTTGTGGCCCAGGGAGAAACGAATGGTGTTTCTTGCGATTTTAGCCGTAGCTAGACTCGTAGTGAGGTCTTCACGCTTAGACATAGGGAGTGGGAGGGCGCCGCCTTCTTATTACGATTTGATTCCGTATTTTAAGCATCAGCTTAAAATCAAAATTAAATGTGATAGAAGGAGGTTGCCTACCTCACTGTTTAGATGTAGGTGGATACTCACCACTAGTTTATGCATGTTCGTATGGAATAGAATTGAGTTTGTGTTCCCTGCCTAAGCATGGCACATGACGACCTTAGGTCTTTCTTCCTGACAATTGTTGGATCAGTCACTCAAATGAGTCTTGTCCTCCTATCTTTATTTTAGGTGTCAGAACTCCTCCAGAATGCCAGTTCCCTCGAGTTTCTTTATCCCTGGCCTGCGTTAATGGTATTTATCTTGGAGGATACCGCACATCCCTTAAAAACCCATCCCGGTATTTCTTTTGTCCCACTTAGGGACTGACTCTCTTGCTTTCGGTCAATCCATCCAGAAGACAGCGAGCAGTTCATACCTTAGATAGGATAGGAGGGTCCTACTAACGTACCATAACTAGCATTTTATTATTTTTTTAAAATTTATTTTTATATATCTCTTTTATTTTTATTTATTTTGGGGGGATTTTTTAAGGCTTCTTTGTTCTCCTATTCCCATCATCATCACACATTGTAAATATTCTGTAAATAAAAATCATGAAACACCTGGGGATATTTTAAGTAGATTAGTCCATAGAGTGAATGTGGTATTGTAGTGATTGGAACTAGTTTTAGGGCATAGACCAGTGGACGACCCCCGACCCCCATTTTACCCACCATACCCTTTTTGGCCTTGTGCCACATTTTTATATTTTAAAGAATGTAAATTTATAAGGAGAAATAAAAGATGCGTTGGTTGGAGAAAGTGAACGGAAGAGAAAGGCAAAGTGCCGCATTATTTTTGGATAGACTTTTTATTGTTCGTAAAAAGCAGAAGTGACGAAAGAAAGAATAATTCCAAGGTCGAATTATTTTTGGATACACTTTTTATGGTTCGTAAAAAGCAGAAGTGACGTAAGAATAATTCCAGGGTCGAATTATTTCTGGCTAAACGTTTTATTGACTCGTTCATTAACGAATAACAATAATAATAAATAGAAGAATCTTTCATTAAATTAGTAATAACTATTAATTGTTAATGTCATTTTATAGAGAATGAAATTAATTAATTGAAATGTTCTGATTGATTATCATTTCTTGAGGGATCGGGTAGAGCTAGTAAATAATAAGAGGCTAAGAGCCCAAGATGCAGTACCATTTTTTATGCATTTTCCTTTTATTTAGCTGATTTAAATAAATTAGTAACTATTAATATTTGGAAAATCAAACTTTTTGTATTTACAGAAACAAACGTACGGTATTTGAACAGATGTTTGTATTAATAGCGATTATTGACCCCCAAGTGTTTGCTCCATAAATTTATTGTGTAATCACGTAGTCCCGAGGAAAAGAAACACACACACACATCTGGTTATCTTATACTTGTATAAATATTCGCAAACATCAATATGTATTGTGAAAAAAAGACAATGTTTTATTTCATATGTATGTTTTTTTTTTCAGGGGAAGTTTTGTTTACAAACACCATAATGATGAAGTAGGAATATGACTGAGGATAACTTACAATAAACAACACATGTTCGGAAGGAAACAAAAGGATAATAAAATGACTCTGGCACAATAATATAACAATATATAATAATAATTAATAATAAAAATTTCTTACCTTAAAGAAAACTGATTGACCGTACATAGCTAATGGAAACAAGTGGATAGTGTCAAATACGAGGTGTTTTCTGGTCTCTTAATGAGATATAAAAACTCTAAAATGCACAAGACTTTTATTGACACTTTTTATGAATGATATTTGGGTGTAGTTTAAAGATTAGAAGAAAGGACAATGGAGTGAGAGGTCTAGCATTTGAATTCCCTGGATTTGAAATTTCTGCTAAAAAAAGTTTTTAAAATTTAATAGTACAAGAATTTGTCTAGATGTCGTGTATTTTGATCCTAAGCAAATGTATTTAAAGATTGTACATACAAGTATTCAAGTAACAAGGATTCTTTTTAGGAGACGGAAAGAGAAAAAGTTGGAATTGGAGTGAAATTAGACGATCAATTTTCAGTAGAAATTTCCAACTTGTTTTTTTAAAAGAAAATCGTTACTAGAACACCACATATCCTCCGCCCTCCACCACACATATGGAGGAGGCAAAGGGATCAGTTTCCAACTTTTTTACCATGTTTATGAGAGAACAATTTTTACTATTGTTGAACAAACCTTTTTTTCTTTCTCTTTTTTAGTCATTCATAAACATAGAAGTTTCAACTTCACAGAAGTTTTAAAAAGTTTTTTTTTAGTTAAATCATTCGCTTGAGATGAATAATGAATTTTATTCCAAACCAAAATGGGAAAAATTGAGAAGGAAAAAACAAAAAAACAAAACAAAAAATAAAACAAAAAACAAACTTGTTTTCTCTAAAAAAGGAGAAGAATTTTGTTTAAGATCTAAAGTTTGATCTGTTAAGTGGAAAAAGAATAATTCAATTGTGAGTTTTGTTCCAAATAAATTTATATAGACTAGCAAGACCTGTGGAAATTCCATGGATGCTTTTTACATTGGAATTTATTTTCTTGAAATCTAAGAATTTTAGATGATAGATTAACATAATTTTATATACATCTTTTATTAGAGAAATAATAATAACTATGTGACCCATAGATATTCCACAGTTTATCTTTCATCTGTTGTATATTGCTGACATGCTTAAAAATATTTTCATTCTATGGAAGTCCGGCATAAACAGAGACCCTACAATATTAGTGTGCCACCTTTGTTCAAACTAAAACATACTTATCTAAGTACTCCAGTTGATGTAGTTTCAGAATATATCTGGCTATTATGGGGGTCTATCTCCAAAACCTTTGTAGGATTTTGTGACATATTTTCATTTTATAGACGTCTGGCATGAACACCACTGTACCATCTTTGGATAGAACTCAACGGCGACATCAAATAGAAAAAAAACTAGGTAAATATATGGAACTTACCAAAGAGCTGGAGGGACTATAGAACATGTAAACTACCATAACTACAATAGGAAAATCCTGGAAAAAGAATCTAAAAATAATTGGAATCAAAGAGAGGATTGCCAAACCATGGCACTAATGAAAACAGATGGCATATTAAGGAAAATCCTAGAGTGCGGAAACCACCCCACATAACCAGGTGACACTGACCAACCACAAATAAGTTTAAATAAAATGGCAATTGAGCCAAACACAACTGGAATTATATTAAGACAAATTCAAAGAGGCTTAGACCACTTGCGTAGATGTCTAAGAAGAAAACGGCCGGTACGAGAACGCAAAGTGAGTTGCACTGGTTATGGAAAGAAGTGGAGAGTATTGGAAATCTAGGGTGACTTGTCACTCAGGCCCCAGGGAAAACCACCTGTTTTTTACCAACAATAGATCACTGATAATGACTGGTGTGAGAAGTAAGAAATAATAATGAAGAAAGAAGAAAAAGGAAAGAGATAAAACGGGGATAATCTTATGTAGTAAAGTAGTTAATCCTAATGTTTCCAATGTTTTCCTGTAACTGTAATCTTTTACTGGTTTTATTAATTTTATCACTCATCTGTGTGTGTCTCGACACTAAAACCCAGACTAGAGAATGAAGTTTTATTAGAAATGTGTCTGTGGGAAGAAGAAGAAGAGGCAATTACCCCCACCCCTAAAAGAAAGAGGGATTGGGGGAGTTAGTGCTCCCTCCTCTAAGTTAAATGAGCTGATCAGTTGATGAAGGATTACACTAGCCCAAAGTAAGTATATCAGATTTACAAGCAACTGACTGAAACAATTGATTGTACTGACAGAGGACCCTTCACACCTCCACTTTTAGGAAGTGAGGGGGGGAGGGGGTCAAGCACATGTAAGGGCCAATCATCAAAACATCCCCCCCCCTCCCTTAATAAATAAGCTCATCCTATTAATCAGAAGGTGAAGCATGACCTTCTTGTAGAGTGGATTCAGGGTGGGTGATTGAATGGGGGTGTTGTAGGTGCTTAATTTGGAGTGAGGAGGGGCGGATGTCAGCACAACCTATGCTCACTTGTTAAGAAAGAAAGAAATGTGTCCATATTAGACCCAAAAGAACAGATGAATGAATTGTAAAAGGTTTCCTTCTTTAGGAAGCATGATAGGCATTGTGTGAGCAGTGACTGGGGGGGGGGGGGGGGGTAAGGACGGAGTCGTTGGCTGTGGTGGAAGGGAATGCTGGTTTTGAATATTGACAATCAGAAATGTATAAATTGTGATTTTGAACTGTGGTTTTGAATATTGACAATCAAATTATCAATCAGAAATGTGGTTTTGAATATTGACAATCAAATTATCAATCAGAAATGTGGTTTTGAATATTGACAATCAAATTATCAATCAGAAATGTGGTTTTGAATATTGACAATCAAATTATCAATCAGAAATGAGGTTTTGAATATTGACAATCAAATTATCAATCAGAAATGTGGTTTTGAATATTGACAATCAAATTATCAATCAGAAATGTGGTTTTGAATATTGACAATCAAATTATCAATCAGAAATGAGGTTTTGAATATTGACAATCAAATTATCAATCAGAAATGTGGTTTTGAATATTGACAATCAAATTATCAATCAGAAATGTTGTTTTGAATATTGACAATCAAATTATCAATCAGAAATGTGGTTTTGAATATTGACAATCAAATTATCAATCAAAAATGTATAAATTGTGTGTTTTATAGCATATCAATTTTTTGGATTATTGTTGAATGCAGTCATTTTAGTAAAAGTTTGTGGCTTCAAAGATTTATTTATAGTGCATTATTTGGATTATTCAAACTACTATTTTCACCTTGCTTATTTTCACAACGTTTCGTCCGATGTAACCTCCAACTTTCTTCTGGTAAAAAGTGACTTGGGAATCTTTATGTCAAACTCAGGAACCCCAGTTTATGTAATTTTGAACTGAACTCTTTATTTAATCCACTCGGAAGGTAGATTGTTTTCCTTTCATCAGCCATGACCGAGTAGAAGTGTTAATCAATGATGTGAATGCATGTGTACACCCTATTCTCGACATGCGAATGGGGACCGCTTGTGAATTTAATATTCGCTTGAAACTTCCTTCTTCGAAGGAAGCTGGCTCAACCCGTCCAGGGTGCATTGTGCACCAAGACTCCCGACAGCCCCATAACTGGGGTTCTATCGATGGATATACCTTTAATGTCATAACCATGAAATATTCTATTGAACTCAAAGATGGAACCCTAATAGGTAATAATGATGATGACGACGACGACGACGACGAATCGAGTATACAGGTTTCCAGGGTCTTTATTTGTGGGTTCTCATATGAGAAAACAGTCCAATTCGAGATCCACACATCCTATCTCAAATCGGGCATACATTATCGTTTGGCATTTTCGTGGGCACTATTCTTGCTGCTCTCAGCTCTTCAGCACGATAACACCGTTCACTTTCAAACCTTTCCACACCACCCCTTGTCCCGAGTGCACTCACTTCCCATGTTGTGTGATCAATTCTACACCTCTTCCCATCCTCCTTCAAACAATCTGTGTAACACTTCTTCTGTCTTCCAACCCTCCTAGCTCCCACATTCAGTTCGGAATAAAATATTTTCTTAGGATAGGATTGGTCGATCATTCTTACAACGTGACCAGCCCATCTCAAACGATTTTTAACAATTAAATCCTCTATACTAGAGCAACCAGACTCTTCCAAAACACTGATGTTGGTTCGACGATCTTGCCAGTTAATTTTTAAAAGGGTATGCGGGGTATGTAAAATACGTCAGAAAGCTGAATGCCCATTCCTTGCCCAGTTCCAAGTCACCCTTGGGCAAGATGTAGCACCTGTTAGTCTCCTTCTGATATTCCAGAGGGTTATCATAGAGACGTGGTCGCTACTCAAGCGGTTAGTGAGGGAGTGACCACCCTCTACCTATGCAAGTCAAAACCTTCAGCAGCAGGAAGGCTAATTTTCTCAGGTAGACGAATTTAAACAAATCAGGAGAGTAGAAAGTGGACCTTAGATTTACTTTCGGCAGCCTTGTAACTCTTACTTCCCTTATTTTGTCCTTTAGTCCTCACATTCCATGAGCGATGTTTCTGACAAAGGGGAAAGAATTGCTGTTTTCTGGGTCGGAATCTATCCATCTAACACTTATCGTTGATTAGTTTTTGACCTTGAAGTAGTAATTCTTTTAGTTCATTACATCAAGTGGCTTCATGCCTTGTCTAGAGCGACTTCCATAAAAAAATCTTTTTTTAAATCAATGGCTGAGAAATGAGCTGGCATGTAGATGAATTTAGTATAGCTGAGCCAAACTGGGTGACAACGAACAGTCTAGTGAGCAGACATTGCAAAACATCCCTCAACAGCAGAGTAGTCTGCATGTAAGACTGTGAAGGTGGATGAAGAATTGCAACCAGTTAGCGGGTTTGGTCGTCTCGGTTTCACTGAACATAAACCCGTCTGGCCAAGATAATGGATCTGTTGTTTGTGCATCAACTTATCCATGTTAAACAAATCCACATACAGGCATCTCCAGGGACACCAGTAGTGGGACAAAAGGTTGAAGAGAAGAATGGAAGGAAGTCTGGCTGCGATCGAAAGAATGCGGTGAGGACAGGATTGTGATATTTGGAAGTCTTTAGTGTTCAACCGGCACGTCCAGCGGCAAATGTTTAGTTCAGTCGTTTTGCTCTTGGACCCGAAGCAAGAGAGTGATTTGGCGTTCACATCCGTAACTGAGCAGCCCCAATAGGTAATACCATCTGTTAGTAATGGCAACTAAAAGGTTACTCCACACACTCAAGTTTTACGGCATATCAACCCTTTATCACTAAGTGTGCAGCAAATTCACACTTTTATATAAAAACAAACAAGTAAAGCACGAGTTGTCTCCTTCTGTGATGATTACTACTGGAAAATGGAAAATCTAATAAACAAACGGACAAAAGTAAATCCTTTCTGATTATTATTATTATTGGTGACCAAAAATATATTCAGATTCTTTGATTTTCTATAAACCAAGTGAATGCAGACAAACGTTTTCATCATCATCATCATCATCATCATCATCATCATCATCATCATCATCATCATCATCATCATCATCATCATCATCATCATCATCATCATCATCATCATCATCATCATCATCATCATCATCATCATCAGCAGCAGCAGCAGCAGCATCAGCATCAGCAGTTTAACATCTGTTTTACATGCTAGCATGTGTTGGATCGCTTTTAGAAATTCTCTGGCCAGGTCTTTATCCCTCTTTCTTTCACATCCATCCTTATCACTTCCTCCAGTGTTTTCCTTGGCCTTCCCCTACAAACTGACCCAACTACCTCAACTGTTCTACATCTATTAACCAAACCACTCTCATCCATTGTTTGAACGAAGTCTTCTGTTCTGCACACCTCTTCCTATACTGTCCAGTATTAATCTTCCTTTGAGGTCATCAAATCTAAGCCGGTCTTTAAGAATCACATTACACATTCATTATATCATTATATCATTCTCACTTCACTCCATGCAACGCTCATTGTTTTCATTGGTAGATTTGATCCACTAACATTTGATCCGCTTTCACTGAACCATTCAAATTATGAGATTATTTTAGTGCAGAAGAAAAACAGCGAGACAGACGAGATCCAGATGCAGACCATTAACGCAAGTCTCTTCTTTTGCGGGTAAAGCAAATTTGAAATTTTTACTTTAAAATCAGAGAGAAGGATGTCACGTTTCTTGGGTTACACAATGAAAAGTATGAAGCCATTAGCTTTATAATGAAGACCTTCAGAACTTCAGGCAGATTTTCATGAAAGAAAAGCATGATTCTTTATAATCACCCCGCCATGAAAAAAATCTATTCTTAAAAGTTGTCGTTAGTTAATTGTTGGTGTGAATAATCTAATAGTCAGAAACTCTGAAAATCTCGATAGATTTCGATAGATCAACAACTATGAAGTACTGTATTGAAAGCTACGGTAAATATAAGAATATAAATCTCTATATCAATAAAATTGTGTGACTACTTATGTGTGTGTTTCTCGCCTCTACATGACTTTTTTTTATTTACTAATGTATTATTAAAATACAATAGGCGTAACGTGCAAAAAATATCTTATTTAAAAAATCCTATTTAAAAAAATATATTAATTATGAAATTAAATTCATTACAATGCATTTTAATTAATTCGTAAGCTAATCAGCGTTTTAATCTTTTGTTAATAGTAGAAATAAAAAAATAAATTACTTTGTGAACCTTCTAAATTTGAAAGGAATTTGGAAGCATTTAAACTGTTGAATAGAAATTCATTTATGGTTTTAAAATGATTAGCGAATCCTCATGTATTGAAAGTTTTGGAAGCTATTTACATTCAATAATTTTATAAATAGAGATTAAAACAACAAAAGTAGTTATAAAACTATAACTATTTGGTTCAATTAATAATTTAATGAGCAAACGTAATATTTAAATTTAACTTTCAAAATACTATTTATAAAAAATATTAATAATTTGATAAAAACAAAACGGTATAATGAAAAACATAAAGCAAAACAAAAATAAAAGTAAAAAGACTCCTGGGCAACGCCAGGTAGATACAACTAATTCTATTTATAAATAATGTATGCATGCATTTTCAATATAAAAAAAAATCCCCCTTAACGTTTACGAAAATAAAGAATTTAAACTGTATCCATTTTTATGAATTATAAAGAACTAAAAGAATAACCGTCGCAGGACGAGTAAAATTAATTCCCTGAACAATTTTGCACCACTTTTATGTCCCCTGATGAAGATTAAAATCAAGATATAATGATATTATTTCAATTTTTATCAAAATCCACTAAATGCTTTTTATTCTGGAAAATGTCTAACATTTAAGGCTTAAGAAGAAATTGAAATTCACAGAATCTTGCTTAATTGGTGTCTTAGGACTATGGATGAAACTCAGTGCAAATCAGATATATTTGAACTTTCAAATGGGAAGTTGTACCCTTATTATATCCTCTAAAAAAATTTAAAAAAAAAAAGAAGAAACTGAAATTTGGGGAATATTTGTTAATTGATGTCTATCTAATACCTATTGTTAAAATTTCACAAAAATCGGAGGTATCTGAATTTTCATGAAAAGATTTCACCCTCGTTTTTACCATGTTTGCATAAAACTAAATCAAACTAAATATAGCTCACATTTGACCCCCTTCAACTTACCAGCTGTGTTTCCAAATTCATAATGATCGATTAATTAGTTTAGGAGTGAATCCTGTACACATACACATACCTAACTTTATATAAATAGATATTTTAAAGATATTTCAAGATTCTATTTTAGAAAATTTTATTTCTTTAAATAATACAGTAATCTATTGTATGTTATGTCGAAAAATGTTGAAGTTTTGACTTCAATGTTTTCATTTTTGTTTACAGTAACATTTTTAATTAAAATGAAAGGAAAATGATTTTCAAGTCTAATAATAGTGAGCGTTTTGTGATGCTGTGGTTTTAATATGGACACAGACAACATGGCACCATTACTTGCTACTTAAAATATTTTCTTTTTCTCTACATTTTAGTTTTTCATGAAAGAACCAAAATTATTTCAGTTCTGTTTAGAATCCTCTTCAAACCATTTGAACATTGACGAATTTATTTTTGACATTTTTCTTTCATTTTAATTGAATAACCAGAATATGATTCGTAGCAGAATTGAAAATACTGTTTTATTTTTTTAATATCTTTATATCTAGGCATTTAATATATACTGTTTTATTTTTTTAATATCTTTATATCTAGGCAAAATCAAAATACAGAATGAAAAAGTATATCCATACAAACTTAATTTTATTTGACAACTTGTTAAAGCAATGAAAAATCAAAAAGTTTGTAAAGAAATGACAGTTCAAAGTATCCAAAGAACGTTCCGGAGTGAAATAGTTGCTTTTTGTGTGAGGAGAAATTGAGTACATATGTTTGTTTCAGCTGGTGCTGCGTGCATTTACGTGTGTGTGTAAATAGAATAGGCATAATAGATGTGTGCGTGTGTCTCTATTAGCGTGTTTGTTTTGCCAATAAGAGAGTGTATGTATGAACTGTGTATATGCGTTCGATGAGTGGCATGTATTTGCTTCGGTGGGCGTACAGAAGTTTGTGTGTTTCTCTCGTCATATGTGTGCTATTGCCGAGAGCCTTTCGAGCCTCAAAGGGGGCCCCAGGCTGGATTGTGATGTATGCAAGTATATTGTCTGTGAAAGAAGAATAGGAAAAAGAAAAGAACGCTGTGTTTGAATATTTATAGTATATGCGAAATTTCGGGATTGAATATTTCTTGTGTTTTGTAAGAAACTACTGATTTGAGTTTTTGTCCAATCAAGAGTCGATATGTAATAACAACATTCGCTGCCACTTTTAACATTTTTACCTGGTTTAATTATAAGTTTCAAGATAATGCAAGTGCCACTGAAGAAATGAAGGAATAATAAGCGTTGTGACAAAAGAACACAAGCATCCAACCTTGAGATTCAAATGTTTTTATATCCAAAGAACAAAAAAGGTATTTGCAGGCCTTATCTGTGGCAGTAAATTTTGCCCTGTTAATCATTTTTGTAAATTATTGTCTTGCTTTTGGGTTCGATTCTGCTTTAAATTGTAAATGGATTTCTTCAGAACTCGAGGAATTCTTTGAGTTTCTCTCAATCCTGGAATTCATCTCTACTCTCTTCCTGTTGGCGTTTGGCATCAGGCAGTTTTTATACAAACATCACCTATGCAGCAGACTAGGGAAAGGAGTCAAAAGTTGAAAAAGAAAAATGCATTTCTCTTCAGTTATCTGTATATTTCTGATTATCGGATGTTCTGTGAAATTGCAGTAAAGTATTAAAATAATACACATTTATTATTTAAGAGCTATGTCTACCTGACGTTGCCCGGGAGTCTTTTTACTTTCATTTTTGTTTTACTCATTGAACCGTAACCCCTATTTTTCTCTTGAGTTTTTGTAAGAAAATATTCACATTTTTGAAAAGATAATTCAATGAAAGAACATATGTCATAAAAAATCAGTTTTGGAATAAAATCAATCGGACGTCCTACGAAATGCTGAAATTTGAAAATAGTATAGGTGAATGGGTAAGTAGAACTCTTCTTCACAAAAGAATTCCAATGATCTCTTTAAAAATTATTTGATGTATAGGCAGAACCCCATCATCTTGAGTTTTAATGATCATTTGTGCAGTGAAGCCATGACGATTAGAGAGGGACATTTTTATGGTGAATTTTTGACCTTCAGCACATGTTTTATTGTTTCCCTTTCATTTGTTAAAAGGTCAATAAAATGAAAGAAAAGATCCAATCAGGACTGCAGTCACCAGGGGATGCACTTGACCTTGTCTTAAACAATTATCAGCTGAAGTTTAACAAGTGTCAAATTAAAAGGTCATCATTTCTAAACCCCACGAGATTTTCATTGCTACCCCCTTAACCACCCAAAGTTTAGAAAACGTTAGATTGCAAATAAATGATTTCACATTAACAATGAGATAAAACTGTTTTTAGAAAATAAAAAATTCTATACATTTTTTGAAATATCTAAATAAAAACTTCTGAAAAGTTTAGCCCTGTAATCAAAACAGAATTATAATATACCTTAACTAAAGATTGAATATATGAAGCTGGCTCATGACAGACCTAATGCAAAAATGACAGGAACTAGTCAAAGCCAAAAGAGGTAACTCCGATAATCACAAATTGCAATGTTCGCTATTTATAAAATTTAGGCAAATTTCTTTCTTTTTTGTCCATTATTTATTCATGTGTGGGAACCTCCTGCAACAACAACGACGATCAGCAGCATTTACTTGATAAACAAAAATAGCAGCACTGATGAAATACTACTACTGTTGATAATGCGTGCACATACACACACCAACCAACAGTGTCTATGTGATCAACAAAACAAGTAGCCTTATGAACTATTACTACTGCTGATAGCGTATACAATTGTCTCTTGCATTTGTTTCATCATCATCATATTGGTTAGATGGTGATGATGATGATGATGATGATGATGATGATGATGATACAGGTGCGAGAGAATTTTCATGCCCACAAATGTTCTCATACTGCTGCAATCAACTTGCACACATTCAATGTTTCTCTTCTAAATAAAATATTTGTTACATTTACAACCGCTGTTTATCGTACTTCATCTGTTGTTAGATCATTTGTATTTTATTTGTTGTCGTGTATCTTACACGGCTCGTGACAGTATTCTTCGAACAATTTGGAAATTATATTTCTTTCCAAGTATTCTACAAATATTCAAATAGCTCTACTCTCAATAAATAAAAAACGAAAGAGATAAAACATGAAAACATACTCACAAATCAGATTGATTGAGAAGTTTGATTTCCTCTTTTGTAAAACTAGTTTCACGTTTTCGACCTAGAAATAAAAGAAATTCACGTTTTGAAAAACACGTTGAATTTAGATTAAAATGAATATTTTTTTTACAGATTTTGATTTGTATTTTTATATGCGACCACAGATTTCTCTAAGAAGATCAGTCCATTCGTCCGTTGACCTGCCACACTTCAGTTTGAAATAGCATTTTCATGGCTAAACGTTAATTTAAAAAATAATAAGAATGCATTGACGAATGAACATGTTGCTGCTGTCTATATCCATGTAGATATGGAAGTCAGTCATAGGTTATTTTTCTGAATTTACAATAAGTGTTGTATATTGGATTTTGGGTATTTCAGCTAGTATGAAATAATTGTTAGCTTCCATTTGAATGCCCTTAGAAGCTTTCAAGGATATATAGGAAAAAAGGATTGTCAAGCAAGGTCGGAAGGTCAGATGTGGCAAACTGTGTGAACAGAAAAGTAGGAAGTGAGAAAAGTCTGAATCATGTGGGGATGACATAATTGAAAGAGTTGGAAAAGAGGTTTCTATGTAAGAGAAGCAAGTCGTAGTAGATGTAATATTTCATTCAGTAGAAAGAGGCCATCATTTCTTTTAGTATTTCACTTAACAAATTCCATGTGAAAAAGCCGTCATAAATTCTTCAGAATCCAGCTTTGAGAGTTGTCAACCCCACAGCATTTCAACCACATCCACTAGACGACACAACGAGGATATGCAATATAAGAACAAGTAAATTGTTCTAATTGTTAAAGTTGATATCCATTACACCACTTATCCCCCACCCCAACAATTTTTGTAACCTGTCCGGTTATAGGAATTTTGTCACACGGGTTACCCTTGTGGAGGGAAACGTGAAAAACACGTACAAGCAACCATTGGTATCATTTGGTCCTTAACTTATTAACAGAACCAACTTGTTATATAAAACTATAATTCATTCGTCTTTTTTTTTTCAACTATTAACAAAAGATTAAAATGGCTGACTTGTTTATGAATAAACCAAATGCATTCTGGTGGATTAAATTTTGTAATTAAATTATTTTAAATCGGATTTTTCAAATTCCGTTTTATTTTACGTTATTGCATATTTGATTAAAATAAATAATCGATTAATAGTAAATGAAAAGAAATTATTTCAAGTCACATAGTCACGAGAAAAACACGCATACACACACACACACACACACACACACACACACACGTGAAGTTGTGTTATACTTTTATTAATATAGAGACGAAGAAAAGATATTTTTGAATAACATTTGTAACTTCCAGATGAGGAACTTCAAAGCAACTAAATTAAATGAGGATGACTCGGTATCTATCAAACTAAAAAGGTAGCCGGAATGTTTGAAGGGGAAAGGGGGCACCACCCGCCAAGTGTATGAAAAGCAGCCCCCCCCCCCCTCGCCAGCCTGCTTCGACTCACCAACTAGATGAGGCCAATCACTTTCATATGTGAGCAGAATAAGTTCATAGAAACACAAACTAATTTTAGTGAGACGACACTTGACACGAGCCATGAAAATGTAAAATGTCCGACGACAAAAATAAAAATAATAGAAAGAATATGTTGACAGGATATTTTGATCTATGAAAAATATCTCTCCATCTTTCTTTCATTTGATAAAATGACTGCCATATTGAAAATCTTCAAAATTGGATCAAGATTTTTGGGATGGGTGTCAGATGGGATGGGGGGAAAAGGAGCAAAAGAAAACAATAAATTACACAAGTTTCAAAATTCTTTACAAAAAATAAATAAATAAAATAAAAAAAGAAATGAAAAAGCTAAATTCTTCCATAATTTTGGAATTATCTCAAAATTTTAAAAAATAGAAACAATGCTGACAGTGTTATTAAGTTGATTGTTTGGAGAACTGCCATATTTTATGCAATTGAAGCCCCCCCCCCCTCCAAAAAAAAAACAGTTTAACTCAACCCTTGTTTTTCTTTTTACCAACGGAACACCTTTGAGCACATGAAAATATCACGGTACATTTGGCAAAATTAAAAAGGCTATACATTTAAATGGTAAGATAAACTATAGATTCAAAACACACACACATACAAGCTTTATTTCAAGGTTTTTATTCAGATCAATTCTCACATTAAATAAACTACTGATTTAATGTGAGACTTTTGTCTGATGTAGTTTTATCTTTCGTGATTTCTTCAATGCTTGGTTTAATGTGCGATAAGCGGACCCGCATTCCTTCTTCAGCTGAGCGTAGTTTTTCTCTCTTCTTATTTTTTTTTTATGGTATTTTGGGTCGAGAAATCAAATTCACATAAATAAGAAGTAGAATATTGGGCACTTCTGCAGTTTAGGGACGAGGCGAATTTATTTGTTTTCATTTCAGAAGAGCTACATTAGTGTCAGCGGCAGACAACTCTCTATTTTGTTCACTTAACGGCAATGATTTTTTTTTTCAAAATTAACTCAGGAATAATTAAATAAGAACTAATGCAAATTCAGAAATTAGAATTAATTAATAGAACATTTATTTAAGTGCCCAAATTTTAAAAAACTGTTCGATTTGTAAAAAGAAATAAAATAAAAAATACTGTTGATTTTCACAAATTTTAATTTAAAAACTGTTCGTGTTACCCCAAACAAGATGACTGTTCTAATTTAATTTTGAAAACAAAAATATTCGTTTTGAAATAAAAAAAAAATACTGTTGACTTTTACAAATTTTACTTTCTTCAATAAATGTTCTATCAATTAATTTTTATTTCTGAGTTTGCATTAGTTCTTATAAAATTATTCCCGAGTTAAGTCATCATTTTTTTTCATGATTCGAGAGTGACTAGTCGGCTGATGCCCAGTAGGTTGGGACATAGGTTACGCTTCGTCTGGGATTAGTAGACATGACAGCAAATTCACATAAATATAAAATGGCAATAAAACGGTAAAACGTTTTTCTTTTTAGCTAATGCTAAAACACCTTTTTATCGTTTTACTGCAATTTTATACTCAGGAACATTTTATATAACAGGAAAATTCCTGTTGTATTCAAATCCAAAATGTATCAATGGGAAATGTCAGAAGTTTTATTTTAAGCTATCGATCACCGGAAGAATTTTTTGAAGAAATTTTTATATTTATTCATACTAACGCTGCACCACTATTACCCTTTCTCTCTCTCTCTCTCTCTCTCTCTCTCTCTCTCTCTCTCACACACATACACACCTTTTGTAAAATTTAAAGACAGTAACCTCTTCACTCATTTCTGAAAAAATCTTTTGATAATAAATACGAAATATAAAAAAAATCTCATCATATGAGTTAATTTGATTGCATTGTTTTGGTCTATCTGCTTTTTCCATCCATCTCTACATTTTCTCTGATTTTATCCAAACCTGGTCTTCATTATTCGATCTACAAACTTGTGAGGCATTTGGAAAGCGTTTACAATTTTTCTCAAAGCAATAAAGAATAACCGATAAGAATCGCCCCTCCCCTCATCCACACAAAATTGCTTATCGCAGTGAGGATCGCAAGGATTTTTATTTGTGGCCGACATTTTGAAACAATCAGAAAAAAACAAAACAAATCCCAGATGCCATCACATTTGAGAAAAAAGGGAAACTTTTTAATTGTTTTTGGGGAAAAATTTTGAACTGGTTTACAAGTTGGGGGGGGGGGATAACAAGTTGGGACGGGGGGGGGGGAATAAAAAGATCTAAAAGTTTAACAGTTTCATTGGTTTCGTATTGAAAAGAAATGGGGAAAAAGTCGCACAGAAATAAAAGGTGGTCGATTTCTGTTCGTGATAAGTCACACTTGGAGAGGAAGGAAAGAGGTTGGAACAAACAGAATTTGATTTGGATTACGATCTAAGGGGAAAGCAGATAGAGTAAGGTCATTCCTATAACAGGCCAGGCGATCATGCAACTGGGGTCTTTTACTGAAAATGATATGAATTTTCTTAGATAATTGATATAGCAGTTAAAAACAGAGGGAAAATTTCCCTGTGAGATTAATTTGATGTTTTTATGTGTTTTACATACCAAATAAGAAGAACCACAATGAGCTAATTGATAAATTTGACAATTATTGACGAATTCCTATAAATGAAGAGGCAGGTAACTTTGAATAAACAAAACCATAAAAAATGGTATTTCTTGAATAAAAACACTGTCAATATGAATAGAAAACCTTAAAAAAGATTATGACATGAAACTTTTACAAAATATATAAAACTAACTAGCAAATTTGGCATAAGAAATTAAAACTATATGAACTACTATTTTAATTTATTTTAATTTATTTTAATCAATAATGGTGAAAAAATAGTTCGTAATAAAATTAAATTTTGCCTTTTTATAGCATACTCACAAACTTATACTTTATGATATGATACAGAATCTAAACTGAAATAAATTTTGTATAATCTCGATTATTCAGACTACTGTTCTCATCTTGAGTGTTATCATCACAACGTTTTGGCTACTGTAACCTCCGGCCTTCTTTAGGTGTGTCTTTTCGAACTTGGGAAAATTTCTAGACGGAATTTAGAACGGGACTAGCATGCTCTCATTCCGTCAAGGTCCCGTAGCGCATTGGATATAGTACTAAGTAAAATTCAGTTCTAAGTGAAGGTTGAAGGTTCAATCCTCGGTGCGGGCAATATGAAGAATTGCAAATTGCTGAAGACTTCTCCCAGTCATGGTTGACGGAACTAGAGCGTGCTACCTCTGTGGATTAGATAAAGGGTTATGTTCAAAATTTCGTCAGGATTACCGAGTTCGACAGAAATATTCCAGAGTTCGAAAAGATATACCTAAAGAAGGCCGGAGGTTACAGCTGCCGAAAGGTTGTGATGATAACACTCAAGATGAGAACAGTAGTCTGAAGAATTGAAATTATACAAATTATCAATCCTCATCTAAAAAAATCAGAAACATGAAATAAATTTAACGGGCTAGAATCCCCTTTCATAATAGAATTTTTTCTTAACAATGAGAGTGAAGTGTTAGCAGCTAGAAAGATTTCTGCTGACGAACTGAAAATCTTGCCTCCAATAAAAGACTCGAAATGTTAGATTTCTCGGCCTGTTATAAAGATGACCTTGAGGTATAGGCATAGATTTAGACCCTAAGATAAACACGATCTACTGCAGATATCTTAGCGGTCATCTCTGAACGCATATATCATACACTGGACAAGGCAGATGAAGCTAGGGCAGTAGCATACAAGGCCTTTGACAAGGTATGGCATAAGGGGTGCCTCCTAAAAAATCACTTATATGGTATTTTTGGACGACTATTTAATATAATTAGATCCTTCCTAACCAAAAGAAAGATCCAGGTTGTCCTCGATGGCCGTTCATCTAAGCAACATGACATAAATGCAGGTGTACCCCAGGGATCGATCCTTGGACCTTTATTGTTCCTGATTTTCATAAACGACTTCCCCGATGACATCGAGTCTGAGATAGGTATATTTGCTGATGACATCACGCTCTACTCTCGTCATGTGGGCAAAACAGATGCGTACATATCCGAGGCAATGGCTGAATCTTTAGAAAGTGACCTCCAGGCTGTAGTGGATTGGGGGAAAAAATGGTTAGTAACTTTTAATGCCGAAAAGACAAAGCTCCTTTCCTTCAATAACTACAAGAAACCTCTTCAACCACTGATTGCCATGACAAATAACACCCTACCTGAGAGTTCAACTTTCAAACTACTCGGCCTGACATTCACAGGTAGCATGAATTGGAACAAATATATTGAAGACATTGCCAAGAAGAAAGTAATTTGGTTAAAAAAAACTAAAACAAAATTTGAAAAAACAAACCCAGAATGGCCTAGTTGAAAAAAAAAAAAAAAACGAAAATAAAAAGACTCTTGGGCACAACTAGTTTCTGATATTATTATAATATATTTTTTAAGTTGTATATATTTTTGCTTATATAAAGTTTACAGATATACATTTATCAACAAAACCATGCCAAGAATTTCTACACAAAAGATTTGATAGGGTTTGAAATCAGCATAGCTGATTTCATAGTCTGCTATCCATTTTGACAAATCATTCATCCGCCTGCTAATAATCGTATTATTATTCAGATCCCATTATTAGCTCCATTGAAATATCTGTTTACATGAGATAAAATAATTTAGCATGTTGTGACATTCAACACAACCCGATCTATGGTTTGTAGATTATTGAAATAATCAAATATGTAATATGCAGTTAGCTTATTATCAAAGTTCAGAGAGTAAAACAAGGTCCAATTATTATCAACTTACAAAAGCAGTCATCATAAAAAAATCTAATCATCTGGACACTGAATATTTTTCAAAACTAGCTGGCTTCACAATTTAATTCCTATTCACTACTTGAAATACGTAAAACGAAATAAAAAAGTAGACAAACTAATCGATAAGAAGACAAAACTAATAGATAAGAAAAAAGACAAAATTAAGTTAATTAAATTAAAAATAGAAATCACCAAATTAAATAACAAAAATTAAAATTTTTTTCTTCATTGAAAAGTCAATCAATCAAGCGTGATGTTATTGTTATTTTATTCTCTTTCTAACAATGTTAATATCTTTTAAATTGCTATAATCAGTTATTATTAAGATTAAGCCTCCACTCTTTGCTCATAAAATTAAATTGGCATACATGATTATTTTGTCTTTTCTCTTTATTATTATCAGTTAAGCCTCTACTGCGCATAAAAATTAAATTTGCATACATGATTATTGAAGCGAGCCGCACACACATACGTTCATTTTTATTATATAGATGAGGCTTTGTTTTATGGCAGAGAGATTATGAATGTAATCTAGCAGAATAAAGAGGTCACCAACGAGGAAATGGTGGAATGTGCAGGTCAACCATCCATGGCAGAGCTTCTAATACAGAAGAATCTCAGATAAGAAGGACACCTGCAGAGAATGGAATTTCACCAAGCCAACTGCTGTGCAGGAAGCACGAAAAGGCCCAGACTGATTCAAAAATACAATAAAAAGCAACGGGAAGTGGAGTGAATATCAACATCAGCAATTGACAAGATCAAGCGAAAGACAGAAGCAAGTAGAGATGTATAATTATGGAAAAGTCTATCAGGCACAATGTGATGATGTATGTAAATGAAATCTGATCAGTGAGCAGGTGAGAATGATACGATGGATGTGCAATGTTAGTCTTAAAGACATGCTTAGATCTGATGACCTTAGAGGAAGACTAAATCTGGACAGTATAGGGATATGTGTGCAGAACAGGAGACTTCGATGGTATGGTCATGTTGAAAAAATTGATGAGATTTCTTAGGTTAGTAAATGTAGAACAGTTGAGATAGTAGGTTCAGCTCACAGGGAAAGACCAAGGAAAACATGGGAAGAAGTGATAAAAATGGACTTGAGAGAAAGAAGGATGAATAAAGAGCTAACCAGAAATACGTTAGTGAGGAAGTTAATTTCTAAAAGCCGTCCAATGTATGTATGTAAAACGGATGTTAAACTGATGATGACGATGATAAATTACTTTTTTCAATTTGCTATGAAGCAACAATATGAGAAAGAAGGTGGTGGAGTGAAAGTGACCAGGGAACAGGGATCGAGAGAGAGAGAGAGGGACTGTGAAATACAGAGATAGAAAGACAATGCAATAAAAAAAAGGTGTTTGTTAATGGGATTTGGGGGTTCAAACAATGGAAAAATCAAGCAAATAGAAAACTTCATGTTAAACTTACATAACAAACTAAATCCTATGCTAAGTATTTTTTTTTTCATCAAAAAAGTGTTTTTTAAGACAACATAGTTGGGTGGTGCGGCCGGGGGTGCTCTTTGATATATTTTTAGGTTATTTGATAGCCTGATGCCAAAAATTAATTGAAGTCTGATGAGCAGATAATCATTCTCCAAAGTCACTTTTCATTGAAGAAAACTGAAGTCAGGAGCACAGATTTTTGATGGGTAGTATGTTATCTGATTACTAACATAGCATTTTCTTGCTGCTTTAATCTGTTTGGGAAGATCAGAGGGGTGATGGGGAGGGCTAATGGAAAAAAATTAACCTCCCCCAAAAAGAGAGACAAAATTTTTCTTTAAAGATGCTTCTCCATACTATCTCCCCTTCTCGCTCCCCATGCTACCTTCTCTGACTCACTCTTTCTCCCTTACTACCTCTCTCTCTCACCAGTCTATTACCCTTCCTATCTTTCTGAATAACCCTCTCTCTATCAATGTTACTTTTATACCCCCCCTCTCTCTCTCTTTGAAATCCTTTTAATTATTTTCATAAGAAAAAAAGATCTTTAAAAACATTACAAATACATAAATAAAGCAATGAAATCTCATTAAAAAATAAAACATTAAAAAAGTCGCCAGAGGTAAAAAAAAAAAGGAGGGAGCGATAATGTTACGCCAAAGAAGCCAATGCAAATACTAAGTATCAGGTGTCAAAGTAAAGAGAAATTAAATGAATATGGGATGTGATGAGATGGGAGAACATTTCTTCTCTAGATAAACAAAACCCAAAGGATGAAAGCACAATTTCAATTAGAATTGCACTCTCCCTTAGTTAGCATGCCCATAACACTGACAATACTCATGCCTTAAATCCTAGAGTCCTAGAGTATAATTTATCCAAATCAACAAGCAGACGACAACTGATTTCTTTTTCAAGTTAATTTAATTATAAAAAGTTTTGGCTAAGAAATTTATTGACAAAACTTTGTAGAAGAAAAATGTGTAAAACCAACAATAGTGCACAGCTCTAAAAATTGAACAAATTTTGTTCTTATTAGAAAGAAAGCAGGAATTGTGAGATATAAGAGTTAAAATGATGGAGACAAACAAACAAGAAGTGAGAAGAAGAAGAGCTATCACCGGAAAATGGTGGGCAGAAAAGTTTGAACTGTTGTTCCCTCAAGGAAGGTTCTTCTTTTTTTATATATTCCTCTCAACCACAATAACGATGAGGCGCATGAATCAAGTAATATTTGTCTATTTTAAACTGGCAAAGTAAAAATATATAATTAATTTTGGAATTACAAGCATAAGGACGACTCAAACAAAAACATGTTACATATTTTTATTATGCACGTGAAATGTTATGTATTAAGGTGGCCTTGAGGGATGAGGATAGAAAGTGAGTTGTCAAGGGAGTCAGAAGTTCAAATTTGACATATATGGGAAAACGTGATCATTACTGACAAGTACGATTAAAAGGAATGAATGCACATCCCATCTGTGGAACAGATTGCAGCAGAACTGCTTCCCTGCAGACTACAACATAGTCGTCTTCAAATCCAATGTCAACAGATTCCTGTCATATATCGTTCCCACAAGTAATCAAACAGTTCATTCCATTAATCATCCTAAATCATCTCATGAGGTTCATCAACTTTCAACTAACTATCATTCCATCGCATTAACCTGTATCCTGAGTGACCTTTGGTCTTGATAAGTTTTGTCAGCAGAGAAGTTTTAACTGTTGTCCACTAAAAGAATGTTCTATTTTTTTTTAATTTCTAAAACACAATAACGATGAGTCGTATGAATCCAATGATATTTTAGTCTATTTCAAGTTGTGGAAGAGTAAAGTTAAAATAGGTTATTCGTTTATGAATTACAAACATGATTTGGACAAAAACATGTTACATATGTATTTTATGCACATGAAATACTTACTGTATATTATATGTTATTAGATGCTTATTGTATTCTATTGAAATACTAAGTGCACATTTTACTTTTTGTGAATATTAGGGACAAGATTTATGCAAATGACATGATTCTTCAACTAGCAGTACCTACCCGCCATTTTACTTTCATTTTTTTAAAACTATGCCGTTTTTTAACCAAATTATTATTGTTCTTTTTAATAGGAATTTGAAAGTTAAATTTAATTATTATGACATTATTTGGTCATTAAATTATTAACTGAACCAAATTGTTAGTAAACTATAATTAATTTCTATAAATGTAATGTTTTAATTTCTATATAATTATTGGATGTACATAAGTTCCAAGACTTATATATGTCTGGTAAGCGACTTGTAGTACAACTTACGAAGGAGACAAGACAAACGCATTTGTTATTTTTTCTCGATCAATTATTGTTGAATTTTATTCTTACTCTATTATGAATGTTTGGGGGATTTTGACTTGCATCTTTTGGTATTTGTTTCTTGTAATGTTGGGGAGATTTGTTCATAAGATTCTGCTCATAAGTTGTTGGGAAGGGCACAATCTTTTAAAGGTGTTGTATGTAATGTTAGGAGTGCAGGTATCTTCATGTTTTTTTATGGCTTTTACTGGGAGTTTTTTTTTCACAGCCTTTATGTTTCTTTCTATCCTACCATAGTTTGGACTGGAAGTTATGTGGATGAAACCCCATTCTTTGGCAAATGTCTCAAATATCGATGTGGGTACAGTGTTGCTGGCAACTTACTTGATGTATGTCAAATTTTGCGAATGAAGTTTTTACTTTTATTCTTGTTCATCATCTATTTTGTGGATGTCAAAGTACTTCGTTTTATAGCCTATGATATTTAGGTAGTAATTGCCATAGTGATGGAAAATGTTTGCTCCCAACTTTGTCCATGGAGTGACTGGTATTTTATGATTAATGAGAGTTTTAGCTGTTTGCTAATTCCTGTAATCAATGTATGTGGAACACGTATTTACCGCATCTTTAATTTGGGAATTTATGCCAAACCAGTACGCATTCTCTGGCTTGTGCTATGCAGTTTTCAATACTTAAATGTCCTGTATGGATTTTTTGTAGTACTTTTCTGTAAGAGTGAGCTGAGGACTACGATGCATGTGCCTTTTAGGACAAGTCCTTTGCCAACTGATAATTCTTCTTAGATAGAACCAAAGGGTCGGATGTTATACAATGTTTTCTCTTGAGAGGGTCATTCATTTTTTGTATATCCAATAAGTGTTTGTAACATTTGATCACATGCAGTAGCTTCTTTATATACATTTAGTTTTTTTTTATGGAAATCGCCCCAGACAAGGCATGAAGCCACTAGATGTAAGGAGCTAAAAGTAAAATACTACTTCAAGGTCAAAAACTAGCCAACGGTAAGTGTTAGATGGATAGATACCGACCCAGAAAACAGCAATTCTTCCCCCTTTGTCAGAACATCGCACATGGAATGTGAGGACTAAATGACGAAATAAAGGAAGCGAGAGTTACATGTCTGACGAAAGTAAATTCAAGGTTCATTTTCTATTCTCCTTCTGTCAGTTTGCTGTCAGGCATGGGATATTTCTTCATTAGAGAATATATATATATATATATATATATATATATATATATATATATATATATATATATATGTTGCCAGTCCTGTCTCTATTTCTGAGCGTGTGTATGCACAAGATAAAGTGCCTACAATGACTGTTTCTTGACTAGGTTTGTAGTTTAGTTGAAAGTCGTATGGTTGTAAGGTTAATAAGAATCTTTGGAGATTTTATCAGAAGCTTTAAAATATCTGATTGTTTTGTACAAGAACATAAATCAGTCATGAGACTGCATATCTCTGACAACATAAGGATGGGCTAAAGTTTTATCTGGGTTTGACTTCATATTGTATGAAGTATTCCTAAAGTTATGCCATAAAAACGTTGATAACTCAAAAACTATTCATCTGATCAGGCTGAAATTTTGCATGATGGTTACTGTTATCAAAGAGTATCAGATACATGCATCAAATTTGGAAAAATCGGAAGTTGGAATTCTGTCAAAATTTCGACCTTGGCAGAACTTTTCAAGGTCGCACCTATGTAACCACCGACCTTCTTCAAATGTTTAAGTGTGTCTTGTCAAATTTTGGAACCTTTTGTCGAACTCGGAAATCTGTATGGAATTTCGAACGGAACCCTTTATTTAATTTATGAGGGTAGCTTGTCCTACTTCCATCAGCCATGACCGGGTAGAAGTCTTAAGTAATCCTTAATTCTATTCTTAGCATCGCATGGATATACGGCAGCACGGATAAAAGTGCTAAGTAAAATCAGTTCGAAGTGACAGTCTTTTGGAGGTTGAAGATTCAATCCTCAGTATGGGTGATATAAAGAATACAATTAAGAATTACTTAAGACTTCTACCCCTATGGATTAAATAAAGGGTTCAGTTTGAAATTCCATACAGATTCCCTAGTTCGAAAAAGGTTGAAGGTTACCTTGTAGGAATAACACCCAAGATGAGAACAGTAGTCTGGATAATCTAAATAATCCATATTATCAATCCTCATTTCAAAAATTCCGAAACACAATGGTATTGTAACTTCTGAATATTTCATCTCTACGAACCCCTTTAAATCTTGCTTACATTTTGAGGTGAGGAGGGGGGGGGGGCTGATGTTGCTGATTGCTTTCACTTCTTGTTTTAATCCTTCACTTGTTATGAGTTGAAACTACATTTTTTTACTTTCAGACCATGTTTGCAAAAAACAGTCAAAGATGAGTCTCAGTTTTGTCATGTGCCTCTGTAGTGTATTAGACTGTATTATTATTATTATTATTATTATTATTATTATTATTATTATTATTATTATTATTATTATTATTATTATTACTATTATTATTACTATTATTATTATTAGACTGTATTATTATTATTATTATTATTATTATTATTATTATTATTATTATTATATCATCTTGAGAATTATTGTTCTTTTTATTCTTTCAATAATTCTGTCGACTTCCTTCTGGAAGATTTCGCTAGCTCTATGGATTCCATAGGACAAAGAAGTGTAGCAAAATCGTCGTCCACAGGTTGACTTAAGAGACATGCGATTTCTTCATAGATTTTTATACACCATTATCGGTTTGAGGTATCTAGCTTTGTAGTGTATTTAGGATTCTGCATTTCAGCAAAGATTCCCTTTGCTTTAAAGTGTTTCCTCTTTATCGCTTTGTTGGATCTAAGCATAGGTGTAGTTTTCCATTCGGTTTTTCTAACATGACAAGGGAACTAACCCAATCAGTTGGTTCTTTAATGGGTTTAATTATTCCCATGTTTGCCATTCGTTGGAGTTATTTGGTTGTATATTTAAGGAAAATGGTATTTTCCTATGGGAGTAAATTACTCACTTTACTTCTGGGATGATGGTAATGTGCGGAGTTAATAACAGGTTACCAATTTCACAGAAGAACTCATATTCTTTTAGTAAGCCTTGAATGGTTAAATCAGAAGTATTTATTTCAAGAATTCTTTGAACTAAAGTTAATTTTTTGCAAGTTTGTGCACAGAGAACAAGGTTAGAGTGTATGTTGGTTATTATGAATGCTGCACGTGTTTGGTGTTCTTGTTTTTCAATGTTGCCATCAATTTTCTTTGTGTAGAGATTTTTGTGCATGCAATTTAATGCGTGTTTTTTTAGTTCTTGTTTCTGGCTTTAAAAGTTTTAGCAAATCATCACATATCAAAAGATCGAAAGTTTTGGAAGCTATTTATATTCAATCATTTTATGAATAGAAATTAAAACAACATTAGTTCTGTAACAATATGATTCAATTAATAATTTAATGAGAAAACTATACCACAGTAATGTGGACACATGGTGCAACAGATGAAGTTGTTAAGTAATAATCAGGTGACAGTCTTCTTAAGGTTGAAGGTTCAATCCTCACTACAGGCGATACTAAGAATAAAATAAAAATTACCTAAGACTTCTACCCAGTTATGGCTGACAGAACGAGAACAACCTCCACTGTGAATTAAATAAAGAGTTCAGTTAAAAATTCCTGAATTTGACATAACGATTCCCGAGTTCGACAAGATGCACCTGAAGAAGGTCTGAGATTACATCGACCGAAACGTTGTGTGAATAACATCCAAGATGAGAACAGTAGTCCAAATAATCCAAATAAAAACTACATTTATTTTTCTCATCAACGAATTCAAGTGGCCATTTTTAGTTATACAAATTCGGAAACGTTTTGTTTGGTTCTTTTAATGTCAAATTTAGTCATTTTGCGAAATATGTTTTCATAGTTCAAGTTGTTAATATCATGAAACATGTTTTTGTAACTAAATATTCTGCAAATGGTACATTATATTTAACCAATAGATGGAACCATGCGAATCGAAGTATGATCACTTCAATGAAAAAAGCAACTGCAGAATTTCTTCTTTCTTTAAGAATAGCAAAATAAGTAAACAACAAAATAGGGGTGGGTTGATTTATGTGCAAAAGATAGAAAGTAAACAACAAAATAATTTGAGAGATTTTATTACTTCTTTATATTCAACGTTTGCAGTTGAAGCAATCATCCTACTCTTCCACAAAAAGAGGGGCTGGAAACTTTGTTCAAATGACAGAGGTATTAGCTTCATTGATGTGGTGATAAAAGCTTTTGTAGTTATTCGTCTGAAAAGGTTCCAGGAATCTCAGTTTTCCATACACGCCCAACCAAGAGTGGCTTCCGTCCAGGAAGGGGCTATGTTGACCAAATTTTGAACTGTCGTCGCACTCTTGAACAGCACTGGGCTCATCAACAGCTGAGTGTCCTGTGCTTCATCGATTTTGTAGTTGTCTTTGACTTTGTTGACAGAGACTCCCTTTGGTGCATCTTGTAGGCATCTTGTCTGCAAAGCTTCTTCGTCTCATCCAGTCCTACTACAGGTTGACACGAGTTGTGGTATGAACATATGGTAATGAGTCGAAAACCTTTGAGGTGAAGACTGGCGTTCGACAGGGATGTGCACTCTCCCCAACTCTGTTCAATAATAACATTGACTACATCTGTGATCATGTTCTGCAGGGCTATCAGGGAGTGACAGTTGGATGAGAGGTGAGTGTGTCTGACCTGGCTTCAGATTGTGCTGAACAGGCTGCAGGAGGCTGCATTTTACAGGGGTATGCACATTAGCACATCAAAGACTAAGGTCTTCTCATCCTTAGTTTTTCCAGAGGATTGCAGACCGCTGTCTTTAAATGGCATTGTATTGGAAAACGTGGAGTTATTTGTGTAACTTGGTTCCATCCGGCCAGGGTCGATCGTCAAGTTGGAGTTTCTAGATCTGCTTTTGTATGCTTCCAGCAACCGTTAGGGTTAGGGTTAGGGTTAGGGTTTCAATAAACACAAAGAAGCATATTTACCAATCTCTCGTCCAATCGATCCTCCTCTATAGCAGTGAGACATGGCCAATAACGGTGGCTGATTGGTGGAAGCTAGAAGTCTTTGACAATGCCTGCCTCTGCTGCATCTTGTGAGCTGACTGTGTTCACCAACACATTAATCTTAAGTCTCTGCCATCTGTCCTGTTGCAGCGACTTCTCCAATGATTTCAACATGCAGCTCGTTGCTTGGAGAGAGAGTTAATTCACAATGTAATCTTCTCTACCTCTCTGTTTGGTGGCGCAAATATGTCTGTGGCCAGCTGAAGACCTGAAAAACAACCACCAAAGAGGGCTTGGCTGAACTTTCAGGTTCACAGGTGGTCAGTCTTCAATGGTGGAATTGCAATTGGCTAGCCATCCTGTGCGACTTTGCTCAGGACCACCGTGCATGGGCCACCATGATTCAGGATGTAGGGAAGAAGTTGGCTCAATCCGACCAGGGTGAATGCCGTTGCAACACCAACAATAATGTTTACAGGGAATGTGTACGGAATTGTAATTCAAAAATGGAAAAGAAAAATGAGCTATGACATTTAAGTTGAAAAGCACAAGACAGAAGGTTTTCCTTATTGGTATGTGGAATTTGGTACCATCTTTGGAGCGAGGGCAGATGAGAAAAGAATAATGTAAAACTGAGGAAAAAGAAAGTGTGTGTGTGTGCCACTCTGAGCATGAGAAAAAGATAAATTAAGTATGAGAAAGGTGGGGTACCATTTGGAGAAGGTAGGTATCATGCGTGAGAGAGGTAGTTAGGTAAGTAGGTACCACGTGCGAGAGAGAGAGAGAGAGAGAGAGAGAGAGAGAGAGGGGGGGCTAGGTACCATGTACACAGAAGAGAGAGGTAGGTACTACAAGTGAAAGGGGCATATAAGTAACATGGCAGGTAAGTACCACAAACGTGCACGAGAGAAAGAGGTAAGTACCATGCACACATGTGTGAGACAGAGAGACATAGATACCACGTACACGAGAGAGAGAGAAAGAGAGAGAGAGACATAGGTACCACACACGTGTGAAGTAGAGAGACATAGGTACCACACACATGTGAGAGAGAGAGAGAGAGAGAGACATAGGTACCACACACGTGCGAGAGAGAGACACATTTAAAGAGTGGCTGTAGCATGATAGAGGAAATGAAACTAAAAGAACATTTTATTATTGTAAAGCATAATAAAAAGAAGAAAAAATAAAATATGTGCCATTGTTAAAATAGTAACTAAATAGAAGCAACAGACATTGCAATGTCAACCAGATGCACAGGAGTGGGGACTCGTCCACTTCAAGCCTGTTGAGGGGAGGAAGACAAACACATATTACAAGGGAATGAGTGAGAGAAACAGAGGAGAGGGGCGAACAATGTGGAACTTTAATATCATCTCTTAATATCTCACACCTGACAAAGTTAATTGTGGTTTGGCATTCCACAAGATTTCTTGCCACTCAAAGAAACCATTTCTTCTTATCAGACTTAACATTCTATTGCAAATTACAGTTCAAACACTCAATGTACAGATTAAATAGATTTATTTATTATTCGTTTTTAGGCACTTCATTTTTTAATAAATAATCTCATTTCAACTTACATCATTTACATCAGAGCTATTTTAACTCGAGTAGGCAGTTTGGTTAAACTTATATATTGAAAATTTAGCTTGGGGGATTTTTCTTGTCAATAAATTACCTGTGAGAGGAGAGATATCAAAAAAATGTGTTCCATATTTAAAAACCCTATTAATTATTTTGAAGGTCTCGGTTAAATCATCTCTTGTTCTTCTCTCTAGCAAAGTAGTTAAACCTAAGGATTCCAATCTATCCTTATAATTGAGATCCTCTAACTTAAAGGATTAAAGTTTAATCCTTTTATTAATTTAATCACTTTTCTTTGTACACCTAATTTTGATAATATACCCCAATTCATGGCGATTGCAGCCCACGTTTAAGTCTAATATTCTATGATTTTTGATTTGTCCAAGTTTTCTTTATCAGTCGAGTGTTTGGGGCTACTTTGGCTAAGATCAAAGTGTAGTATCTGTTCCGATGGATACTGCACCCCATAGACTGGTATTGTCTTGGCCTTCGGGGCTTGATTTACGCCGGTCTATGGGTCTGTCCTGTGCAGTTCTAGGAGGTCCACCCTCCCAGGCTTCGCCTCCCCTCTTTGGGGAGGAGTAAGTTTATTGCTTACTGCCTGAGGCGCCCCTACCGGGGAATGCCGACGGGCCTGCCCAGGCAATTTTTAAACCCCACTTTCCCGACCCGACCTTGGGTCACATCTTACTTGTGGGAGTAAGATAAAAACTGGCCTTGTGCCTAACTACTGGAGAGGAGTAAATCAATACTCTAGTGGAGTCACCATAGATTAACTCTGAAAAGGGAGAAAAACGACATGCAAGAGAGCCTGCTGGGTTGGATATTTATAAATATCTATTTGAATGTATGTAGAATGCTTAAATAGAAATATATTTTCTAAATCATTTGAATCGGGTTTAATGTCAATTACTGGTGGTTCATTGAAGAGGCATTGCTATTTTATACATAGCTTTCCCAATGGTAGTAGTCACATGGAATCAGATGTAGTAGAATGTCAACTTTGTGTTGTATCATAGTCCGACAGTTAATAGTGCATTTATATGCACTTGGAATTCGATGTTAGAAATCAACTCTATCTTTTTTTTTATTATGGATAACATATACACACAGTATCTATCGTCCTTTTTGAACTAGTTCATTTTGGCAGTAAGGAGTATTTATCCCCCCCACCCCCACCCCACACACACACTTGAAATTTCATTTTTACCAGAAGTCATACCATTCTGTTCTGGTGATACTTGACATCTTAGTACTTCAAACAAATCATACAATACCTTCATAGGCTCTTCTGTAAGATGATTTCGTGCAGATGTATACCTCTTTTTAAGCTGGTTATAATGTCTTTAAATAATTATTTCAAATGGTCTTTTAATTCGTTCCTCAATAATGTCTTCTTTCCAGCTAATTTTTCCATAATTTTTAAAATAGATTTTTTTGCTTAAATTATTTGCTGTATTCACATTATTATAGTTTTCAAACTTTTTGGTAGTGTTATGTATTAGTTTATAAAATACAAATCTAATCTTTCTGAATTTGTACTCAGGTTTCGAGTTATCTGTCACACTCTGAAAAACTGTTGTAAAAATTCATCTTAAGTTTCATCTGTTGGATTTTCTTAACGCTCACTTAAACATATCTACGAAACATTCTGTTTAGTTGTTGGATGTAATGGAGCGGTTGTCACATGATTAACTGAAAATTCTTTGCAGAATTCCTTAAATTCTTTAGACATGAATTGAATTCCATTATCAGACACAATTGTATCAGGAATAGCAAATCTTGAAAAGAGTTTATGCAAAAAGTTTCTGCTTTTGTACATAGTTTTCTTACATTTGACAACTTCTGGTCACTTCGTAAAACTATCTACCACCAACCAAGAGGCATTGCTATTTTATACATAGCTTTCCCAATGGTAGTAGTCACATGGAATCAGATGTAGTAGAATGTCAACTTTGTGTTGTATCATAGTCCGACAGTTAATAGTGCATTTATATGCACTTGGAATTCGATGTTAGAAATCAACTCTATCTTTTTTTTATTATGGATAACATATACACACAGTATCTATCGTCCTTTTTGAACTAGTTCATTTTGGCAGTAAGGAGTATTTATCCCCCCCCCCCACCCACACACACACACACACACTTGAAATTTCATTTTTACCAGAAGTCATACCATTCTGTTCTGGTGATAGAACCCATTCATTAATTCTACATAATCAATATGTAGTCTTAACCATGGTCGATGCGTTTTCGGCTATGAGTGAAATTTTACTGATAGGGACTTTTGCTGCCATTGCACAGCATCTACACGGTCTTTGATATCTTTATCCATACCAGATCAATAAACGCAACTCCCCATAGAGGTCATCATCCTAGGGATTCAAAAATATCCAGTATGAGAATCATTTAATATTTTTTCTTCAGCCGGTATCACAAAATGGTATGTTAAAAACTGACCATAGAAATGCTTCTCCCCTCCCTTACTAGCTGCTGTGGCCCCACTGATTAAGTGGTCATTAAAAGTCAAAGGGATGATGGGGTTCTGACCATAGATCAAATATATATATATATATATATATATATATATAGACATCATTTTCTCTGTAATACAAATGTTGTTGAGTATGACAGACAACTTATGTCTGGATATCCTTGTGTGGATCCTTTCCATTCACCGAATCAGGGTCTTTGTTTCGGTGGGGAATTGGCCGATGAATCTGCCATAACTGTAGGTGTCCCAAGTACTTTCAGGTCCATCTTCGGGGGAACAAGGTAAATACCATGGCGTTAATGTTAATATTAATAGGTAGTTTTGGCGGGAATTATATTATTAATACAGAACTAATATTAACATTAATACCATGGAATTAGCCTTAATAATCTGTCTGCATGTTCTATTTTCTTCAATCGAAGGAACTCCATTGTAAATCTATAGTTTAAAACATTTTTGCAAACGATTTTCAGTATAAGCCATTCTGATCCTTTCTTGGATCTAAATATTGATAGCAATGGACGGGGTTCTGTTTGCAAAATAAATCGTCCATATAAAAAAATATTGATTTTTTATTGCAAATATTATACCAAGTGTCTCTTTTTCTATTTTTTTCTGCCAGCAATAATGTTCTTGAAGTGTGGACTACTGTTTTCAGCTGTCCTTTATCTTCCTTGTGTACTAAAATGCCCCCTAATCTCAAGTTACTAGCATCAGTCGTGTTGTATATCTCCTTATTAGGATCAGAGATAAGTCAGATGTTAAAGCT
>OY744541.1:52635718-52720718 GCA_963556195.1 Sepiola atlantica
TAATCTGAGTAGAGTAGGCAATAAAACCATACAATTCATATTTGATTCGGTATAAGAAGAGACAACCATCTGTAAAGATATTTATGTGGAAGAGCAGCAGATAAATCTATCTCCAATATTCATCCTGTCTGTTTCATTTTCCATGTAGAAATAGCTTTCCCTTTGCGTATTCAAGCGAATACAAACAGCAGCACCTGACTGACGTATTATTATTGTTTGTAACATAAACAAGACAACAACTGTTTTTTACAAGTGAGTTTAATTATAAAAGTTGTAGATAAATTGGAAGCAATGAAAAAAGTATGCTGTCATTATTACCGTTATGGGCACACTAATCTATTATATAAAGGAATCGCATTTTCTCTCTTTTTAAACATTTTTTTTCTTATCTTTCCGTTTTTGCTGGAGATGGGGCATCCTACTGGATGCCAGACATTCCAGCCTAGAGATCTTTTTAAGATTCTAACCGTCCCTTTAAGTGCAATTGTTTGTATTTCTCTTGCACTCTGTTCACCGGGTCTATTCGCCAGATAGCTTTTGAAATTCTTTTTCATTAGTCCTGTTGCTCCTATAATTACTGGTATGATGGAGATTTTCCTAAGATTCCAGTTTCTTTTCATGCCGTACATAATACCTTGGTATTTCGTAATCTTTTCCCTTTCAGCTCTGTTCAATCCTGCATCATTAGGGACAATGACTTCAACTAGAGTTGCTACTTTCTCCCTTTTGTCCCATATTACGATGTCAGGTTTAACAGCTCTGGTTTCTAGATCTGTGTGTGCGTGCGCATGTGTTTGGCTAGAAGTCACAAACTACACCATATACACTAACAATCATTGGATTCAGTATGGACACGAGCACGTTATGTTAAAAGATATTTAATATTCATATGCCGACGGTTAGCAGAGACTAGATTCGTGCATGAGGAGTAGAAATTTTGAACATATGAGAGAAAAAGTAAATGAGAAAATGGTCTCTCACTTCCCGATTTTATTTTTTTATAAATTAAATTATATTACATGTTTTTAAAAAAAGACAACAACATAAAACATTAAATATAATGGTTTTATGCAGTAAGTTGTTTTGAAATAGTGCATCAATAAATTGTTTTGAAACAGTGCCGTATGGATTGTGACTGAGGTTGAAATTATCTGGCTAAGTGCATGTAGGGCTAACACAAATTTTGGGGAAACAAATCTGTTTTCCCACGATTGAGTAATAGACAGGTGAACTTAAGATCAGGAGAACAAAGCATTTGGGGTCAATAAAAGTAAGAAATAGAGACCGACAGATCGAGACGCGATGATGTAACTTGTTGTAGTTCGCGCATAAAGAAACGATAGTTTAGAGACTGCCATTGACCTTGAAGCGAGCAGACGTGGAAAATATGTGCTAAAACTTTAAGTTAAGTCGGTATGAACCGAAGATGAATCCCCTCCTGTCTGTCCAGTCTATAATGGTCCTATAGTAAGATAAGTCAAGAAATAGCTAAGATGTTAAGATACAGTCATGGAGACAATACAGTCTCTCTTCTCTGCATGGTTTTTATATCAGAGAAAATAAACCTCTCGAAAAATGTCTTAAACTCCTTCTGTTGATAAATATAAAGATTTGTTCACAGCTACCACAATGACAATCACGTTATGACAGCGAAAGGAGAGAGAGAAGAAATCAACACAACGATACAACGGCGAAGAAAGAAGCAATGGAAAGAAAAAAGAAAATATCGCTTTAAATTTGACTGAAAATTTTGCAAAAAGAAAGAATGACGCAGAAGACGAATCATGACGGCCAATGAAGAAGGAAACAGAGAAAGAAAAAGATACATTTTGCTTTGAATTGTAACGAACATTTGTAAAGAAAGAGAAAAAGAGAAAAAGAAAATGAGAAAGGGACCAAAAACCATGCCACACACACACACACACACATTCATACACATTAAAGATATTAACAATGGTTGCACTCCCAATCCCGCACACATTGTAGTGAACACTCTGTCACACACATTCGCATGCATTATGAAGAAAGTTGGAAGAATGGGCCAACCAACAACGTGCCAAATATTTCTGGATGAACTCTACCAGGTATATATAGATAAAGACTGGCAAAAAAAAGAGGATCGCTCCACTATAATCAGCCGAGGATGATAATGGCTGCCCAGATCAAGGCTTGATGACCAATGCTTTTAAAATGAGTGGTCTCAGCAATGACACCAAGTGCAGCTTCTGCCACACAGAAGTAGAGAGTGTGAGCCACCTGAGACCCAGTTGTAAGGTTCTGCTGGGGGACAGCTACTATACAATGCGACACAATGGAGTGTGTTAATATCTCCACTAGACCATCTGTAAAAAATGAAATATCCAGTGTAATAGCAAGTCCTGAGAACATATACCAGAAAGAACTGTTGGAAATAAGTCATCCACCATCCACTATGACTATCCAATCCCTACAGCTACATATCTAAAAAAATGGGGCTATCAAACCTGACATATGGGACAAGAGGGAAAAAGTAGCAACCCTAGTTGAAGTCAGTGTCCCTAATGATGCTGGCTTAAACAGAGTTGAGAGAGAAATGATAACTAAATACCAACGGATTATGTATGACATGAAAAGAAACTGGAACCATAGGAAGATCTCCATCATTCCAGTAATCATAGGAGCAACTGGGTTCATGAAAAAGAATTTCAAAAACTACCTGGTGAATATACCTGGTGAACCAAGTGCAAGAGAGATACAAACAACTGCACTTAAAGAGACGGTTAGAACTCTGAAAAGATCTCTCGGTTGGAGTCTTTGAAATAGTGGGTGAATGTCTGGCATCTGGTTGGATGCCCCATCCCTAGTAATAACAAAATAATAAGAAAATTGAAAAAAAAAAAAAACACACACACACACCATATGATAAGTATAAAAGACAGCTTTTAGTAACGATTAAAAAACCTGTATCGTTACAAAGGTAAATTGGAATAAAATAATAAAGCTATAACAATTTTTGTATGAATCTTTGGGATGAGGAGTTATTATTTTTAAGTCTTCCCATAAGTTCTATCAAGATTTTAATTCTCTGGAATTTTATAGTAAATGTCTAAATAATATTTATAATATTTATATACTAGCAGAACCCCGTGGAAATTCCACGGTTCTTTCTACATCAATCTGTATAATTTGCTGTTAATAATAATAATAATAATAATGAGGATGAGAAGACCGAGGAAAGACAGCACAAACCAGACCTCCACTGGAAGTGCAGAGAGTGCTGGGACTTTGGGCAGGCTTATTGCCACCCAAATCCCAGAGAAGACCAATGGTCCTTACCAGTGAGAAATCAATGGTAAACGGCTGTTGCAGTGGCTATCGAAAAGAGGTGGAGAATACTGGAAATCTGGGGAGACTTGTTGTCACTCAGACTCCAGGGAATACCACCGGTTGTCGGTGAGCAATCATTGATGATATGTGTGAGAACTCCTAGTGAGTACACATAATAATAATAATAATAATAATAATAATAATAATAATATTCTTTCTGAAATAATAAATGTCTGTCAGGGTCAATACTATTAAGAAAAAATTGTCAGTTAAACTTCTTTAAATAAATAAAACGAATGTCACTTTTAAAAATGTATTTATTTAAAATTGTATTGTTTTAGTTGATGAGACGACATAATTTGATTTTGGAACAATTCATTTTAAAATGGGTAAAGTCAGAATTGCTTACTTTAGAAACATCAAATTAATCATCAATCAACAGTGTTTGCTAATCGGACGATCTCATTTTGTAAATGTGTGTGAAAGGTGATAACAGAGATCATACTAGCTGCACCTACTCGGCATTGCCCGGCAGTATATTATTTATTTGAAATTTGTTTTACTTTTCTTCTTTGGAAACTATGCTGTTTTTATTTTATACATTTTATTTAATTTTTTTCTAAAGAAAGAAAGGTCTGTAATGGACGAATACAGAGTTACCTCCCTGTTTTTAAAATGGCGGCTATACGAAAATAAATCCGGTCAGATAAATTATTTTCTGGAAGGAATTAACTCAAATTACATTTGGTCGTTTTGAACATCATGAATCAACTAACTGAAATAAAATGGTTATTCAAAATGAAATATTGATTTTGTAGGAAGGAATGTATCGATGACAAAAATCGACAATCTGACCGACTTTACTTTATTATATAGATGAATGTATTTGAACATATAAATGTGGTCAAATACATTCATCTATATAATGTTATTTTACAGAAAAGAATAATTAAAATTTCACTGCGAAAGCGCTTACAATTTGAGGAGTATTTGAGGCACAATGGTTTACGAGTTAAAAAAGGTAATTATGCGGCCAAAGTGTCTTGAAATATTCACTCAACTTATGAAGAAAAATGCCTGAATAGAAGAACGTACAGAAGATGGTTTACAAAATTCAGTAATAGAAATTCCACCCTTTAAGATGAGGACTGATTAGGGCGTCCAGTTGAGTTTGGTGAAAATTCTTTGTGGCATCACTTAAAGTAAACTCTGCAGTATCAGTTGAAGAATTGGAAATGAAGCTTTACTCAAACCATACAACTGTTCATCGTCACCTTAAAAAAATTGGAAATGTTCTTAAGCTTAAGAAATGGGTGTCTCATGAAGGCAATCAAAAATCACGAGTTGATATCTACAAATAATTCATGAGACACCCATTTTCCAAGCCTAGGAACCTCTCCAAGTTGTTGAAGATAATGATGAGCAGTTGTATGGTTTGAGGAAAGCTTCATTGCCAATTCTTTAACTGAACCTAGACCCTAAATAAAAAGTATAATGTTCCATAACAATACAAAAATTCATGAGTTGTTAGAGAGATGAACTAAAAGTGTCTGAACTGAAATGTAAAGTTACTTACATAGTCTCAATAGTAGTAATGCATGACTACGAGAAAATATGAACAAAGTTAGTTTACACAAATCACATAAAGGTTTGAAAATCATGCACAGAATCAGAGCTGTTCAAACACCACTCGAATGGTTAGAAAAACATCCAAAGAGATACAGTCTCGTTTCCGAATTTACAACCACATGGGGGGGGGGCACGGGAGTACCAAATCACGCGACTGCAGTATTATCTCGTGCTGAAACCAAATATTTCCCAACAGCATCTGCTATATGCAAGAAGTCAGAAGTAAGAAAAAGTGTCTGATAAACACAGACAATTCATTCAGTGTTGACCAAAGATGGAAGGCAAAAACAGATGAAGAATTTCTTCAGGCAAACGAGATGAAATATGAGAAGAGAGAAAAGTGACCAGCCAGTTACTCACCTTTGGATGAGGTGAAATCGCTGAGTTACAGCAGTGGTTAATGGAGGGGTGCTATTCAGTCTTAGTTTTCTTTTTTTCTTTCAAAGAGAGAGAGAGAGAGAGAGAGAGAGCGAGCGAGCGAGAGAGAGAGAGAGAGCGAGAGAGAGAGAGAGCAAGAGAGAGGAAAAAAACGAGAGGGGGTTGATATAAAAAAAATTCCACTTTCTACTGTAAACAGATATTTAAAAGGTAAAAACTGAAAGAAGAGGAGAAGAAATAAAGGAAGAAAAGTGGCCATTTTGTTTTGGTCTGATTCTGTGAAACATTCACTTTTGAAATGAATACAACACATCACAGCAGATGGCAATGGTTACAGCCCCCCCCACCCCCCACACACACCGTCTTCTCTACAGATGGTTTGACTGACCGGAGGGGGGGGCAGTTTCAAATCGTTGGTCTGAGATGAAAACAGCTGTTGTGGAAAATGGTAACGTCCCTGGTCAGTGCCAAAATTCCAAGAGATCCAGTTTTTATGATGAGAAAAAAATGACAGCCCCCCCCACCCCCTACTCATCCTTCATCCATCTCTCCATCAATCCATGGCCTCATGCCTTTAATCTTAACTTCTGGATTTTCTGACAGGTTTATTGGTTTAGAAAAAGGAGAAGAGTTTAGAAAGAGATAATAAATCAAAATAACATTATATTTTTGTTTCTTTTTTAATGTACCAATTTTTTTTTAGGGGGTGGACACTGACCTCGAGTGTCTAAGGTCTCTCTGTACAGGGGTTTGTCATGACAACCTGGCATGAGGATACTTCCCCTAAAAGTAAGCGCTGACTAAATATTCAAAATAACATAGTAAGCCCAAATAAGATCCCCTCGACACAGCTATACACTGGCTGATATGAAGAATGATGCACCTTCTTCGAGTAAGGTTACCTCAAGTAATAGCACTTAGCTGGATATTCCACCAGACTAGATGAATTCTTGTCTTGGAATCCGGTACGACCAAGAGACTGCAAGAAAGATATATTATAACATAGTTAACTGCTCAATTGGGAAGAGGAAAGTTATGGTTCTTCACTTCTTTACTAACTGAACGTTTGAGAGGTAAAGGAGAACTTTAATGGAATATTCAAATATCTATGTATCTCATATAGAGATCAAGTGTTAGCTCCAGGAAGGGGCTCTTTGATTTCTGAGAGCATCGACTGAAGTAAAATAAAACAAAAAAGTAAAATAGCGTTATTAAATTGGTTTCATGATTGTCTGCTGGGGATGTAAAAAATCCATAAAGAGAAAAATGAGATGCAAACAGGATTAGAACCTGAGTCTGCAAATAGGGACCACCTTAAGCCGACGTTGGTTTAATGCTCACCTATATTTTAATAGTTGAAAAAAAATACATTGTGACCCTTCGAAATTTGAAATGAATTTGAAAGTCTTTAAAATTCTTAGCAAATTCTCATCCATTAAAAGTTTTGGGAGCTATTTACACCCAATAACAGAGATTAACAATTGTAGTCGGCTTTTTAGACCAGCTGTCGGTTGTAATGTTTGGATGATGGATGACATAGCCCCATGTTTATAACCCGGTGACATGCCAAATCAAAATGACTGGTAATCACTTTAGCTTTGGATTTTACATCAGAGTTTCCTTCTCTTAGATGGGTTGCCATAGAACTGGCTGAGGAGCAGCATCTACTCCAGTTTTGAAATCAAAGTGATCGTTCTCTGAGACAGAGTACTCCTATTAGCTCAAAGTAAACTGCTTTTAAGGCGCCAGTAATCTGCCTTTCAGTCCTTCTCATGTTTGTCCCAAACTATTTCCATAACGCGGTCAGGAGCTGGACTTAGTGTCAGAGGGTCTGGTACACTACTAGTTTGGGATTTTGAAACAGCTGATCAGACTTCTTAACAGCCATCCCATAATAACAACTTGAAATATACATATAGATACATGCATACATATATGTACATATCTCTATATAAAGTTAGGTATGTGTATATGTTTTTATATATTTGTATGTACAGGATTCACTTATAAACTAATTAACCGATCGTTATAAATTTTGGAACACAGCTACTAAGGAGTCCAAATGTGGACTATATTTAGTTTAATTTAGTTTTACACAAAGGAGAAAAGGAGGGGATGGAAGCCCTTTGTGAAAATTCCGTACCTCCAATTTTTGTGAAATTTTAACAATGGGTATTAGACATCAATGAATAAATATTCCTCAAATTTCAGTTTCTTTAGCGTATTTTAAAGGGGTTTAGAAGGCACATTTGAAAATGTAAATATTTCAGATTGGCATTGAATTTGATCAATAGTCATTTGGCATCAATTAAGCAAGAATCTCTGAATTTCAATTTCTTCTTAGGACCCCTTAAGCTTAAGCCATGAATTTTCGACATTTTCAAGAATGAAAGCGATGTAATAGATTTTCATCAAAATTGGAATAAGATTCTAGGTTTAGTAGCATTATATCTTGATTTTAATCTTCGTAATGTGACATAAAAGTGGTGAAAAATTGTTCTGTTCAGGGAATTAATTTTCCCCGTCCTGGGACGTGTATTCGCTTAGTAATATATATATATATATAGAGATTATAATATAAAATGAAGTAATAAAATAAGGTGTCAATCAAATTTTATTAGAATTCCAAGTTCAAGCAAAGTATCTTAAAGTCCTTAGCTCATGAGTTTTCAAAGATAATTCTTCTCTTCAGAGGACCATTACCGCAGTTATACCACTACAGGTAATAAAATTAAACTTTGAAAATATATAAAAATATATACAAAAATACATAAAAATATATAACATCAAAAATATATATATATATATATATATATATAGAGAGAGAGAGAGAGAGAGAGAGGGAGAGGAAGGGAGGGAGGTGAATAACATTACTTGCACAATATTGACCAAGTTATCCCATAGCTCTTCCTATGGGGCCATGCTATAAAAGGGGCCAAGGGCGTTTATAAAAAAATCTTTAAAAAGCAACAAAAAAAGACAATTTTTCAAAGGAAAATTGGTACCATACACACTTCTTCAACTACCACATTGGCGCGACCATTCCTATCCCTCAACCCCCAAACAGAAAGATGATCTTCCTGCCACGCGTCGCCCTCGTATGTCTAATGAATTTAGCATCTTGTAAACAGCTTAGACTAAATTTATAAGAAGATTCAAATTAATTAAACAGTTTGTTGTTTGTGTTTACTTACAGGTCCCTTACATCCTGCAGAGTGATGCAGTGATCATGAGGAAGCCGCAAAAGAAAAAAAGAGCCATTGGCTCAGACTCCATCAAATCTAATGGCATCAGCGTACGTCTTCTAACTCCGGGATGGAAAGGTGAATTAAGAGCAGATATGAAAACAATTGCCCCCATGGAACAAATTGAAGCAGTTCATTTAAACGTCTACTTTATTCTCTGGTGAAAAATCATTTTCTTAATGCTTATCGGTTGGATTTCATTACAAAACGGGTTTCAACTTGAGGACGCGAGACGAGGGAATAAAAATAAGTAGAAAGACGAGACACCTTTTTATTTCTTTCAGATGATACAATTGGCATGAAATTACTATTCATCCCATTTTGCTCCACACTTGTGGGGAGACCTCTCTAGTAAGGGAATCAATGGTTGCCACTGAACATAAAGCATAGCTCTTTGTAAAATAATTGAACGCTCTAGGCAATGGGTAATGTGAATGTAAAAAAATATAAGCATTATAATTTCCCTTACTTCGAAAGGAAAAACACCTTTTTTTTTCAATTAAATGAATTAGGAAGTTAGAATGAAGAGTACCTTATAAGTAAGCCTCTGCTCCCATTAAAGTTTTTCATTTTGTAAAAAATATTAAAGACTTATTATTGTTATTATTATTATTGGTTCCTGACATCACAGAGACATTAGAGACATAGTGATGAAGATCTTATCTATAACATCAGACTACGATATCCATCTGTTTACAATTCATCTTAAAGATGACTAAAATGTCAGAATTTTTTAAATAAGGATCGATAATTTGTATTATTTGGATTACTCGAATTACTGTTCTCATTTTGGATGTTATTCCCACAACGTTTCAGCCGTTGTAACTTCCAACCTTCTTCAGGTGTGTCTTGTGAGCTCGGGAATCTGTACGGAATTTCGAACGGAATCCTTTATTTAATCCACGGGTGTAGCTTGCTCTCGTTCTGTCAACCATGACCGAGTAGAAGTCTTAAGTAATTCGTAATTAAATTCTCAGTGCCGCCCGTACTGAAGATTGCCTTTAACCTCCAGAAGACTGTCACTTAGAACTGAATATACTTAGCACTTTTATCCGTTGCGCCATGGGTCATTGCAGCATAAATATTCACAAGTTCGACGTTATGAGAATAACATCCAAGATAAGAAGAGTAGTCCGAATAATCCAAATAATCCAAAAAGCTCATTACTTTTGGAAAATGTATATTAACCCTAACCCTAAACCTAACCCTAACCCTAAACCTAACCCTAAACCTAACCCTAACCCTAACCCTAACCCTAAACCTAACCCTAAACCTAACCCTAACCCTAACCCTAAACCTAACCCTAACCAGCCTGACATGTGAAAGCTTGTTAGAATTTTGTAAAGAATGATCAACAGATCAAATAGACATAGGATTGAATTATTGCATGAGATATGCTTGAATAAACATTTGAGAAAAGACGTTACTATAAAAAACTTGATTAAGTTAATGGTCTGATAAGATCTAGGATTAAAACATGAACGCACTTATGGAGGTAGCCAGTTACCATATTTTTAATTAATTTATTAATATCAATATATTAATTTTATAAGTATATAAAAGTAATCCATGGACACGTGTTTCTGGCTCACAGCCGTCATCAGCATGGCTAATTTGGACAAGGATCGAACCTTCGATACTGATGTCTATAGTCTGGTGATTTACCACTTGACTATGACGCCTTGCCTAGAAATATATATGATTTTTATCACCTAAATATTTAATGCGTTTTCATGTAATTGTTTTTATTTGTGATTGTAGCGTTCAGCTTGTCTTTCTGTTGTTCACTTCCTAAGCGACACGTATTAATGCAGAAAATTGCATTATTAGTCGCCCATAACTTTATAGGACATATTTTTCGTTAATATATATATATATATATATATATATATATATATATATATATATATATATATATATATATATATATATATAACGTGTTTCTTTGCTAACAATGAATTTCTTCATATTTTAAAAATAAATAGCTTTAATTTTAATATTTCGGACAGTTCTTGTTCTTTATCAAAAATTGTATTTTTTGATAAAAATTGATAGGATATGAAACTTTTATATAAAAAAACTGGACATGTTTATGTCTTTTGATGACGCTTACACTTACGTACGTCGGCCCCTGCGTGAAATTGTATGTTTGAACTGCAAAGAGAATTTCTTTTTTGTTGTTAACAGTCTTCAGCATATACACGTTTTTCATGTTCTTATTACTGCGAAGTACAAGTGATTTTGTTTTCAATTAACAAATATGTGTGTCAAAACGAGATCGTTCCCAGTCTGTACAAAAAATCATATTAAAAACACTGACATCGGAGTTCAGACCTGATTTGTGCGAGTTTAATTTTAATATCCATTTTGATTCTTGTTGTTTGCCTACATATGTCTGTGAGAATTTGGTATCTATTAGTCAAATGCATTTAATGTTATCTTATGTTTTGTTTGATTAAAATGTTTAGCCATTTGAAATTGTCTGATACTAAGTTTGTGCTTATTGAATCTGAGTTTAAAAGCTAATTTTTTTGTTTGTTTATATTTAGCCACGATTGGAGCTATCACAGGCGAGTTGTGACCGTTGTATTTAGATGCGAGTATTTATATATAGGTCTGGAAACGCTTGGTGCCCGAGTTATAGGCGATTGAAACAAATACTGATCAACATTCGTAAACATTTAACACGTACAAAGTGTGTGATAGTGCACTGTTATTTCTACATATGGGATAAATAAACACTATCTCTGTGACTGAATCATAGATGAAATAAGCTTGGGTCTGTGCATGAAAAAATAATATCAAATGATATAAAAGCTGTGGGGCTCAGAAGAAAGATCTGAGTGTCATGATCAGCAGCCAACATGGGGGACCTGGTTGGAATCCTGCGAATATTGGTCTTTCTTATTTCAGGTAACAGTATACAACAAAGCAAATACAGCTAATTAAATATGATCAGCATAAACCAAAGACAGTGCAGTGGAAGAAATGACTACAAAGGAAATTAGACTAGTAATGTACTGCTATTACAAAAGCAACCCTCACACAAAATGGCTCCGAACCTATATACACACATATAGAACATAACCCCGAAGTTATGCCATCGATTTTCCTGACACTCTGCATATATATATATATATATATATATATATATATATATATATATATATATATATATATATATATATATATATATATATATATTGTTGAATATAATAGACAACTCGTGTTTAGATATCCTTTGATAGATCCTTTCAATTAGTACATAATTCCCGCCAAACACCTTCTATAAATACTACACATGGTCTAGACTGATTAGCCTAATTCCCCCAGATGGGCCCGAAAGTACTTGGAAGACAGATGCAAATTATGGTAAATTCATCAGCCAATTCCTATCCGAAACTAAGATCCTAATTCGGACTATTGTAAGGATCTACCAAAGGATATCTAGACACGAGTTGTCTATTATATTCAACAATATTTGCCTGAAAGAGAAAATGCTGCTTAGATATACACACACGTATATATATATATATATATATATATATATATATATATATATATATATATATATTAGAAAAAAATGTGAACCGTTGGCTCATACATTTAGCTTGGATTAGATTGTCTGAATCAGGAAAAGTGAGCTTCCAACGTTAGTTACATATAAAAATTGAAAAGACAAAATCCCAAATTAGTCGTTTTCTGTTCACTATATCTCCTCCATCTCTCTCACTACTTGTGATGTTATTCTCTTTTGTTTATAATGAATTATTTTAATCTTTTTATTCTTTTCTTTCTTTATTACTTTCAACTGTTAATAAATAGGGAAAGAGAGAAGGGGGAGGGAGGGAGAGAGAATTACGGAAGCAAGAATGATATAAACAGTATAAAATACGAGCAGTAGAGGTCACACAACATAGTGAGAGAGGAAGAGGGTGATAGACAGAAATTTAATAAAAGATGTGTCACATAATATGTAAACGATAGTTTCTATTTAACCCATAACTTTATTACAATTTGTCCAATTAATAATTTAATGACCAAAGATACAGTAATAATTAAATTTAACTTTCACACTCCTATTTAAAAACAGGAGGGATAAGGTAAAGGGGGGGGGGATAATGAGGAAGGGGATGAGGAAAGGAAGGTAGCAGTAAGAAAAATACTGTGTGTTAAACGGTGAAGAGAAAACAGTGTACCCTCTGATAAATTTGTGTTTTATTTTGACACATGAGATGAAATGGTCGTTCTTTGTGTATAGACATGTTTCAGCTGTCTGAGAGAAGAAACAAGAGAATAGTGTTAACCCCCACCTGCCCCACTCCAGGGTTCCAACGAAAATACTATTTCAAACTTAACAACGAAAATGGTCCTTTTTAAATGACTTCAAAACTCTTCAGTCAATCCAACCCAAATTTTAGGCAAATACTAAGGTTAAGTGGAATTGAGGAAGGAGAGGGCGGGCTAAGACTGGGTAAACAACTGAGGGAGGTGAGGACCCTCTCGCAAAGGAAAAGAAAAAATGGCTCCAATTGAAGTCGGAATGCAACTACTCATTTAGCATGACAAATGAACGATGGTAGAAAAAAAGAGAAGAAATTCGTCAATTGTCACAACCGTCAAACCAATTTTAATAAAGCTTGATTGCAGTAGGTTTTGAAATATTAAGATTTATTGAAACAAAAACAAACAAAAAAAACAAGCAAAAAAAACAATTTTTAAGTGATGGACAGACAAACAGGAAAAAAAGCCTCTCAAAGATGCCAGAATCTACACCCCCCCCCCCAAAAAAAAAAATTAAAAGTTAAAATAAAAATAAAAACTTTTTCGATCTTGAAATGAACCGTGAGTTGATAAGATTTACAAGAAGAACTGGGATGGGACTGAAGGGGAGGGGAGCTCTAGAAGGAAAGAGTGGGAGGAGGGTCAGGGTGGAGACAAGATTAAACGAGGCACAAAGAATAAATGGTCTACTTGTAGGATAAGAACCTCTGATAAGAAAGGTCCAACCACCAGGGGTTATCATCAGGAAGCCATATTGATTCCAATTTCCTAATTTCTTGCACTCCAAGGCCAAGCAACATTTGCATCAAGTTTAAAAAAAGGTCTTGTTTGTTGACCCCCTTCCCCGATACTAGTTGTTAGGAACTCTTTTTAGAGACCCCCACCCTTTGGAGATTCAGAAGCAAAAGTCCAACGGCAGAGAGATCTTAATTAAAGAAACAGACTTCAGATTATTTAAAAAGCAAACAAACAAAATAACACTTATTCTGGGGGTTTTTTCAGCTCTTGGCAAGAAACCCTAAAACTAACCCTAATCATCTTTCAGATTATAACAGTTTTAGTTACAGAGAGACACCAAATCACTATCACCTATTAATAAAATTAAGTGAGCACTTCTCGTATCTGTATGTGTTTCTTGTCTCTACGTGATTTACACATTATTTTTAAAATTTACTATTAATCGATTATCTAGCGAAATAATAATGCAATAATATAAAGTACTAAAACGAAATTTAAAAAATCCTATTTAATAAAATAATTTAATTACGAAATAAAATCAACTAGAATGCATTTCGGTTTCTACAGAAACAAGTCAGCCATTTTAACCTTTTGTTAATAATTGAAAAAAAATGAATCACTTTGTGACTCCTTGAAATTAAAAGGAATTTCGAAGTATTTAAACTGTCGAATCAAAAGTTATTTATAGCTTCAAAATTCTTAGCAAATCCTTGTGTACTAAAAGTTTCAGTTTTGGAAGCTGTTTTCCATCCAATCATTTTATAGAGATTAAAACAACATTACCGTAACAAAATTAATTATAGTTTTATAACAATTTGGTTCAATTAATAATTTAATGACCAAACGATGCCGTAATAATTAATTCTTGAATATAATAATATGGTTTTAAAAAAAGCAAAACAAAAATTAAAGTAAAAATACTCCCGGGCAACGCCGGGCAGGTACAGCTCGTAAAGAAATCAATTGAGTTCGTTTTGAATAAATTATTTCTCAAGTGTCGGTATTGACAACTAGCAGATTTACCTAGCATTGTCTGGGTATCTATAATCTAAAATATAACTAACTTGGGAAATGGATGAATCCCTTCATTTTACCATTTAGTCATTAAATAATACAACTATTTCTCCTTCTAACAATTTAGTTACAAGAGTAAATTCCACAGTTGTTTATGTGTTGAAATTAAATGCTCTTTAAAGTATCAATACTATGAAAGGCAAGAATTTCAGATGAGACTTATACTTTTACTATAAAATTAAACTAAAATATGCAAATAAAATATTAACTGTATTTACTCGGTGTTGCCTGGATGGTAACATTGAACTTAGAGAAAAAAATAATTCAAAACATAGCCAGGTTTACAATTCTTTTTAAATAAGATTTTTAAAAATCGTTTTAATTTTCCCTAATTTTGTTTTTGAAATCAATAAATAAAAGAAAAAACTCATTGTGTATTTAAAGTTACGTATAGCCGAGAAACACAGACTCACAAGATCTTGATTGAGTTTTATTAATATAGAGATAAAGCTAAAAATTAATAAACCTTGTCCCTAATATCCACAAAAAGTAAAACTCGCACTTAGTAGTTTACTAGAATACAATAAACATCTAATAACATATTTACAATAAATATTTCATGTGCATAATATAAACAAATATGTAACATGTTTTTGTCAGAGTCGTTCATCTGCTTGTAATTCATAAATGAATAACAGATTTTCACTTTTCTCTATTTTTATTTTCTATTCTTGTTTTTACATATTTTCTTCTACAAATTTTGGTTAATAACTTTCTTAGTTAAACCTTTTGTACTTATATTAACTTGTAAACAAAAAGCAGACGACAACTGATTCAGTCCCATAGAAAAATAAACTTGTACCACTACTACTACTACTACTACTACTACTACTACTACTACTACTGTGTGGAGTTTGAATTAAAAATATTACTTTGAATGGTTTCAGCTTTGAGTATTCTTTTTACTTTTAATTCAAATGTTATTTGTATATCAGAAAAACTTCGAAGACAAAATAAACAAGAGAAGAGTAACGTTAGTAAAGCGAAGGATATTTGCTTTCCAGACCAACAGCCACTAACCCTGGACAACTAATCTATCTCCACCACCCTCTTCCTTTCTACCTTCTCACGTCCAACCTACTACCTCCACCATACCCTGCCCTTTGCTTCTGCCTCCAATTCCAAAGAAAAACAAAAATAAAACGCAAAGACCTACTTTTCATTTAATCTGAAGAAACAGTTCTGTCTTGTATTAACAGAAACTTGACAAGTGTTAAAGAAAGAACCATTGACGCTCCTAGAATTCTTGAAGGAACCAAAGAACTCGGGGCTGCCTGCCTGTAAAGTCCTTGTACTAATTCCATTTTGTGAATAGAAACCACCTTTGCTTGGGCGGTGGCTGCAATGAGACGAGAGGGGGGGGGGAGAGAAAAATAGTTCTTAGCACTGAAGGCTTTTAATTACTTATATCTAATCTTTAAACATTTTTTTCTGTTTCCTTTTTATGGCTAAAGTTAGATCCTGGCATTACAAGAGGAATTAAAACGCACCCAATAAGGAAAATGAGAAAGTAGTATGGGGGTATGGGGTGGGGGTAGTTATCATAATAGAATACAATGTGAAATCAAATTCCTTGGTGGAATAGGTAAGGGTTTTGGGTTTGATATGAAACTAAATCCAGTAGTAAGAGCACACGTTGGAAGATTTGGTGAAGATTTAGTTGCCATTACTCCAGGGTCCACTCTGACCAGAACTGGCAAGGTCCCATATATGGGTTAATAAAAATCTACCATTTACAAACTATTTACAAAACAAATTAATTTACAAACCATTACATTTATAGCATGAATAAATATAGCATGAATATAGCATGAATAAATATTTGAAGATATTAAGAACTTTAAGCATAAAATCTTTTAGCAACATTACTAGATTTGGTATTAAATAACCCGCAAAAGGTTGATATGCCATAAAATAAAGCAATCAAAACATTTTCATTTATGTTGTAGAGTTTTACAGAATGTCAAACACCCTTGGATCATTTTATGCCAAAATCGTACATGTTCGTATACGATTGATTTGTAGACTGATTTGAATTTGAAGGGGTTTTTCTTACATACAGCACCTGATCTTCCCAAATGGTCACCCATTTAATACTGGTCAGGTTAAATGTCGCTTAACTTTGGTGATCTCACATGAAAAACTTAAGAGACCAGTTAGGAAAGCGGCCTCAGAAATGCCAAATGAAATGGTTACAATTCTCTGTGATTTCGTCTGTGTGGTAAAGTTGGTCTTACAAGTCACAGTCGCAGTCATCTCCAGAATAACACTGTGAACTATCTCTTTCAAGAAATAGCAACCTGCAACCTATTCGGGAAAGAGTGCCAATTTGTGTCAGGTTTGAAATGGAATCTGAGAATCCACAAAGAAAATAAAAAGAAACTGGAATCTTAGGAAGATCTCCATCATTCTAGTAATGATAGGAGCAACTGGGCTCAGGAAAAAAGAATTTCAAAAACTATATGGCGAATATACCTGGTGAACCAAGTGCAAAAGAGATACAAACAATTGCGCTTAAAGGATGGTTAGAATCTTAAAAAGATCTCTCTGTTGGAGTCCATGAAATAGCAGGTGAATGTCTGGCATCTGGTAGGGTGCCCCATCTCCAGCAAAAACAAAAAGATAAGAAAATTGAAAAAAAAGAAAAAAAGAGAGCTGAATCAAGAATTTGCATAGCACAACATGTCTGCAATTACTATGCCAGAAAATGTAAGAGTCTGGCGGGCTTGAAAAAGCTATATTCTATATGCTCACATGTGAATTGAATGAACAAGCGATGGTAATACTCAATATCGAGTTTGCTAACCCTAACCCTATCACCATTTATATATATATATATATATATATATATATATATATATATATATATATATATACATATATATATATATATATATATATATATATATATATATATATATATATATATCATTTATTATTAAATGTCACGATTTTGTCAGTGAAACTAAAGACTGGAATCCTTGTTCATCTTCTGAAGTCTTATTCTCTTTTTATCACAAAAAGCTAAACAGTTTGGAATTGTTGCTAAAACTCAGCAGGGTGTTATGATTCCCCCAAACTGATTGATGAGAACAAAGGGACCTTTTGAACAGCCTCTCTATCCATTTATACGTCCGGGTGGAAAAGACTTCAGGGTATACAGAAAAAAAAAGAAGGTTTTTTATTTAGTTACAATCATGAACAAAGCAAGTTCTATCATATTTTAAAAATCAGTCAGTTATTTTTTTCATTTCCAAATACATGTCCTTTTTTCTTCTGAGAGTCTTAGTCATTTTGTTGTAGAGTAAAAGCCTTTATGCATTTCAAGATCAATAAGAGGCTGTCATGGACGAGTTTGAAACTTTGTTCTTGGGCAAAGACTAGGCTCTCTATTTAGCGGTCAATTAATAAGGGTCCACTCTTATGCCCAACGCCCACAACTCATGAAGAAAAAGATTGAATCCCAATATGAAAAACAAAAACAAAAACTCAGAGGGGTGTTATCCTCATTTACTGAACACAATTTGAGTCTGTGTGTGGCTCTCTCTTTCTCTCATCGTATCTCTGTTGATAAAATGAAATAAAAATTGTCACATGTAAATTGAAACCGTAATTCTAACGTTTCGATCCTGAAATCCCTTAATCTATTTCAGTTGTTTTGGGGACAACCATCATCAACCGCCAAACATCCGTCTTTCCATTTGTTGGAAGATATTTTCGCAATCGTTTCTTGGGAACAAAAAAGTAAGACTATTAAATGGCATAAGTGGGAGTACTTTGCCCAACGGCAAGGTTTTCTATTTAAATCAATCAATTTTTTTTCATTTCCAATTAGATTTTGTTTCTTCTTCAATTCTTAGTCATTTTGATGTACATGTGTTTATTATGTACAAAAATGACAGACATGAGAGATAAAGAGAGAGGGAAAAGAGAAGAAAAGGGAAAGAAACAGGGGAAAATGGAGACGGACAAGAGAGCATATCAAGCTGTTTTCAAATTTACAAAATGACATGGAAGAAGAAAAGTATAAGAAAAAGGGAGATTTTCTAAATTTGATGTATGGACAGTAACCATTATGCGAGATAAATAATAAAACTTTGGCCCATCTTTATGTTGCCAGGCAGAGTTATGCAATCTTGTGACTGATTTATGTTCTTGCTAAACAAAATTTAAGTGTCTATTTTATTTAGACGTCAATGAATAATAAATTGCTAAACGAAACTGCAAAACTAATTGCACTTTCTTTACGCATGTTTCGTGCATAAATCAAAAAAAGAAAGAAAAAGTTTGCAAAACGATCTATTGTCAAGTTCAGATATTTTATTTTGTTCTAATTCCAAACCTGTTATTTAAAAAAAAAACTTTTGCTGGATCGGAAAAGAGGGGAGAGAGATACATGGGGTGGGTGGGGGTTTCTTTGACTTCTTAGTAAGGAAATTTCCACCAGCGTGGTAACTACTGGTAACTACGATAAGGCACGAGGTCTTCTATTTAGATAAAACAATTGATGGTCACGGCCTTAATTGGACGCCTGTTAGGCGAGTGAAACAATACTCCCCACCCATCTACTCGAGAAGCCCCATCTTTTTTCGTCAATGTCTGTACACAGTGGAAAGGTCAGGAGGAAAATATTAGGACGAGTTTCGGTCATGTACAAAAGACTGGTTACTCAATGAACCAAGGATGGAAACATTGGATGGACATTAAGAAGGAATCCCCATATATGTGAACGATGTAGTTCAGAGTACGTCAGGGTGTGTTAAGGTATTCAACTGACCATTCCTACATCCATTAGATGACCAATGTTGAGAAAACGAGAGAGAGAGAGAGAGAATGATAAAGAGTTAGAGAACGAGAGAAAAAACAATAGAGAGACAGAGGTTTGGTTGTTTGGTTATACGGCATATAAACCCTTTTTGGGCTATTTAATGCCGAATCAGGTCATTTTGGTAAAATTGGGTTGTTTTGTTTTATGGCCTATCAACCCTTTTCAGGATATTTAATGTTGAATTCGGTCATTTTGGTGAAGGTTTTTATGCTTCAAGTTTTTTATATGTTTAAGTATTTATTCATGGGGTTTAGTTGAGTGAAAATGGGGGAAGGGAGAGGGAGAGGAGGGAAAGGGGGAGGGAGGGAAATTGTTGTTTTTTGTTTTGGATTTTGCAGAACAGGACTGAGTTTTGCAAAGAAAAAAACAATAAAACATAAATATTTGGTGCATTTTAAGTCAGGAAGTCAATAGCTTCAGACAGCCTGATTCAGTAGCGCCAGTAGGTTCTATTTGACCCATAGATGGGGCCTTTACAGGTACTACCACTTCGGGCCAGAGTGGACCTGGGAGCAATGGCAACTAAGGGACAACTCTACATTCCTCACAGTTCCCAACTGGAGGCCTCACCACTGGATGTTTTTTAAGGTCGTACCCAGGACCAGAGAGAGAGAGAGAGAGAGAGAGAGAGAGAGAGAGAGAGAGATAGAGAGAGAGAGAAGGAGAGAGAGAGAGAGTTAGAGAAAGAAATAGGAGAGACAAAATTAGAGAACGATGGAGGGAGAGGCACTTAGGAAGGAGTAGATTAGAGAGAGAGAGAGAGAGAGAGAGAAAGAGAGAGAGAGAGAACGTCAAAGAGAGAAAGAGAGAAAGAGAGAGAGAGAGAGAGAGTCAAAGGGAGAAAAAGCGTTTGAATGTATCTTCATAAAATAAAAAAAATCCCCCATTAATTAAAACTCTAAAAAGAAGAGTTTACAAACACAGATTACGCTAGGGAAGAAACATGTTTCTTTTCCTCCATATGAAACATCTAAATTTGTCCAAATGTTTAAAAAGATCCCAGTTAATTGTCGTCTTCTCTAGACACACCTTCCGACGTTGAAGCCATTTCGTTCCCCCCAGAGTGTCATCATCATCATCATCATCATAGGAAAAACCATTCCTCCATCTTTCATGCTAAAGAGGATTTCTCTCCAAAGAATGTAATTTATTAATTCTGTAAAAACATATTGTTATCATTAGCTTTTCACTAAAGTCGACATTATGTTGTTTTCTTTTTTAAATTATTATTTTGCAGATATTTTTCCAGGCTGTTTCCATGTAATCGGCTAAAAAAAAAAAAAAAGTAGAATCTCATTTTTATATTTCGGTAAACAATCTTTGGTTAAAAACTCGGAAATTTACCGTTTTGTTTTTGAGAGAAAGTTATTATGGATCATGGTCCCCAAGAGACACAACACTAAACTGCCTCAGAAACCGTTGTTCGCCTACACATCCGAAATCCATCTTTCCAGACCTTTTTCCATTTTTCTTTATTTAAAAATATTTTTTCTTATTATTATTCAACTCATGTCTTATTAACTACTCAGACATTGTCTACTCAGACGTTGTCTACTCAGACGTTGTCTACTCAGTATCACATCAAACTACTACATCCGATGGTCAGGCCCCAATTTGAGTTTTAAGGAGTTTGGAGTTACCATTTTAGTTGGTATTACTCCCAAGTCAACTCTGACCTGAAGTGGTACTACCTGTCATAATCACATCGAATTAAAATAGAATATATCGTTTGCAGACTATTTTACTTACAAAATATATGCCGATAAAGAAAACTAATCTTCAAATGAGATACTGTCGTCCGAAATAAGCAAAATAAGCTAAGCTATATTTGATGTACTCTTTCTCTCTCTTTCTTTATCTCTCTTTGCCCTTGTCCTAAAAGCAAAAAAAAACAACAAACAAAAAAACGATCCTCCCTAGTCGTCTCTTTCCTTGGGTTTTATACTCTTTCCTCTTTCCCATAATTCCTCATTTCCCTTGGCCACTTTCGCCTATCTTAATACTTACTTCATAAAAAGAAGACTATTTTCACCAAGACAGTTTCTTTCAAGAAGTAAGACAAGTTCGAGTACATTCATTTAAGCTACAAATTTAGCATCAAAATAATCCGAAAAGAGTTCATATGCCATAGAAAAACATCCAAATGTTTTAAAGATCAATGCTATCATCATCTTCCCTGACTACTCTAAAATTGGAGAGAGCTGTGGAAGAACGTAGTCATGTTATCCCCCCACCCCCACCCCAAATATCATGATAGGAAAAGCTGCACTATCTTTCTTGTCCAAAGAAGACAATTTAATAATTCTTTAAAACCATGCTGTTATCATTAGCTGTGAGTCTATCATCCAAGATTAGCTGAACTGTGAGAGACAGAAAAAAAAGGGGTAGGGATCTCCCTCATTTTTTGGCTTCTTTTAATTAAAACCCATTTGCTTCAATAATTTGGGGCTTCATTCGTCTATTAATCTATTCGACCGTTTAAGTTTTTAAAAAAATGGTTCAGTCGGAGTGGGAAGAAGACTGTCTATAAAAATATTTTCTCTTTTTTTTTAGATCTGAATAAAATGTGACAGATCAGAGAAGCAAATGATGTTACTAGCAAAAATACCCGGTATTGCCCAGGATTGAATAAAGAACCCTTTTGCGCCCAACCCACGATAACATATTAACTTTTTTTATTCGTTTTTTAAAAAAAATATTTTATAATATTCAATTTTTGCAGTAGGATCGAAGGATATACTCAGCATTGATTGGGTTGGAGGGGTGTAAGTAAAGGGACATTAACTGAAATACATTCTGGTAAATTTATAGTTTTTGAGGCACACAGAGCATCTCTCGAGAATTAATAAGGACTCCTGTACATTCCTGCTCCAAGCCCTGGACCTCTTATTAAAATTTCTATTTTTATTCTTGGATTTCTCTAATTTTCAAGTTATAAATTTAAAAAAAAAGTAAAACGTCCTATTTCCTTTTTATGGATGTCAAGCACGAATACAGACCCCTAATGATATTATTGTACCTCCCTTTGATCAAAATGAAATATACCCATCCAAGTCCCCTGAGTAATGTAGTTTCAGGATGTGTCAGGTTATGGGGTTGAGTAGCAATCTCCAAAACCGTAGAAAGATTTATGAACAAACAGACTGGAACTACTACAACATATATATATATATATATATATATATATATATATATATATATATATATATATATATACAAAAGCCGGACCCGTGTTCCAGTGTTGTCCAGAAAAGATAAAGACCCAAGCAACAACTGCTCCCACTCCTGAAGGTTTTCTCTTATTTTTATTTCAATAAATATTCGATTAATAGTATATAAAAAAAATATCTGTATTCATCAAAGTTATGTATGAAACACAGACAGATGAGATCCTGTCTGATAGTTTTTGTTGTGATGGGATCACCTGACTTTCCCATTCACAAAATAGCTGGACTCGTCGGACTATAAGTACAACTACAGCAAGCGGTCGAGACATTCGAGTTAAGACACATGCACTCTTAACATTCTGTCTTACGTATTCTCTAGTCGGTCTGCTCTATTAAATATTCTGTATTCTGTTAACACATCTTGTATGTACAAGATATAGACATCGGAAAATAAACCTATTATTTTAAAGACCTTCCACTCGGGTTATTTGTCATTATATCTTCAACAAGATATATCAGTTTTATTAACACAGAGATTATTAGGAGGGAAAGCGGATAATGAAATGAAATAAGCTAAAGAAAAACAAAAGGTAAATGTTGGAGGGGAGGAGGAGGAGGAGGAGGAGATGAAGGCAGGTTCAAATGGAGACAAGAACAAAAGAAAGAAGAAAACCTAACAATAAAGAGACTATGAAAATAATCATAAGTGGATGGTTATTGAGGTGACCCCAAGGTCAAGCACAAGACCACTAAAGAAGGACAGATCTTATTAAAGAACAAGCAATAGATTATCTTACTCTAGCTCTTTGAATTAAGTGTCCATCCAGAATAATAATAAAATCTATCTCATAATTGTTTTAAATGCCTATCTCTATGAGAGGCTTTTTTTCTTTGATCACACTTCAGTATTTTTAATAAATCATGATATTTAAAAGAAAATCTACATAGTTAAGCTTATGAAAATCGGTATGTCTAATATCCCTAAATACATGCCTAAACTTTGGGTTGGCTGCACTCAGAGTTTTGAAGCTATGGCAAAAGTAACATACTCAGCAAGCAATGAATTTAATTCTTAACGTCCTATACCACCCGAAATAACATTGACCGTAAGTGATGTTTGTATTACCAATTAGCCCAACAACACATAAAGTGATAACTCTTTGCCTAAATCTATTTTTAAATAGGTTTTAAAGTTCCTAATAAAAGGGAAGTAATTCTTACCAGCCCTTGCGAAACTTACATCCAGGTATTGATACTTATTTCAGCATCTTATCGTTTTCATAATGATTAGACAACTTTTTTTTCAATGTGCGTTATTTAAAGAAAAGAAATGTCTTGAAAAATATCTATTTTTAATGATAAATAAAATTATGTGTTTGCTGACAATATTTTTACTGTATCATATAAAAGAACAAAGTCTGTTCAGTCATAGTGTCAAGTTTCATAACAACCTGTCCAAGAGATAAGGTATTATAAACATTTAAACAAAAAAAAAGTTTTCACCATTTAAGGACTTTCAATAAATTGCTAAGAGTTGACAAGCTTAATGGACCATATCGTAGTGAATGACGTAGATCATGATGTTAATCTATATACGACTAAAACTCGGATAATCTTGCTTGCAGATTGAATGTTTTTAATGGTAAGAGAAAAAGACAAATGAAAAATATTAAAGAAGTAGAAGTCGTGTAAGAGAAGAAGCGTGAGAGAATTACGGAAAAGAAGCGAAAGAAAATAAAACTATAATAGTAGTAGAAGCAGGATAAAGGATGGTATAAAAAAATGACAAAGAAAAGAGCGAAGAGAAATATATACAGTGTTCATTTCTAATAGATACCAACGAGCCATGGGTCGTCTAGTATTAATTAAAAAATTATGCGTGTTTATTAAGTTTATAATATATATACGTCCTTCTTTAAATTTGAATATACAGTAACTTTTTATAATCTTTTTTTTTAACTGACTTCACCCTAAACAAGGTAAGTAGCCACTCTTACATGTTAGATTGTTCATTTTTCATTAAATTTCGATATTAAAAAAATTATATGCAGCCATGCTGTGAATATGTGCTCTAACCATGGCCATATGGCCATGGCTCTAACCCAATTGGGATTGGATTGACTCGAGAGTTTTGAAGTTATTTAAAAAATACGATTTTCATTGATATATTACATAAAAGTTTGAAATATCATTTTCATTGGTTTGTCAGGCTTATGTTTGAAATATCATTTTCATTAGTTTGTCAGGCTTATGTTTGAAATATCATTTTCATTAGTTTGTCACGCTTATGTTTAAAATACCATTTTCATTGGTTTGTCACACTTATGTTTGAAATATCATTTTCATTGGTTTGTCACACTTATGTTTGAAATATCATTTTCATTGGTTTGTCAGGCTTATGTTTGAAATATCATTTTCATTAGTTTGTCACGCTTATGTTTGAAATATCATTTTCATTGGTTTGTCACACTTATGTTTGAAATATCATTTTAATTGGTTTGTCAGGCTTATGTTTGAAATATCATTTTCATTAGTTTGTCAGGCTTATGTTTGAAATATCATTTTCATTAGTTTGTCACGCTTATGTTTAAAATACCATTTTCATTGGTTTGTCACACTTATGTTTGAAATATCATTTTCATTGGTTTGTCACGTTTATGTTTGAAATAGCATTTTAATTGGTTTGTCACGCTTATGTTTGAAATAGCATTTTAATTGGTTTGTCACGCTTATGTTTGAAATATCATTTTCATTGGTTTGTCACACTTATGTTTGAAATATCATTTTCATTAGTTTGTCACGCTTATGTTTGAAATATCATTTGCATTGGTTTGTCACGCTTATGTTTGAAATATCATTTTCATTGGTTTGTCACACTTATGTTTGAAATATCATTTTCATTGGTTTGTCACGCTTATGTTTAAAATATCATTTTCATTGGTTTGTCACGCTTGTGTTTGAAATATCATTTTCATTGGTTTGTCAGGCTTATGTTTGAAATATCATTTTCATTAGTTTGTCACGCTTATGTTTGAAATATCATTTTCATTGGTTTGTCAGGCTTATGTTTGAAATATCATTTTCATTGGTTTGTCACGCTTATGTTTGAAATATCATTTTCATTGGTTTGTCACGTTTATGTTTGAAATAGCATTTTAATTGGTTTGTCACGCTTATGTTTGAAATATCATTTTCATTGGTTTGTCACGCTTATGTTTGAAATATCATTTTCATTGGTTTGTACCGGTTATGTTTGAAATATCATTTGCATTGGTTTGTCACGCTTATGTTTGAAATATCATTTTCATTAGTTTGTCACGCTTATGTTTGAAATATCATTTGCATTGGTTTGTCACGCTTATGTTTGAAATATCATTTTCATTGGTTTGTCACGCTTATGTTTGAAATAGCATTTTCATTGGTTTGTCACGCTTATGTTTGAAATAGCATTTTCATTAGTTTGTCACGCTTATGTTTGAAATATCATTTTCATTGGTTTGTCACGCTTATGTTTGAAATATCATTTTCATTGGTTTGTCACGCTTATGTTTGAAATATCATTTTTATTGGTTTGTCACACTTATGTTTGAAATATCATTTTCATTGGTTTGTAACGCTTATGTTTGAAATATCATTTTCATTGGTTTGTCACACTTATGTTTGAAATATCATTTTCATTGGTTTGTCACGCTTATGTTTGAAATATCATTTGCATTGGTTTGTCACGCTTATGTTTGAAATATCATTTGCATTGGTTTGTCACGCTTATGTTTGAAATATCATTTTCATTGGTTTGTCACGCTTATGTTTGAAATATCATTTGCATTGGTTTGTGACGCTTATGTTTGAAATATCATTTTCATTGGTTTGTCACACTTATGTTTGAAATATTATTTTCATTGGTTTGTCACGCTTATGTTTGAAATATCATTTGCATTGGTTTGTCACGCTTATGTTTGAAATATCATTTGCATTGGTTTGTCACGCTTATGTTTGAAATATCATTTTCATTGGTTTGTCACGCTTATGTTTGAAATATCATTTTCATTGGTTTGTCACACTTATGTTTGAAATATCATTTTCATTGGTTTGTCACGCTTATGTTTTAAATATCATTTTCATTGGTTTGTCACGCTTATGTTTGAAATATCATTTGCATTGGTTTGTCACGCTTATGTTTGAAATAGCATTTTCATTAGTTTGTCACGCTTATGTTTTAAATAGCATTTTCATTAGTTTGTCACGCTTATGTTTGAAATAGCATTTTCATTAGTTTGTCACGCTTATGTTTGAAATAGCATTTTCATTAGTTTGTCACGCTTATGTTTGAAATATCATTTTCATTGGTTTGTCACGCTTATGTTTGAAATATCATTTGCATTGGTTTGTCACGCTTATGTTTGAAATATCATTTTCATTAGTTTGTCACGCTTATGTTTGAAATAGCATTTTCATTAGTTTGTCACGCTTATGTTTGAAATAGCATTTTTATTAGTTTGTCACGCTTATGTTTGAAATATCATTTTCATTGGTTTGTCACGCTTATGTTTTAAATATTATTTTCATTGGTTTGTCACGCTTATGTTTAAAATACCATTTTCATTGGTTTGTCACGCTTATAGTTGAAATATCATTTTCATTGGTTTGTCACGCTTATGTTTGAAATAGCATTTTAATTGGTTTGTCAGCCTTATGTTTGACATATCATTTTCATTAGTTTGTCACGCTTATGTTTGAAATATCATTTTCATTGTTCTGTCACGCTTAAGTTTGAAATAGCATTTCCATTGTTCTGTCACGCTTAAGTTTGAAATAGCATTTCCATTGTTCTGTCACGCTTGTTTGAAATATCATTTTCATTAGTTTGTCACGCTTATGTTTGAAATATCATTTTCATTGGTTTGTCACGCTTATGTTTGAAATATCATTTTCATTGGTTTGTCACGCTTATGTTTGAAATAGCATTTTAATTGGTTTGTCAGGCTTATGTTTGACATATCATTTTCATTGGTTTGTCACGCTTATGTTTGAAATATCATTTGCATTGGTTTGTCACGCTTATGTTTGAAATAGCATTTTCATTAGTTTGTCACGCTTATGTTTGAAATAGCATTTTTATTAGTTTGTCACGCTTATGTTTGAAATATCATTTTCATTGGTTTGTCACGCTTATGTTTGAAATATCATTTTTATTGGTTTGTCACGCTTATGTTTGAAATATCATTTTTATTGGTTTGTCACACTTATGTTTGAAATAGCATTTTAATTGGTTTGTCACGCTTATGTTTGAAATATCATTTTCATTGGTTTGTCACGTTTATGTTTGAAATAGCATTTTTATTGGTTTGTCACACTTATGTTTGAAATAGCATTTTCATTGGTTTGTCACGTTTATGTTTAAAATATAATTTTCATTGGTTTGTCACACTTATGTTTGAAATGTCATTTTCATTGGTTTGTCACACTTATGTTTGAAATATTATTTTCATTGGTTTGTCAGGCTTATGTTTGAAATATAATTTTCATTGGTTTGTCAGGCTTATGTTTGAAATATTATTTTCATTGGTTTGTCAGGCTTATGTTAGAAATATTATTTTCATTGGTTTGTCAGGCTTATGTTTGAAATGTCATTTGCATTGGTTTGTCACGCTTATGTTTGAAATATCATTTTCATTAGTTTGTCACGCTTATGTTTAAAATATAATTTTCATTGGTTTGTCACACTTATGTTTGAAATATTATTTTCATTGGTTTGTCAGGCTTATGTTTGAAATATCATTTTCATTAGTTTGTCACGCTTATGTTTGAAATATCATTTTCATTGGTTTGTCACGCTTATGTTTGAAATATCATTTTCATTGGTTTGTCACGCTTATGTTTGAAATATCATTTTCATTGGTTTGTCACGCTTATGTTTGAAATATCATTTTCATTGGTTTGTCACGCTTATGTTTGAAATAGCATTTTCATTGGTTTGTCACGCTTATGTTTGAAATATCATTTTCATTGGTTTGTCACGTTTATGTTTAAAATACTATTTTCATTAGTTTGTCACACTTATGTTTGAAATAGCATTTAAGCACTAGACGTGCAGATTTAATGTATGCATCTGATTCGACAGATGCCAACTGCAAAACAGAAGTTAAATCGATGATGATGATGATGATGATGATGATGATGATGATGATGATGATGATGATGAGAATGGATTAGTTGTTAACTTGAGTTCTATAACTTATGTGTGGTTTCTGTGGTAGATGCTTCCTTTCAGCTTACACACACACACACACACACACAATGACAGCTGGAGATTTTCCATTGGCCAACATTGCAGGGGTGGAATTTTGAATCTGAGTATGTGTAAATAAAAAAATGTGAAAATATAAATATTTATCAAAAATGTGTAGAGAATGTTTGAAATGGCCCAAAAGAGATCAAATTGATTAGAATCGAGTCTTCCTTGTCTCACTCCACCTCTAGCTCACCCTAGCTTTCTCTTCAGCAAGAAAAAGAAGCTGTTTTTTCTGCTCTTGAAGGACACCGTTTCCATCTGACCGAAAACAGGTTCTCAGCACACTCCAGTTCTTTCAAACATTCTGACTTGTTTTGCATTCTGGTGTGTGCTGGATAAAAAAACCAAAACGAAAACCTGTATCCAAAATAAACGAGAACTCAAATAGAAAACTATTGTAAGAACCGCTAAAGTTTTGTATTAAAAACAAAATATTGCCATTGTCTCATCAGATGTTCGTCAAATTTGGTATGGAGTTCCAGATACATTCCAGAATAATGCTGTAAGCGTTCAAATAAAATAGACTTATCAGAGGATACACTTTTTCCTCGTCGCCATCTAATAACTCTCACTGCACTCATTCCTACTCCTTTCTTCTAAATTTCTTTCATCTTCTGTATTCATTATTACTTGGTATAGCATGAAACTGCATTCAATGGCGGGGCCCCAATTTGAGAGCTTTGAACAGTGTGAAGTAACCCCTTATTACTCCTAGGTCCACTCTGATCTAGAGTGATAGTATTTATCAGGGTTCCATCTATGCATTAAATATAATTTACAGGATATATATTTACAGAACAAATTAATCTGTAAATATTTGAAGATATTAAAAACTCGACACAAAATGATATAATTTGACCTAAAATGATTCAAAAAGGGTTGATGCACCATAAGAATTAACATCTATACAATACTAAAACTGATAATTTTGCTTGCTTAGACATTGAAGGTTTTAAATGGTGGAAGGAAGGGCAAATGACACGAGAAGAGATAGGATGAGGGAAAAGAAAGTGATGGGAGAAGGGCCATAGAGGAAGTAGTAGTAGCAGTAGCACTGTAAGAGAGGGAGAGTAAGAACATAAATAAATGATATAAATAAAGAAGAAAGGGAAAATACTAAGTGTACAATGTACCAACGTTGATCCATTATACATGAAATCTCATTCATTTCTGTTAAGTTGATAGACGATATCTATTTTATTATGAGAGCAGGAGTACACAAAGGTCCTCATTCGTTACTGGGCAAGGCTGGATAGGCCTTCTTGTAAGACTCAATAAAACTCAATAAATAATCAAATCTTACAGAAATTTACACCATGAATAAATATTTGGGGAAAAATAACAAAACCAAATCTATCATTTGAGCTGGATTGACTCATAAGTTTTGAAGTTAATTAAAGAACGTGGTTTTCGTTGATCTGTCAAGCTTGAAGTTTGAAGAAACATTTTCATCACTAAACATGCAGATTGAATGGCTGCATCTTAAGAATGGACACCCTTCTTGTCAATCTGTGTGGACGTGGTGTTCTTAACCTTGTGCCATAATCATTGCAGAAACATCAAAGTTCAGCGTACAGTCGAGGATATGTCCTCGACAATCAGTCTGACAGTAGCTGAGGTATGGTTCTGTTCAGTCCTAAGAGGTTCACCCTCTCAGGCTTTAACCTCTCTCTGGGAAGGGATTAGTTTATTGCTAATCGCCCGAGGAGCCCCTACCAGGAAATGCGAACGGGGCTGCTCAGGCACTTTTGTAAACCAGAGTGCACTTCTAGTGCGCTGGCTTTTAAAACTCCCACCTAACCTTATGTCTAACTTCCTGCAGAGAAGGTAAATAAACATACCTTGGTTGCTGGGCATTCTCCCTGTGCGTGCTTCTGACCGAGGGAATGCTGTCCATTATTTAAAGCTTCTTTTTCATACTTTTAAAAAGACTAACTCGAACAAAACTGATGGAAGACAACAGTCATTTATTCAATGTCCAAACCACAGTGTGGGAGGGGGGGGCAGAGAGAGAGAGAAAGATCGAAATAACTAATTATATTTTACCAGCCCATCTTTACATGTCCAAACGTCTCACGTGCTTCCTAAACGGACTCTCTTTTTCTATCACCTTCTCTCCGTTACGTCATATCCATTTTTAGTATATTCCCACAGCCTAAGCCACCATTTTAAACTCGGGATTATCAAGCTGACCTCAGCTGACCTCAGCTGACCTCTCAGTGGTTTCAATTTTCTGTTATTATCAACTAATAAAATTATATACTAAGAAATCTACTTGTTCAATATCTAAAAGGGATACCACACATATAAAAATTAAAAACAAAAAAATCTTCTAAAAAAAGCTTGAATAATGTGGTGACACAATGGGGTATTTTATTGGTGCGATATTAGGTGGTTGAATTAATTATCAAAATAAAGATGAGTTAACACACTTTTCAGTGAGAAATATAAAGAAATATCATTTTCATTTTTGTCATTTGAAACTGGTGATTGTATGGGTTACATCTACATTAAAAAGGTTTTGACATAACAACCTCTTCAGAACTGAACAAACTAACCTCATTTAATAGAAAATAAATTGCCAAAATATTTGCCGAAATAAAAAATAAAAATTATTTACAAAAAGAATGATTTCTAATTAAATTTTGATGTAGATATTTTGAATGAATTTTTAATTTGTTGTGTTAAAGTATTTGGCTCTGAAAATGTCTGTTAGCAATCGAAACCTTAGCAACCTCACCACGACAAAAATCTCAGCCCTCTCCCTTTCAGCTTTCCCACTCTAAAGCAAATTCACTAATATTCTCACCCCTCCCCATTTCACTGCTGCCTTAATGGTACCCACTCAAAGCTTTCCATATTCATTTCATTCTTCGCCACCACTGACTTCTCACAGCCTGGACTCTCCTCCAGCGCTCACAGTAGCCACAGCTACTACTTTCCTTTATCTCTCCATCATGTCAACCCAAAATTTCGATGTACTTGTATGACATTTTTCTTCAAATCATCATCCTGAGGAAGTCTTACAATAAAGACGAAACGTTGATGAATATATATATATATAAAAAATCTCTTGTTTTTTTTTCATTTCCCACTATATATATATATATATATATATATATATATATATATATATATATATATATATATATATATAATGAATGCGTTACAATAAGCCACGATGAAGCTTTAACTGAAAGGATATCAATCACTTTGTGTTTACAAGGTCAGTCATCTTTATTTGACCGATCCGATTTTTAGGTTTATCTATATAAGAGATATATCGATATAGATGGATATCGGAATAGATAAGGACAGATGAATGAATTAAAAAAAAAACAACAACAAACAAACGGATAAACAAAAACGACAAAATCAAATTACATTGTAGGACATAATTCAAATAAAGATTTAAAAAATCAAATAAAACAACAAAAAGAAAACAGCCGTTTGTAATTTTCACCAATTTCTGTATCAATCTTTTAATCCAAATGTTTACTTGTTGCAAATTGATTCTTTCTTGTTAAGGTCATGAGTCTTCCTGGCATTACAAGTATATTTATTGCCTTTCTCTTGTTTGTCGATGGAATATCGTACGTACTCGGGTGAACAGTTGTCGTTTTCAATGACAAAGTTTGGATTTTTCTAGGTCAGTTATTTACAACGACGTGTTTGTTACGTTATCCCACCCGGGGCGGGGGGGGGGGTGTAAATACGAACTCTTCTCTTTTTATACAAGTAGAATTAGTTGAAGAATTTCAAGCAGATTAAAACAAAAACATGTTTATTCGTGAGGATTAATTTCGAATGAAAGTAAAGAATTAAATATGCCAAGATTTCTGCTAACAGAAACACCCGGCATTACCCGAGAATAAAAGTGGTCCTTATAAATGAGAAAACGAAAGCAAAATATGTAGTATAGATTTTTAAATTAAAAGTTCCAATGATAAATTTTTTTTCCATTATTCTTAACACCCCAACCCCATTATTCTTAACACCCCAACCCCCATTAGTCTTAACACCCCAACCCCCATTATTTTCATCATAGATCGATCAAGGGCCTAGATTGAATAATTATTACCATTATCGGATTCCTCATCAAATATGAACCTAGAACAATTGTGTTTAATCTTGGTATAGGGCTTTGTTATAAATAAAACAACGTTAACATGTCGTTATTGTTATGCATATCCTGTGTCGAACGCGTATATGTCTGTAGATCTGTGTCCATTAGAGTAGGTCTAATTTTATATTTAAAAAAAAATATTTTTAGCATAGAAGATTGTGCAATAAATACTGACACCAAAAACTAGATTTCTTAGTTGCACTGTTATTTGAGGAATGGCATCAAATATCGTCTGCATTAAACGCAGTGGACCTATAAATTGGTTAGAAAACTTAGTAATGTTAATATTTAAACCAGAAAAGGTGGTCATTTTATTTCATTAAAATAAAGCAGCTATCAATGGTCGATTGAGCAAAACTAACGAACCCTCATCACTCTGAACAAACAACACATTTTTTATTGGCGTCCAAACGAAACCTGCCTTTAACCTTACCACATGGACTTACTTCCTTCCTTCTCCTCCTAATAATAATAATACTTGTACTAACACAAAAATACTTCTTACTTGGAAGCCAAACTTTATTCAACTAAAAACTGTTTTACAAATGATGTCGCACATGGCAAGCTTTAATACCAGTCACCTGGACGACTTCCGGTTCCAGTGGTGTGTATGGAAGCCCATACACAAGTACTACAAATACGTGGTGTGTATGGAAATCCATACGCAAGTACTACAAATATGTAATATTACAATACTACCAACTCTGCCAGTCTCACGAACTAACACAATACTCCTACCTGCGTACATACAGATTATAATAACATTTTCCTCGTCCAGACTCATAGACTTATAATAACCTTTTCTTCATCATATTGGAATTTATTAACGTCCCCCTCACTGACTGGCTGCAGCCTTGTCCCTTAAGGGTCTCACAGATTGGCTGTCAGGCATCCCAACCCCTACTCCCTTAGGGGTCACGTGTGTCAAACCATAAAAACGCTTGTACGGCCTCTTTTCGATCCACCTTTTGAACCTGGTAGGACAGCGTCTGGATCCTTCTGAGACAAAGCCCACGACGGCAGTCGCAGAGAGTTCCCACTCCTTCCTGTTACCAACCATCTTGGACTGAAGTGACTACATCTCGACAAGAGCCAGAATTGGAGGCGGGCGCATGTGCAACCTGTTACCAGAACTCCCACAAGATAGTTCGCAAAGCACGTTTTCGCAAACCTAAATTAACTTCCTCCTTTCTGAACTTTGAACTCACCATTTGTTGTATATATTTGCCCTCATTTTTTCTCACAAGTAAAACTGTTTTAAACTTATATACAATTGTTGTTGTGTTCCTTCTCACAAAAGCTGTTGCCCTGTTTCTATTTTGCATTTATCTACATCATTGTTACTGCATTCTCACGTGTGAGAATTGAACTTTCTTTCCAGGGGATATTTAATCCCAACAGTCTTGGCATTTGAACTTTTAATATAACGCTTTCTCCATTGAGACATGAGCATTCATTGAATAACTTCTTTACTAACCCCTCTTTTACATGTTGAACAAAGATGTGAAATAAGGTTGATAAATTATGTTAGAATAAGACTGTCATTTGATTTAACTTGTGACCAAATGTCGAATTTTACAAGCCGATACCAATTTTATGGAGTTTGCGATAAAATCCATGACAAGAATAATGGAATAATTTCTATTTTGCTTTTGTCTTCTAATAAAGACCACTTTCATTGCCAGGATGAAGGGTAAAAAAAAAACAACAAAAAAAACAACAACCGATCCATTCTTAGCATGTGTTCATTCAATATATTCGTTTGAAAGATGAAACCGCTGTTTCAAACTTAAGTGTGACAGACCAAAGAAAATGCCATTTCAAACTTAAGTGTGACAGCTAAGAAAAATATGCTGTTTCAAATATAAGCATGACAGACTAAATAAAATGCTGTGTCAAAGTTAAGTGTGGCAGACCAGGCAAAGTGCCATTTCAAACTTAAGCATGACAACTAAAGAAAATCGCATTTTTTATATAACTTAAGACTCTTAAGCCAATCCAACCATAATCTTAACATATCTTCAAAGCTTATTTACACAATTTTCATAAAGATTCACCGTCTATTTATTTTTTTTTAATATTACGATTTATAGAAAATAAATACAGTTTTTATGACACATCAAATCTTTTCAGTTTATTTAATGTCAAATCCAGTCAGTTTGGTAATATGGCCGGGGGTTGTTCTTGGACAAAGGGTTAAACCCATGTGGGGTGCCCCGACCAAAGGTTGTGGGAGAGATGCCTTTATAGCGGCATGTCATTCCCACTGTTCGCATGGCCTGACCACATGTGGATAAAATTAACAGAATAAAACAAACAAATGGAAGAAAGAAAACATTATTATTATATCTGAAATTATATTAGAAAGAAAGCGAAGAAATAATAAAGCTAACACACAAGAATGGTATTTTGTAAAATCAACAATTAGAGTAAAACATGTATATTAAAATAAAACAATTTATTTGACTAAGACATTTTGTATGGCTATTAGTTACAGAGTTCATATTTTTAAGGAGTGAAAAGTTCCGTTTGTATGAAGTGTACGAGTGAAATGTTCGGTTTGTTTAAGCTCATGTTTGTACGAATGCGTATATGCGAGCGTGTTTGATGTATTTTTGTGGCAATTGTAATGGGTGTGTTTGAAAGAATAGTTTGTTATTCGTGGTAGGAATTAAAAGAGATTACTTATTTTTTGACTTTTGCCTCCCCACCTTCTCAGTCGAGTCGGTGTGTGTGTGTGTGTGTGTGGGGGGGGAATCGACGATCACCTCTGTGTGCGTGCGGCCGGAAAGTGGAAGAGAAAAAAAGAGCGAAAAGCGAGTGTGTGACTTGTTTTATAGGGAGTCAAATCACGCGTGGTCAGGCTGACCTGTTGGTCCCTGATTGTCCGGAATCTTTGGCCAACGTGCTTTCACGAGATCACCCCTTCTTCTCTATCTCAGAGACGAAGAAGAGCTGAGCAAACAAAGAAAGAAAAGAAGTCACAACAAATATCCCCTGGTCGGTAGTAGCGTCTGCTACAGTAAAATATTTATGCTTTAAATTCTTAATATCTCCAAATATTTATTTATGGTGTAAATGTATGTTTGGTATTTGAATAGTTTGTAGATTAATTTGGTTTGTCGGCATAAATTTTGTAAATATAGATAGATTCTATTTAATCGATAGACAGTCAAAGTGGACCTCCCAGCAAGTGCAAACTCCCAAAATGAAGCCTCACTATCGAATGTAGTTTCATTCCACACCTAGAATTCTGACAGATTCTATGACTCAGGGTTGAAGTTGACCTGAGAGCAATAGTAACAAAGGGCTACTCTATTTTACAAGACATTTACATAACGAACAGAACCATCCTCGTACGTACGAAAAAAAGTTTAATAATTTTTTTAATAATACAAAAATATTGAAAAGATATTTTAAAATTAGCTGTCTCTAGCTGGCGTTGCCCGGGAATCTTTTGGTTGACCCAAAAATGATGTATAAAAAGGTTCAATTGTAGTATTAGACTGTTAGAATACCTAACTTTCTTTTGCACATAAAAAAGTAACGTGTGTATTAAAATGTATAGTGTAAAAAACAAAAAAACAAAAAAGTGGCAAATACTAATCCTAAAAAAAATTGCATAAAAAGCAATGTATGTATTAAAATGTCGTATTGTGTAAAAAAACAAACAAACACATATTGGTGTGTGTTGGAGTAAAGACGGTACCGGATACTGGTGGTAAAAAAAAGAAAGTGTTAGGTGACTTAAATATCGAAGCGTGTATTCTGGTGAAGACCCTGGCGAATACAGGTTGTTAAAAAGAAGAGAATGCGAAACTGTAAATGTTTTCTTACAAGGAATTCATTCATTCTGTTGTTCCTTGTTATCTTTTCTCGATGATACCCCCCTCCCCCCCACTGCATCAGAATTCATCACAAGTTCTGCCAGAGTAGATAAAATAGATCAAGTAAGCATATCTTCCAAAGTTTTCATCCAATGTTCTTTGCCCCGCAGGATCAGCAGCATCGTATGTAACCTTTTAAGAACAAGTTAGAGGCCGAACCAAGGTGATAAAGATCGCCTTGAGCTGAAGACCTCACAGAATACCTGTTTTTTTTCTGAAGGGAAAAATTTATTAATCAATATTTTTTTTTTTTAATATAAAACAAGTGTTTTTTAATCAGTTATAAAAGTTTCTCAAGAGATTTTTGTTTTGAAAAATAGTTATATATTTCGTGGTCTTGGATAGAAAGTACCAGAAAGTCAAATTTGACATATGTGGGAACAAAGAAACGGAAGGAAAACAACTTTAATTAGACAAAAGTCGTAATTTGGAGGTCACTCAGATATGCGAGAAATTTTTAAATTCTTCATGGATTACGTCCTTTTTGCGTTCGTTCTTTTTGAAAATTTAAATTAAATAAAAATTCAAATAGCACTCAAATAAAAAAAAAATCCCTCCCTCGGAATATTATGTACATTCGTAATATTTTCTATATAGAGTAACGGTAAATGGCCGCATAACCCTGATAGTGGATATCGATCATACAGCGAACTCGCTGTATGATCGATATCCACTATCAGGGTTATGCGGCCATTTACCGTTACTCTATATATCGGACAGTTTCTGGACAATGTCATCGTACTCAAATTTCACTCACAAGACTTGGGTTAACTGGCAGCATATGGTTTTCAAGTAACTTTCCAAAGGTGCTGTGAATCAGGATCGAACCCGTGACTCGCCTTATATATATATTGTACCAAATGTTAAAATCTAGTGGGGATAGGGGAGGTGACGGTGATCCTAACCTATTATTTATTATTTTTTTGTCTAGTGGGTTTTGAAAATTTCACTTGCTACCCAAGCAAGCAAAAGCTCATCCATTTCTATAGAGCAACTAAATGGCACCATTTTAAAGGTTTAGTCACCGCCGCCACCACCACTAAAAAGTGTGGCGGTGAAGGTCTTTTATTTGTTTTATAATTTGCTTTCATCAAACAAACTGGCATGTGCCTCGGCCTTTTTTTATGATTGCTAGCAGCTTTCTGATCTCTTCACCATATAGCAAAAGAGGGGGAGGGGCTGACATCCATCAGTCGCACACATCTACACACCCCCGATCATCAGTCAAAGGGGGTGAAGGTGAAGAAAGGGACATGAAGGGGCGAATTAAGTGTTCTGGCTTGAATTTACCTCTTTTCATGGCTTCACACACACACACACACACACACACACACACACACACACACACACACACACACACACACACACACACACGCACAAGCCATCAAGTGTGAAACAAGGCTAAACTAAAGAGAATTCTTCATTTCAAATTGATCCTTTTTTTTTACAATTCTACCAAAGAACAATAAAAGAAAAAATCTTTAAGTATTTCTAAATGATTACAATCACATTTGGAGAGGGGGGATTTGTCAATGAGGTTTTCATTAAATAAAGGAAAAGTGTCATTCGCTTAAAAGTAAAAACAAATAATTCAAAATACAAACAAAGACGAAAACTATCATTAACCATTCTTGGATGAGTTTTCAGCTTTCCTTAACTCTATACCTATAAAATTATGTTACAACTTCTTGTGTGTTTATAGCTTGTATGCGACTTACACATCATTACTTTTTATTATTAATCGACTATTTATTCAAATAAACGTTTTAAAATGCAATAGCGTAAAGTACTAAAACGAATTAAAAAAAAAACTTATTTAACAAATATATTGGCGTCCTAAGAAGAGAGTCACGTGGAGCCTCGATAATCGCTCAAAAATCGAAAATTAAACAGAAACAGCTTATAACTGCCACTAATTGGGCGTAGATTTAATGTTCAACACAACTATATATTTTTATTACCAGTATTTCTGTTTAATTTTCGATTTTGGAGCGATTAACAAGGCTCCGCGTGACTCTCTTCTTAGGACGCCATTATTCTTTTCGTTCTAACTTAACATACTTGGACGTACATTTTTTATTGAACTAAAAACGTTTTAAAATAATTTAAAACACAAGAAACTGATCCAGGAAGATAGAAGAGTAACTTATCTTGCCTTTGGTAATATTTATTTGTTGCAAATTTGTTTTGTTTTTTTCACCCTCTTTTTGTTCTATTAGATATTGTTAAAAATTCCCAATATATTTAATTAACAGAGCTGCCCAGCGTCCATATTTCCGTAAATTACGTAAATTACAGAAAAAAAAATAAAGTAAAACTAAAAAATCTGCTTAATATTGTCATTTGAAATATCTAACTTTATTTGGGGACAAAAGAAAAGTAAAAATCATTATGCCTCGCGTGAGGTTAGAACTCGCAAACTGTTTCTAAATATGATGAGCTAACCGCTTGACCCACAGCGACAGGTACGAAGTTATGATGCTATTAAATATTAAACTAGACTGCCTTTTTCTTTTCTTCCCCCCTCCCCTGTCTCTGTTTTATAGTAGAAAGTCAGTTAGCCAAAGGCGTCAAAAGAAAGGAGAGAAAGAAAGCCAAAAAAACCTCTTTTCCACTGGTGAATATCGAAAAATTTATCTGTTCTGAAATTAGTATCCAGTCATTTTGATAGTAGTATTAGGATTTGGGATTGTGTGATGGTTAGCACCCCGACTCCCTCTAGGATATTAGTAATCATAACAAAAACTGTATCGGATTAAATATTAAATTCGATGATGTCGATTGGAAATAAAAGTGTTTGTTTTTAACACAACAGACCAATATATGCGTTGTATGACTGACGAAACAGATTTTCCATGTAGTTTGTAGTAAAAAAAACTATTGATCTCAAAAGTACAGGTGATAATTGACTTTACTTTATATATAATATTATGAAATTAAATCCAGCAGTCTACATTTCCATTTCTTTGCAAACCAGTCAGCCATTTTAATCTTTTGTGAATAGTTGAAAATAAAAAGGAATAAATTATTTTGTGATCGTCCGAAATTTGAAAATAATTTTGAAGCATTTAAACTGTCGAATGGAATATCCTTTTGGGCTCATCTATCAAAAGATTGAAAGTTTTAGAAGCCATTTACATCCAATATTTTTTTATTTTTACATCCAATATTTTATATACCTTAATAAAAATTAATTATAATTTTTAACGATGTGATTCAATTGATAATTTAATGATCAAACGATATCGTAATCAAAATCCTATTAAAAAAGAAAAAGAAAAAAGAAAAGCAAAACAAAAATGAGAGTAAAGACACCCGGACAACACCAGGTAGGTAGAGATACATAAAACCGGAATATATACTAACAGTTCCAGTGGAAATTCAAAGTTGGTTTTTCATTGTCATTATTCAACTTGTCTTCACTTATACTCCAATACGTATACACTAAATCAAAGGGATGTAATTCATCCAAACTCGACGCAGTAGCAGTGGTATTAATACAGCTTTAAACAAGAAGCAGTTGAAAACTTTTTTCACAAATTCATTTAATTACAAACTTTTTGGCTAAGAAAGTTATTAACCAAAATTTGTAGAAGGAAAATGTGTAAACATACAACTGAAAAGGAACATTTTACTTGTAATTTTATTATAAAAAAGTAACTCTCATCTTAAACTATCAACTTCTTTCATTTCAAAGCATTCAATTTGAATGGCAAAAGCAACCACGGGGTTTCGTGAGAGAATTTATTCAGAGGTGGGAAGCCAGAATCGAGATATTGGACGGCAATAGTGGAGTCGAAGTCGGTAAAAACAAAATGGACTCTTTACACACTTTAATCTACAACTAATGCCCAGTTTAATAAAAAAAGGAAAATTGAAATGTAATTTTCTAATGTATGGTCCCTTATTATCTACAGTGAAATCGGTTTCGGCATAATAATAACAACAACTACACTAAGTTATAGCAAGTTTAATCGTACAAGCGAAACAAGTCTACTGGGGAACGATGGCCGATATAAACAAATTCAGAAAGAAGATAACTCTAAGAGTCTATCACGAAGACACACACACGCCGGGCCATTAATCTTAAGTTTAAGGTAAAATAATGTTTTTCACTGCTTTTGATTAAAAGTTTTGATTAAAATTTGGAGTTATCCCTTTTCTGGATTTGTTTATATCGGCCATTTTGTTCGTGCTTAACTGTTTAAAGTTATTATTTTTACTATAACTTGGTCTTAAGTAAAATTAAGTTGTTTGGAAGCAATGTCGAAACTCATTTCACTGTAAAAAATAAGCGACCGTACATTAGGCAATTCACCTCTTTTAACCCATAAATCTTTTCGGATAAATCAAAACATTTTGAATTCTTTTTCCCAATTGCGTATCTGTTGACAAATGTTGTTTACGCAGTTTATATAGAAATAAAAAGTTTTAAATAGAAATACATTGCATCTTACAGAAAAGGGTTCAACTAGACTAAATACATCGTTTTAATTACCAAAAAAAACGAGGCTAAATTTTAAACAGACAATCATTTATTTTGATCAAAGTTTATTAAATTGCTCTTTGATTGAGATTGAAAAAGAGCGAAAAAGAAATGCTCTAAAACTAAAAAAGAAGTTTCCATATTGCGAAATCATTAAATCTTCTCAAAGTCAATATAAACAAGAAAACTAGGAAGAAACTATTTATGAGTTGAGTAAATAAATTGCTGTAAACATAGTAGATGGAAATGGAAAAACCACAAAGACACACACACGCCGGGCCATTAATCTTAAGTTTGTCTGACTGACCGGCCAATACACACAAACCGATTGGAAAGGGGTGGGGTAGGGGGGGGGGGTGAAAAGTATTATAATCAGGAGATCTGGCAATTCGTCTATCGTTAGGTACGTGCAAAATCAATGGCCGATTCCCAAAATGTAAAACCATTTTGACCATCCCTTCACTTAAAAATTTACCAAAATTCAAGAAATCAACCAATTCTAATGAAATTTTCAGTATTTATTAATCAACGATCACGGAACATCACGGAATATAATGAAACAATTATTTTATCTTCAAATCTTAGTGAAAATGTATTATTTGTTGAAAACAAAATACACCTTTACTAAAGTTATATTTTTAAGTATTAATATTTTTTTTTATTATGCATGATTTTTTTGGATTTTTTAATGAAAGTAAAACACTGTAGATGTTAACAATTAAATTTAAAAAAAAAATTCATATATATTACGAAAAAAGCCCCTGAATTCCGTGTTAATAAAATCACTATAACTCAAAGAAAAAATAATTTCTAGTATTAGCAATGTTATCATTGAATAAAACATTGTTTAATCAATATTTTCACTGAAAAATAATATAATTGCAAAAAATGTTTTATATGATTTAAAATGTGATATAATTATATTTCCCTTTCGTACATGAACGTGTGTCATCATCAGCATAAGATTTTTTTATAATCTTGAAAAAAAAAAAAAATTGAGAATCAGGATAATCTCGAAAAAAAGAATTTAAAAAATTGGATAATTTCTACTAACGATTGACTTGGAGATATATGGAGGCTCTGTTCTGTAATAAACAGGCAGGATTAGCCCTACACCCACCACTCACTCCCCCCACATCGTCCACCAAAATTTTATTTTAAGAGATTCAACAATTTCGTTAATTTCACAATTCATCGTCAGTTATTTGGAAAGATAAAACGTTAGTTTGTATTTGTTTTGTCATTTTTTCATTAATAAATATTATTTAAAAAGTTTAAAACAATTATTTATTAATAAATAAATAGAATTCAAATATGACATTTTCTTTCAAAATTAAATTCTATTTATTTATTAACTAGCAAGGCTACCCAGTGTTGCCAGGGGCGATAAAAAACAAAGTAGCAGAAATTAAATAGTGTGTGTAACATCTTTATATAAAAACTTCAATCTCTCTTTCTCTCGTCCCCATTATTTCCCTCTCTTCCCCAACCCTCTCTTTCCCCTTTTCCCATCTGATTCTTCTCTAAAAGTTTAAAGACGCACCCCTGTTGTACCAAAGAACTACAAGTTTAGAGACGCGCCCCTGTTGTACCAAAGAACTAAAAGTATAGAGGCGCGCCCTGTTGTACCAAAGAACTAAAAATTTAGAGACGCACCCCTGTCGTACCAAAGAACTAAAAGTTTAGAGACGCGCCCCTGTTGTACTAAAGAACCTAAAGTTTAGAGACGCGCCCCTGTTGTACCAAAGAACCTAAAGTTTAGAGACACGCCCCTGTTGTACCAAAGAACTAAAAGTTTAGAGACGCCCCCCTCCAACTTTCTATGACGTTATTTCCGGGTCAGTTGTAGGAATGACATGGGTATCAAGGTAAAGCCTGGGAGAGTGAACCTCCTCCTTCCTAGAACTCGTCTCATACCGATAGAATCAAGGCCGGTACCGAAATTTCCCCAGAATTAGCGTCTATTAATTTTACACCCCCCCCCCCCCGCAGTCTTCTTCTGATGTCATTTCCGGTTGAATTTTAGCGAATGATTTACTTTTTTTACAAATTATTAAATAATATAATTTTTTCTATTTAAATTAATACATCATTAAATTGAAATTAAACTGAAAATAGCTTAAATAATCGACCCCCCCCCCCCGACGAAATCTGACCCATAGCCCCCTTAGGTGTGCATTTAGAGAATCAGTAATACTACCATTATCTTTCTCGGTTAATTTTACATAAGAATACACTTTTAGATTTTATCTAGATTCTCTAACACCCCCACACATACATACATTGAGTTTTATATAGAGAGATAAATAATTGTTAATGTTTCAACTTTTTCTTTCAATGAATATTGTCAGTGTAGTCATAGACTTTAATTTACTTTTTCACACTTAACATAAAAAAGTACTCTTTTAGCTTCATTTTAAAGAAATTAATGTAATATATCGTTACGACACATGTAAGAAATTCTTACATGTGTCCTAACAATAAATTAGTAATCTATTCTTTAAGAATTAATGTAACTTAAAATTACTTTAATTCTTAAAGAATAAATCGAGTAATGTCATTGTTCAAGATTTTAATCAATCATCATATAAAAATAATTGATAAAATTAAAAAAAATTAAAATAAATATTACTGCAGTTCGAGTCTTCCATACTTTGTGATTTAGCTATATTTGCTGTTTATAATTACATAAACAGCGAAACGATCTCTAGAACATAACTTTTTTTTTGGATGATTAAGCAATTTTTAGTAAAAAAACGAAGGTACATTTTTTTGTAATTCACTCTCTTAAGACTTTAATTTAATAATTATCTTTGAAACAGTTCCAGAAAACTGATATTTATCTTTCTAGCGAATTTTAAACATGTTTTATTGAATCTGCAGTTTTAACTGATTTTTTGCTTTTTAAGCCGTTTTGATAACATTTTTCATTCTAATTTTTTTCCACGCGTAAATATACATTTGTTTCCTTTTAGATATTAACTCAATGCTTTTATCTTTCAAACACAATCAAAAGTTAAACGTAAACTACTTGAAAAAATTAAGAAAAGACACTTTTAAGAATTATAGTCAGTACAAGCGACGCCCATTTTTGCATGTACCTACATACTATGTGATGATTATCTTATATATAAAATATTAACTAAAGTCAGCCCCCAACTACATTTGTGCTCGATAACTTTCTAAACAAAAGTTTCATAAAACATGTTTTTGCCAGTGTGGTTATAAACAAAAATATTACTTTCAATTAATATTTTAGATTTTTAGATTCAGTTCTGATCAATATTTGATTTTTTTTGTCAAATTTAAAGGAATCAGAGGATAACTTACTATTTGGCAAGTCCTCTCACTTCACTCATATTCACCAGGGGAAAAATTAATAGGACACATAATTCGATATGCATCGGTTCGACTTTGTTTCACATTTTGCAAAAAAAAGTATTTTTGTTATTTATGGAATATCATTACTGACAAAATAATTCAGCTATAGCTAAAAACAAAACAAAACACCATGAATACAATAATTATAGTCGATAACAAATATATATATAAATAGACTACTTCTGGAATAAAATAATTTTAATCTAAAATCGATCTGCCTGTGTACAGTCCACATTTAAAAAGTTCCTTTTCATAGCACTTTTGGTCTCTCTATACAAAAAAAAGAACAGTACAAATTTGTTAGCGTCAAAATCTACTTATTAATTTCATTTTGACATATCATAATCTTATACTATTTCCAGTAATGTATCATTGCTGATCATTTAAATAAGTGGATTACTTAAATAAACTCTCTTCGTCTTTATGCCAAGGACTGTGTATCAAGACAGCACTTAATTTTAGCTATTTACGGAATATCAAAATTGACAAAATAATTGGGAAATAGATAAAAAAACAAATACATGATTACGGTAATTATAGTTAAATACAATGTTAAAGCCGGAGCTATTCTAGAAGAAACAAATCGGAATCTGAAATCACTCCAGCATATAACGTCCAACTTTTAGAGACTTATTTTCATAGCATTTTGAGTCTTCCATACCAAAAAATGAATCAAAGCTACTAATTTTGGTAACGTGTTTGAAATAAAAACACTTTTTATGAGAGAGAGAGAGAGAGAGAATTTAGGATGCTGCTTTTTCAATATTTAATCGGTTTCAGATACTTCTTTAATATATATTTATACTTACGATCAAGATTCAGTCAGATAACCTTGTGACGCAAGGGGTTAGCACATTCAGTCCTTAACCGAAAGTTTTGTGTCTCTAATCTGCATATTTATTTATTTTTTCCCAGTTAAAATAGTGAAGTCTTTAAATTACTGGAGTGTATACTTTAAAAAAAAAATTATTATTATCTTAATATTGCAATTTTTACTTTTTCAATTAAGACTGTCAGTAATTTTGTAAGCCACACATCATGGATTGGTCATGATCATAGCAACCGCCCCCTACAAAAAAATTACTCTTTGCCTGAACATAACTTTAACAATCACGTTTCAATGTTAGTTATTACTTATAAAAATTAATGATGAAATAACAGATTAATCAGATAAAATAGTAACTTAGATTCAATGGTTTAATCACTGGTGGCCATGATGGTTTCAACCAATTTAGGCGAAATAGATGAGATATCCCAATGGTCTTAGAATTTTTGAGCATCAACCAAAAGACTTCTGGACAACGCCAGGCAGCAAAAATGCAGGCCTCGTTGAAGACTACAGAACTTTCTCTTTTTGTGATTTTTCTTGTTAGTTTCTCGATGCGACGAGCGAGTTTTCTGTATTCCATAATTAAAATTTAAAAAAAAAACTATACAAAGGCTAACAGCACAAATACAAACGATAAGACACAACCTCCTGATGATGATTGAGAGATTGAAAGCGCTCGAGAGATGTCCGACGAAACAGAAAACTCGGTCCCTACATCGAGAAACTAACAAGAAAAATCACAAAAAGAGTTCTGTAGTCTTCAACGAGGCCTGCATTAATATATGTATGTATGTATGTATATATATATATATATATATATATATATATATATATATATATATATATATATATATATATATATATATATAATGCGTGCGTGCGTGTTTACAAAAATATATATTTAAAAAAAATGATAGTCCTTATAATATCTGATGTATGTTTACATATATATCTACATATGTATGTATATGTTGATGTATGTGTTTGTGTGTGCATATTTATATTTATATGTTTACAGGTACACTTGCTAATCACAGAATTTTAATTTTAGATACAGACCCTAAAAACATATTGCCTATCAGACGAATACTCCACCCACAGTAGATAATTGAATTCATCTAGTGAACATTAGTTTCTCTTTTATTCCCCCCCCCCTCTTTTTTCTGTCCCTTCTCTCTTGCATACCGGGTGTGAGCGAAACAGGTCAGGCGTTCAAAGAGAACACCCCCACACACAATGAGTAGACAGTTTTAACTACAGAACTCTCCTCTTTTCTTATTTCTTTTCTTTCCCGGTACATGTGTACCAGAAATAAAACAGACAATAACCCCCCCCCCACACACACACACACATATGACCTTGACAGGGGACCCCTGGTGGCTGTTTTGTGAAATATTAATAATATATATATATATATATATATATATATATATATATATATATATAAAGTTAATACAACAAAAGATATAAGAGGCAACTAATATCTACATAACTGATTTGACCCAGACATATAACATCCGGTATACATATAATTGAATTTACACACCTTTCACAATGTGTGGCGTTTTCCTTGTTAACTGAAGACATGTAACATCCGTTTGTGCACGCGGTTTGAATTCATTTTCGTTCGCACGGTTTTGAATTCATTTTTGTTTGTGCAGATTGTCTTATCAAGGAGAAGTGTTCGCTTTCGGATTTCTTACGCTGTCTATTGGGCTTGCGCGAGTTTTATTACCTTTGAATGTAATTTTTTTCTTTTGAGTAATTTTAACGGACCCGGAAGAAAAAATGGCCGAATACATCAGGTCAGTTTAATTTTATTCGAATTGGATTTTATGGTTTGCATTACTCCTATCAGTTCTTAGGGACTCTGAATTTAGACATTATAATATTCAACACCAAGTGAGTTTTCTGAACTTTTCATATTTGTTTTCGCTATCGTTTTTTATCGCTTTATTAATTTGCATACACCTTGAATACAATTTTCATTGTTATCTACTGCATCGATAGCAAACGAATTTCTCGCCTGGATACCTTTTGTCGTTTTTGGACCACCATTCACCAATTGGATTATTTTTTAATCAACCTCTTTGATATCTTGCCTGGACTTGTTGACTTGGATGAACTGCATAGTTTTACTAAAAAGTATGTTTTGGACCGATATATTTGATGTTTTATATACCTTTATGTATTTTTATATATATTTTTTTATATATTTTTTTCAAAGTTTAATTTTCATTACCTGCAGTAATGTCATTGCGGTAATGGTCCTCTGAGGAGAAGATTTTCTTTGAAAACTCATGAGTTAAGGACTGTAAAGAACTTTGCCTGAACATTGAATTGTAATAAAATTTGATTCGCATCTTATTTTATTCTTTCACTTTATCTATTGCTATATATATATATATATATATATATATATATCTACTCAGGTGCGCACAAGTGCACAACTATAAACACGTTGACACACCTGTTCTTGTTAGATTTCCGGAGTTAAGCAACTTTGTGCCTGGTCAATGCTATATGTGTGACGATTTGGAAATACTAGTGGGAAGATGTAGACAAAATCACAAGCCCTCTCTGCAAAAAACAAAACATAAAACAAAACAAACTAATGTCTCTAGGGGATTGCAGACTGGCAACTGCAAATAAAGGTTATTCTCTATATAATGTTTACCTTTCTCAATGGCTACGGCTGTAGAAAAACTGAACACAGATGTAAGATGATACAAACTACTACTGCGACAAAATACGGTTTATATATATGAAATAGAGTTATCCATAGGCAGCTGTTTCGTCATCTACAGCTTATCAGTGTGGGTAGACACAGTGAGATTCGAACTCCGAACCCTAGTGGTTGGCACCAGGTGCTCTACCGACTGAACTAACGAATTTACTATTAGTAGTTGGAGAAATTATATCTTGTTTAAATGACATTATTTACGATGCTGATAAGCGAAAGTACTCAATTCTTTCTACGCTAAATATAAATAATCATTTCATCCATACTATATATATATATATATATATATATATATATATATATATGAGAGAGAGAGAGAGAGAGAGAGAGAGAGAGAAAGAGAGAAAGAGAGAGAAGCAACAGTTGCCGCAGATATTATATCAGAGTTTTCCTTCTAGATGCCTGCATTAAACGACACACATTATATTGTCTTATCTTCTCAATAAAATCGAGCCATTCTGCCCCATCGACGATATTTTTGTAATTAATAGCGTTTTTAATATAAGATACATAATCAAATCTGTTTCATCAGTCTGTGTTGTTAAAAATAAATTGTGTTTCCGATTAATTTTAATATTTAATCCTGATCATGATTTGATTAGTGATAGGAGAATGGCAGTTTTTACTCTCACATTCAGATATCTGCTGAACTGCTGTGCTTCAAACCACGTGATTCCTGAACGTTTGACCTAATTATACATTCAATTATAATATTCACATGGCGTAATTTCAGTTGTTCGAAACTGAATTTGAAGCCTTACAATTATAAATTATGAAACAGTGGCTACATTTAAGGTAACAAAATTATTTGTTTTTGTCTTTTAAATATTATTTATTTATTACGAATTGCGAACAGAATAAAAATACCATTTCTTTTACCTTTTTAAGTGTTGAGAATGTAATTTTAATTCAATGTTTTAGAAAAATTATTAATTTAAATGTCTTTTACTTTTTGATTAAAACAAGCAGACATTCGATTGTAAAGAGAGAGGTAAAGAAAGAGAAAGTAAAGAGAGAAGGGAACGAAGAATAAAGGAAGCCACCTGTTCTTGGTTTATGTAGTTAATAGAATCGCTTCTTACTAATTGCTTAGGTGGCTCAATCGGTAAGCACACTGTACTTACAGACAGAGTTTGTGAGTTCGAAACTCAACCTAGGGTGTAAGTATTTTTTACTCTGATTCCGTCCTAAAATAAACATTTAACATTACAATTAAGCAGATTGTTTAGGTTTACTTTTACCTGTCACCTTCTATGTAATTTAGGGAAATTAGAACACCGGGCGACGTCAGATAGCCCTGCTAGAATATATATATATATATATATATATATATATATATATATATATATATATATTGATTGATTGATTGAATATAGAGATAGAAATCGAGAGAGAGAGAGAGAGAGAGAGATAGAGTTGTATATGACTTGAGTTCTTGCATCTTTGGTTTCTTATTTCACCTCTGAACAAACACAGCTTCACGAAGGTTATAAACATAAGTCTTCTCTGATTTTCCTCAACATAAAAAGGGGGAAAAGATGGTCTCATTGTTTCTCTCTCTCTCTCTCTCTCTCTCTCTCTCTCTCTCTCTCTCATTGGTCAATTCTTTTCTGAATTGCTTCCTTTTTTTTAATTAACTCATGCACAGAAATAAAGAAGTACGTGTCTTTGTACAGTCACACATTTCCGTCAAGACAGACAGATGGTTACTTTCCCCTGCTCGAGGCCCCTCCCCAATAAAAGAAGACACTTGTATCATTCTTCATGTCGCCCATCTTTTTTCTTATGCGCGTTCTCGGGACAAATTCCTCTTTTGTTTCAACAATATACACATCTCTTTTCAGCCATCAAAAGCAACAGAATCTGTTTATCACTGAACATCGGAGAAACAAGCTGCACTTCATTCAGTTCTGATCTTGTTTAATATTGAATCAAACAGGAAACTCATCTGAAAGCTGAAACGATCTTATATTTAAATTTACTCATGATGAAGCGAAACGAATTTGTAGATCTAAAAACTTTGTGGTTTTTGAAGCAAGCAACGGTGTTATTTTTTGTTTTTGTGGATGGGAGGAAGTTAGATACACTTCCTCTTTTTTTACAACGAGATTTAAAAAAAAAGAAGAAAAAAACGGAAATAATTTCCATAGAACGTTTGGTTGTTTTTTTTTTAATGGCATATTAACCCTTTTAGAGTTAGTCAAAGTTCTTCAATATTTGTGATGTAAGTTTCTATGTAATTCGTTTCAATTTTCAAATATTAACTTGTATTTCTCTATCTTGATAATGTATGCTTTTTTCATTCTTCAAATCTTTTAGATTTTTTTCCGTATGGGAAAACCCATTGCTTCTAGGAAAGATAGTATAGTGTATACTTTAGTGTTTCCAAGCAATTCTTAATTTTTTCATATTACTTGCACTGTAAAAGCTAAAAGAGTGAATATTTTGTTCAAGGGTGTTCGAGGCAGTTAAGAATCCAACCTTGAACCATCATTTTTATTAACCAACGCTGGGACGTGTAGTACATAAAGATTAGATTTCATAAAATCTCCCCGAGAGATACAGGAATATGGCATCTATATGAAAGAAACCGACTACCTACTCGTGCGCACACAATTTCGTTTTAGTTTGAAAAACACAATTTGGGGATGTGTTTTTCAGACCGTCATCACGTGTTGCTGATTGGTTTACAAAAACAACTATTAAAATTTTCCCGGGAAGAAGTTTTAATTAAGAGTGTGAAAATATCTTCAAGACAAATCAGTTTATAAGCACGTTCACAGCCAGTAACCGTAAAACCCCATTCACGTGACAGGCGTTGGTAAGCCATTGTTTCCATCTTGTATTTCTATAAAGCCACTTGTTAACCAATACACATAAATAAAAAAACAAAACATGTATGGTATTTTCTTTTTATTCTTCCTACAAAATGTCATGTTTTGCAATGTTCACCTGATGAAACTAGAAGTGCCCCCCCCCCCCCCGTTGGAGTATGGAGAGAGAGTAGGAGAGCAGGAGGGAGAGAGAGAGAGTGTGGAGAGAGAAAGGGGGATGGAAAGAGAAAGAGAGGGGATGATATACTCAATCAGTCTCTGTAATCACCACTTCTGACGTTTCCATCGGTGCCCAACCATTTTAGTAAAACGACTCTTTGAACCTAAGCTGCCGGACATCTCTATAGAGATGGGGATAAAAACACATTTATCTGTCAGAGTCTGGTATTTATTCATTTTGTGCTCCTCGACACACCAAGAGATAGATCTGGGTTCGAAAGGAATTATGGTATATTAGTAAATAGGTATGTGAAACGAGCAAACGTGAAAAAAACTAACTTGTAGAAGCTACTTTCTTTCTCCATTCGGTCAGCTTACTCTTTCCTCTTCTTTTCTTTTCACTTCTTTCTCTTTCTATACTGAGTGGAAATGGGACACACCCAAATAAATTGGTCACTTTGGGTCATACAAATGCAGCGTGAGATCCCCAAATAAAAACATTTAACTCACATGTAAGTGTAAACTTGCGAATTTTCAACCAATGAGAAGAATTCCCAGGTGTTTGAAATAGATTCTCTTGGAACATCTCAGAGCTAGCTGATTCCAATGTAAACAGCTGCTCACTAACAAAAAAACCCAGAGTACTTCTGGCTGACAGACCCATGAGCTGGGTACTTCATGAAGACAACAACAACAACAACAACAAGCAACCAAGAAATGACTTACACCACACTGAAAATCCCTTAACCACTACTGCTCTCTCTACAATTACAGCCGAATGAAAAAGGTAAAGACACACATACACACAAAATGGAACTCTAAACAAACACACGTATTCTTAACACTCTTTTCTTCACTTCAAACTTTCTACATATGAGAATATTGAACTTGCAACGCAGTCACAAATCATTTTCTTTCATACAAAATATCTTCAATACTATTGTAAATTTGTAAATATATAAATATGTTCTGTTCCCTAATCATGTTTTCTTTCTTTCTTTCTTTCACAACAACCGTTTTTATACATTTTAACTCGTGTTACATTTTAATTGTTATTTTGGGTCTTAGTACATTCAAAGACATGATCAGTCTCTATATCTCATCCAAACCAGGATCCATTTAACTAAGGTAAATTTAGCACTTGCTAAATGGTGACCCATTATCATTGTTACACTAACCACTGTAATTATGCCCATCACCTTTGTCTAGATCGAAGGGTTCTAAAAATGGAAATGAAGCCATCAGAATCCAAGCCTCATCAACTAATATCATTAATCGAAGTATGTGCACGGTACTCAAGTGACAAGACAGAGGGTGAAAGGGGCACAAATTTGTTGAAGACATATCCAAACTATCTCAACATACGAATACATTATTCTCTCAAAACATCAGAGAAATAAAAAAGTTTTCAAACATTCTATGGAAGTTTATCCTTCCAGGTTTGAAAACTTTTTTATGACATTTGATTAAAAAATATATGGCAAACCTTCCACTCTTTTTGATTCATAAAAGTAAAAATATATTTTTTCTATTTTAACGTTTCAAATGTTCTACTCTTCGGCCTTCATCAGATGTCTTTTAAAACTTTTCGTTGTCTAGACAGAGTTCAGAATCGACTCAGAAATCTAGTGGGGATGATCTCTTCTCTTCCTTACAGCCCATTTCTCACAGAAGAGATGTTGCTAGTCTCTCTCTGCTCTATTGTTATTTCCATGAAAGGTGCTTGGCTGGGATCAAATCTCTGGTTCCCCCGTATAAGACATCCACAGTGAGAACTTGTTTTCTACCACAATGGGAAAAAAATTCCTTTCTTCCTCCATGTGGCTGTGGAACACATTACCACGGGACTGCTTCCCTGCAGATTACAACATTATTGTCTTCAAATTCAATGTCAACAGGTAAACTGTCCCCACAAGTATTCGAACTTGGTCCATCCAACAATCATCCTTAATCCTCTCATAAGGCTCTTCTTCATCTCTCAACTGACAATCCTTCCATCTCTTATGCTTGAGTGGCTTATGGCCTTGATGAAAACATTTTTTTTTTAAAATAAAATAAACTTAAGTATGACAGACCGACTGCTTGAACACATCTAAAATAATTTAAAAACTCAAATACTTGTTTTTATTTTAAGCTTAAGATTATTCGAGCTGGAAGTTTGTCTTTGAGTTTTGCGAGAGGCAAGCAGTCGAGTTAAACCGATTGAATGGAAAAGTGATTCCTCGGGTTGGAAGGGAGGAAAATAATCAGATGGAAAAAGTTTGCCACACAAATTCTTGGTCATCAGTCAGTACCAATTTCTTGTGACCGTTGCCCACACACACTCAGCCTGAACCATTTCCTCAAAAGTGGGATGGCCTTTCCTTAGGGCTGGTGGGAGTGGGGCTAGAGTTTGATAAGGCCTCATGGACACAAAGAATGCTGTGGATACAGAAAAACAGCTTAAAGAGAAATCATCTACAACACACCCATAAAACGATGGAAAGAAAACTTTCTTTGGGGGAGGGAAAGGGGGGGGTGTAATCAACTGAATGTGTGTGTGTGCTCACAACAATCCACATTTTCAAGTTTTGTCCACCTAAAAGAAATGTAATAACATAGAAACGCTATGGAATATATATATATATATATATATATATATATATATATATATATATATTCCACACATTTTCTGTTGTTACATTTCTTATATCTATCTCTATATAAAAACAAATTTGTCTGTATGTGTGTATGTGCTGTGACATCACAGTTGTTTTTATTAAAAATAGCTTCTAATCTTGGTTATGAAATTCAAGAAAAGTTGAGAAACTTGGCATAGACGGGTACGTGAGCTAGTATATATATATATATAAACCATAGTTGTCTGTGTATGTATGTATGTATATATGTGTCACGGTATACAGTTGATCTAAGAGCCAAACTAACCACAGCTTTGGAATCAGCACCTTCAATCCGATGTCCTTATCGATGTCAGAAGTTCTTGAACGTTTTTTTAAACTTATTATTCAAAATTAAAAGTACATCAAAATAGCATTAGAAACAAATGTTCCGCCATTTTTAGCATTCCCTTTCCATGCCGACTGAATAACATACTTCTGAACCTTTTCACTACCGGTAAGAAAAATAAATAAATAAACATATAAAAATAAGATTTGTTTCTTTTTTAGTCAAGATATCCTTTTTTTGAATTAAAAATGAAACTTTTCTTTAGGTTTCATTATTTATTTTAAACAATCGAACTATTTTAGATCTATGCAGAGTTTGTATCTTCATGCCGAACTCATAAACACTTTATGTAGGTTACAAATACAAAATATTTCGTTTGATGGATAAGTGCTCGCCTTCAGTTCCAATATTTTATGCCATCTTTCAGGGTTCGAATCTCATACTAGGCATTTTTTTGCTATAGCGTTCCAGTTATTTTCTAGCCGATACCATTTGAATTATTTAATAGTGGAAAAGTGCAATGGATAGCTCTTTCTGTGTAATATTGGAGGGTTTGAGAGCTGGAGATCATGAATGACTGGAGAGCACCAGAATACTGGAGGAGAGTGACATGCATGATGATGATTTGCGTTGGATTAAAAAAATTGGAAATATTTTGAAGGCCGTGAGATGTGAACTGTGAACTGGAGAATTACGATGGAAATGTGGAAGCAGTGGTCAGCAGGAAGGATCATAGCACACGTTCTGAATGTGTCTGAACAACGAAATTCGTGAAGAAGCTGCAAAAAAGATGTGTCAAGATCTAGGCAAGGTAATGTGTACTTGGGCGTCGGAAATGGGTGACTATGAAGAAAGCGCTGAATGAGGATCTTTGCTTCTCCTGGAAACATGGAATATATACTTCACTGAAATGAAATGCCTGCATGGCTGCATAATCACTAGGGGATTATGAATGTAGTCTGGCAATACAAGGTCGCCAACAAGGAAATACTGGAATATGCTGGCTAATCATCTATGGCAAAACTCCTAATACAAAAAAAATCTCATCTGGAGAGAATGGAAGCTGAACAACTCCTAAGGTAACTGATATATTCACAAGGAAGGAGGAATCAAAGATACAAAGATATAAATGGAGGAGTATCAACAGTAGCGATTGGCAGGATCATGCGAAAGATAGAACCAAGTGAAGAGATAAAATCAATGTGCATGCGCGAGTGTTAGAAGAAGTTCTAAGCTGTTCCATTTGTAAGGCCCTCTTACATTCCCTCGTAACTCGAGAAAGACAGAACAGCGTTTCAAACGAGGAGCAACACTTCACAAATAATCTATAAATATTTGAAGATATTAAGAACTTAAATCATAAAAACTTACCAAAATGACTGAGTTTAGCATTAAATGGCCTCCAAAAGGGTTGATATGCCATAAAGCTAAACAACTAACTGGAGTTAAACTATGCAATTTCCTCACAATTCCCTTTTTACACTATAATTTTTCACAATTCAAATCAGTTTTTATTTTATTTTTATGCTTGCAAAGAATATGACAAGAAATTGCTATGACAACAACCCCAGATATGTGCGTTTGTAGTTATTCCAATTAGATAACTTCAAACATTTGCTTCAACTCCGTTCCCCCAAAAAACGACCAATACCATCTGCAAAACCCAGAGGACATGACAGATCATCATCAGCATCATCGCTGTTAGTAAACGATGGTCTCTTCTCTGAATCTTTCTTTCATGTAAATAAAAATAAATATTTTATTTTTATTTGTATTAAAATTTTTGGATGCATCTCGAAAAGAGATTGTCGGTTGATGATGTTTAAGTTTGAGATTTCCAGCATAAATTATGTAAAAAAAAAGATATCACTGTGAATTTTCTGCCATTCACTTGAATGGGACTATCAAATAAACAAGACCCTCACTCAAGACATTCAGGCAATGAACAAGACATTCGGACAAATCATTCAGACAAGACATCCTGACAATAGATGAAACATCCGAACAGATGAGACATCCAGACAACGAATGAGACACCCAGACAACAAACGAGACAATGGACGAGACATTCAGACAGCATATTAAGCAACTTGCTGATACGAACTGCTTTGAACTCTGAATGTCTGCTTTAATGACTCTCGTGTGCACACATGTAAACAAACTCTGATGGATAGATTTGTTCTCATCCCAATATCATAGAGATATCAGATTTGAAGCTATGGCCAAAAAGGCTAATAAGAGAGACTGTGTGGATATGTAGCAGACTGAAATAGGATCTATTTCTTCTCATCCCCTGTGAGCAAATTGGTCATACGCTGACCAATCGGCTTGCAACTGTCCCCTCATGGACTATTTTCTACCACCGGGTCAGTTGAAGAATTCAGCAGAGAGAAATCGACCAGCAACGAAGAAACATCTCTCTCCTGCCTTTCCCCTGCATCGTTCCAGCAGCAGCCATCTCCACTGGGAATATATTTGCTGACGACCCGGCAGCCTCTTTTCTTCATTGGGACACAGTTCCAACCCTCTGTTAAATGAACCCTTTTTTGTTGCCTGTTACTCGGTTGTTGTTCGTTCAATTCATTTCATGCGATAAATGTAAGGAAGGGACCAACACCCCCTTCTATTACAGATATACCAGAAGATTATATCGCCAGGATTCATGAAAACCACTTCATCATTTCATGTCGATAATAAATTTAAAAAACAAAAACAAAGTTGGCAAACAAACAAAAAAGTTTGAAAATGCATTTTTATCACTAAACGTGCAAATTGAATTTCCGGTTTTATCTTTTTTTGCCGCTCGCCCTTCCCACCACCAGTGACACTGGCTGTATTTACACGTTTATTTGATAAATGTAATCTAATTTGTTTTATTTTATTTGGAACACTAAAAAGAAAAAAGAAAAAGAAATTATTTGGATCAAATTTTAAAAGCAACCCAAAACCAAAATTGGCTCCTGCCTTTCATAGACTTTCATTTGTCAATACAAAATCTTTATTTTTTTCATGAACAAATTTTATTTGAAACAAAAAAGACTTTTGTCCCCATGAAAAGGTCATTATAGGATTTTTGTTTTTAAAGTGTGGGGCAAATGGAGGTGCAGTAGGTTTCACAAGAGAGGCTGTATTATTCTTAGGTTGGATTCTTAATATTTTAAGCATTTATTACATACTCTTAGAGATCACACACACACACACACACACACACATATATATATATATAGAAATTGGTAGTTTGCTGTAAGCATTGCTGGGAGTAATAATAAAAGTTTTTAAAAAGGTTGAAGGCAATGCGGAGATCCGGATAGCTGTAAGCTGTGGAGAACAAAAACAAAACAAAGCTTACAGCTTACAGCTATCCGGATCTCCGCATTGCCTTCAACCTTTTTAAAAACTTTTATTATATATATATATATATATATATATATATATATGAGACCCGTTGGGTCACTCATATATATATATATATATATATGAGACCCGTTGGGTCACTCATATATATATATATATATATATATATATATATATATATATATATATATATATATATATATGTATATATATATATATATATATGAAACCCGTTGGGTCACTCATTGAGCTTGGGTTAGATTGTTTGAATCAGGAAACAGTGAGTTTGCAAAACTAGTTAAATGTAAAAGTAAAAATCCCAAATTAAACTTTCTGTTCGCTATATCTCCTTTTCTATATCTAGTTATGGGCTAAAAAATATTAATACTGTGGAAATATTACCTATTGTTTATAATGGACTATTTCACTCTTTTTATTCTATCCTTTCTTTATTACCTATGACTATTAATAAAGGGGGGATGAAGAGAGAAGGAGAGAGTGAGAGGGTGGTAGATACCGTATAGAATAAGAACGGGGGGGGGAGTCAAACAACGTAAGAGAGGGTGAAAGTGATAGATAGCCAATGAGTAAGAGATGGGTCAATTGATGAGTTCATTGTAAATTATGTCTAATTAGAACATTTAAAATGGAAATTTTTTTCCAAGATTCCAAAAATGAGGAATATTTTAGCATGTATTTTGTATGATTAAAATATACAGGAAAAAATCCCTAGGGAAAGAAACGATCGTTGATTAACTCAGCTTTAGTATAATGTGGCTATCTATTTGTTAAATTGTTCACAAACTCTGAACATCCATAAAAAAAGAAATACGACTTTTTACTTTATATTATTTTATTCATAACTTGAAAATTATAGAAATTGAAAAACAGAAATATTACTAAGGGGTTCAGGGTTTGGCGCAAAAGTACATAGGGATCTGTAATGTCATAGGCTCGGCTTGCGAGGCTGAAGCAAAAGGCAAAGGAAAGAAAGAATGAAGACAAAGTGATACGTGTGTGGTTTCAATCAGCGCCAGAGTTAAACTGATTAGTTTTCACCGGGCTTTGTTTTTATTTCTGGTGTCTCAATGCGCATGCTCGATAGTCTCTTAATTTACGCTATATTAAGGCATGCAACTCTGACTGCTATGTAAGGGAAGCAACTCTAAATACTAAAGGGTCCTCATTCATTCCCGGGGGAAATGCTGAGTGTGCTAAACTATAAATTATTTCAATGAATATCACTAATAAATGCCGAGAACATCTTTTGGACCCACCCCCAAAACTGTTAAAAAATTGTACATTGTTAATATTTTGTGTGTCTTCCCTTAGCTTGAATAATTGCTTGTGTCTTGGAATCCTTTAAATACATTGCATCTCTTTCTTTCGGAAAGGGGAATGGCTTTATTGCATATTGTCTGAGGCACCATTATCCATGAGGGAATGAGACTGGATATTATTTTTTTTTCAGTCTGACCAGAGTACTTCTTTTTATCTTGTATCTAACCTTGCCACTGTTAAACAACAAAACACAGAGAAACAAATCCTTTACCATCTAAGCAACAAAGAGATACCATTCTCTCTGGCTGACTTTACAGATTTCAAGAAAGCGATGGTCCTTCTGCCCACTTTCATGATTTCGGTCAGGGCTTTAGTTTTCATGTTATAAATGCAAATTGAGGTTCAGTACCACTGTAGACTAAAAGAGATTATCGTGCCGCTCCCCCCCCCCCCCACACACACACAAAAAAATTACTATTACCATTGGATTCATTATAAAATTTTACTCTGGGAAAGATTTTTTAGGGCAAGTAGATTTTTTCTTTTTTTTCTTTTTAAGGTAGAAAGGGTTGTAAAAGATGGATTTATTGATGGTGGTGGTGGTGGTGCGAACACCTTGCCCAAGGGTGTCCGAAGCAGTTTAGTTTTGTGTTCAGGACCATGTACTTCCTTTTGAAAATTGTTTCTACTAGAGTTCTATCAAAGCAAAATAGGGGGAAAAAGAAGAGAGTAACGTCAGCTCAAGGCTGCCATCTTTGATTTTCTACAGTTCCTTGGAGAATGTAATTATTGCCGAATAACTTTATGCCCTGAAGTTGAGATTAAGACTCTCCCCGACTTGACACGGGCAGAATCACATCTAAATTTCTCAGTAGAAAAAAATTTGAGATAAAAAAATCACAAGCCATTTTAAATAAGAGCAGGGATTAAAAAAAAGTCTGAAGTTGATTAAAAAAAAAAAAACATCTTGCAAGCAAATGTCTTTATTATTTACTTTGACAACACTCCAGGCGTTTATTGCTTAATGATTATAGAAAAAGACTAATAAATTTAAAAACAAGAATTATATTCTTAAAATGCATCCGTTCAATCTGTGAATTTAGAGATGAAAATGCTATTTAAAACTTAACCCTGACAGGCCAAAGAAGAAGCTATTTCAAACTTAAACCTGACAGGCCAAAGAAAAGGCTATTTTAAACTTAACTCTGACTGGCCAAAGAAAAGGTTATTTCAAACTTAACCTTGACAGGCCAATAAAAAGGATATTTCAAACTTTACCATGACAGACCAAAGTAAAAGGCTATTTCAGGCTTAACCCTGTCAGGCAAAGAAAAAGCTATTTTAAACTTAACCCTGACAGGCCAAAGAAAAGGCTATTTTAAACTTAACCTTGACAGGCCAAAGAAAAGGCTATTTTAAATTTAACCCTGACAGGCAAAAGAAAAGGCTATTTTAAACTTAACCCTGACAGGCAAAAGAAAAGGCTATTTCAAACTTAACCTTGACAGGCCAAAGAAAAAGCTATTTCAAACTTAACCTTGACAGGCCAAAGAAAAGGATATTTTAAACTTTACCTTGACAGGCCAAAGAAAAGGCTATTTCAGGCTTAACCCTGACAGGCCAAAGAAAAGGCTATTTCAAACTTTACCCTGACAGGCAAAAGAAAAGGCTATTTCAAACATAACCTTGACAGGCAAAAAAAGAGCTATTTCAAACTTTACCTTGACAGGCAAAAGAAAAGGCTATTTCAAACTTTACCCTGACAGGCAAAAGAAAAGGCTATTTCAAACTTAACTCTGACAGGCAAAGAAAGAGCTATTTCAAACTTAACCCTGACAGGCAAAAAAAGAGCTATTTTAAACTTAACCCTCACAGATCAATCTTATAGAGATTCTCGGGCACATAAAATAAGATTGAATTTTTCAATCAGCAAATTTAGCAATGAAAATGTTATTTTAGACTGAACCCTAACCAGACGGATGAACACATATAAAATAATGCTAAATTAGTTATAAAAATAAATTTTAACAAATTGAATTTTAAAAATTTAATAGAGAAAAAAAATGTGTGGAAATTTCAAGATTTTGTTTCATACTGAAAACAATCATTTCAAATTTGGTAGAAGTCTTAAGTAATTCATAATTGCATTCTCAGTATCACCCATACATGGGATTGAACCTTCAACCCCCAGAAGACTGTCACTTAAAACTGATTATTACTTAGCATTTTTATTTGTCGTACCATGGCTGACAGATTGAGAACAAGCTACCCCCGTGGATCAAATAAAGGGTTTCGTTTGAAATTCCGTACAGATTCTCAAGTTTCACATAAAGATTCCTGAGTTCAACAAAACACACCCGAAGAAGCTCGGAGGTTACATTGGCCGAAACGTTGTGAAAATAACATCCAAGTCGTCTGAATAATCCAAATAATAAAAATTCTGAAACAAAGTTGTACAAGTATTTATGTATCGATTCAGTAACAATTCATAATGCACTCACAAATCTACACACACACACACACAGACACACACATACTCACAAATCTACACACACACACACACAGACACAAAAGTTTATATGACATAAAAAACACCATTTCTTTTTATAGACCCCCCCCCCCAAAAAAAAAAGACCATTTTTCAGTTGACATTTAGAATTATCGTATAATAATTATAAAAATTGGAAGAATACATAAATATTAAATGAGCAGTGAATTAATGAGAAGTTGTCATACAGTAGTAGTAGTGGTGGTGGTGGTGGTGGTGGTGGTGGTATTGTTGTTACTTGGTTGATTTGTAATAAACGGGGAAATGCAGGCAAACATCATTAATGGTGGTTGAGAAGATGAAACAGTGAAATATGGATTAAGGTTAAATTAATGGCAATAAAAGGGAAATATGACATAGAAAGATTTCAGATCAGATTAAATACAAATGTCAATTGAATTTATTAGAAACAAACTAGGGGGTGGGGTGGGGGGAGATCCCAACGAAAGCATTTCGGAATCGAATAAACGGTAGAAAATGAAGCTTTTCACGATGTTGAACAGTGGGTGAAAAGTGTGATGGAATGATTGAGATTTTATTAAAGAAACGAAAAAAAAAAGGATTTGCAAAACGTCAAGTAAAATGCACTGCCCTTTATAGGGATGGAACATTTCAAAATAAAGGAGGAGGGGAGGAGAGAAGAAAAGAGGGAGAGAGAGAAAAGAGAGTGAGAGACAAACAGAAGAGAAAAAAGAGACAGACAGATAAAAAAGAGAGGAAGGGGGAGGGGGAGAACAAAAAAGAAAAAAAAAGTGGAAAAACAGAAAACCGAAAAAAAAAATGTGAAAAAGAGGAAAGGAAAAAAACAAAGATTTTCTTTAATTCTAAATATTTTTTTAAAAATCAGAAAAAAGAATTGCTCCTTACCACCTCTGGAACAATCTAAATTAATGAACTGATTCAAAAAAATTCGTCTGAAAAAACCCAAATTATTGATTCCACTTGACTCTAGTTTTGTGCTTACATCACTAGACATTCTGTGTCGATTAGATTTGAAGCATCACAGGTCGACCGACAGACAAAGCTTCCGAGAGAGATGTGAGGATGCATCTTAAAAAAGAAAACCGTAAAGTAATTATGAAGGACGCAAGGTGAAGGTTAACAGAATTCACGAGTGAAACATTTGTTTACTTTTCAACAGGATATTAAAACAAATAAAAAACATCAGCCAATTAAGGAAGTTATTAAACAAGAAAAGCTAATTAAATATCAAACTTAATAAGCCAATTACCTCCTTGCTATGAGTGGTTAACAGTTTTACCGGGCACTCCAGACACTAACTATGCCATCATAACTGTCTGCTCAACGACTAAAACGAACAAAAAGATTTGGCTTTTAATGACAATCGAAAAACATGCAATTCTTGAAAGTCATTGGAACTTACAATTTTTTTAATATTCAGATTAAATTTTTAATTTCAAACAAAGCATGAATCATTGTTGCCACATTTGGGCTGGTGCACCAACCACTAGTCTTTCCCTCTTGGACAGGGTGCAACAAAGAATTTCTAACCTAATAGGTTCCGTACTGTCTGCCAAGTTCCAACCTATGTCGCATCACCGCAGTGTTGCATCCCTGTGCTTGTTTTACAAGTACTTCCACGGAATGTGCTCCGACCCACCCAACTAGTAGCAAAATCCCACCCCTTAACTGTAAAGGTCCCTAAATGACGGAAGATTTTCTACTCTAATAACTTTCGTTTTCAAACTGCTTGCCTATGGAATTCCCTCTCTGCTCTGTGTTTCCCCTACCGTACCAACATGCAGAAATTTAAATGTAATGTGAACAAACATCTTGTTGTCCAACTTGTCATCCAGGTTTCCCACTATAAATCTGCTCTCTATCAGAGTATTTATTTACTCCTCTCCAGGAGTTAGGCACAAGGCCAATTTTATCTTACTCCCACAAGTAAGATGTAACCTAAGGTCGGGTCGGGAAAGTGGGGTTTGAAAAGCCAGCGCCCGAGAGGTGAGCACTCTGGCTATTAAAAATTGCCTGGGCAGTCCCGTCGGCATTCCCCGGTAGGGGCGCCTCAGGCAGTAAGCAATAGACTTACTCCTCCTCAAAGAGGAGAGGCGAAGCCTGGGAGGGTGGACCTCCTAGAACTGCACAGGACAGACCCATAGACCGGCGTAAATCAAGCCCCGAAGGCCAAGACAATACCAGTCTATGGGGTGCAGTATCCATCGGAACAGATACTACACTTTGATCTTAGCCAAATTTGTTTGTGGGGCGAACATAAAAAAAAGCAAGAACTATTCTTAAGATGTGTTTATTAAATCTACTTATTCAGTGTTTAAAATGTCACATGCAGAATACAAGGCACACCACTAAACTGCGTTGGACACCGAAATGTGTCTTTGCACCCTTCTTCTTCTTCTTCTTCCTACCCTACTTCCTTACCCTATCAACTACTCAAACTATCAACCCTAACCGAATCATAGGTATGAACTTAAACAACATCCGGTGGTGAGGCTCCAATTTGGGAGCTTTGGGGGAGTATGTGTCACGCCTTAGTTATCATTACTCCCAAGTCCACTTTGAGCCCCCGGAGGAGGAGTGGTAGTACCTGTCAGAGCCACATCTATGGGTTAAATAGAATCTATCATTTGCAGATGATTTACAAAATAAATTTTTGAAAGTATTAAGAACTTGAAGCATAAGTATTTTTAAGACAATGACTGAATTCAGCATTAAATGAAGACAATAGGGGGTGGGGGTTAATATGCCGTAAAAACAAGCAAACCATGTTGATTGCCTAAAAATTAGATTTTCATAAAATGCTTGCAGGGTTTATTCTCATTTAGAAAAGATTCAAGCTTAAAAATTTCAAAATGAAAAAACAAAAACACTTTTTTTTAAAAATATGATTGCTTTCTTCATTTTGATTATTCAGTAAAACGATCTGAAAATTGGGCAAAGTAAAAAGAAAAAGTCAATTAAGTTTCCTTTTAATTAAATAAAATTAAGGAAAAAAATTAAGAAAATATTTAAAATCTTCAATATGTCTGCCAGAATAACGAACCAAGCTTCCTCGGCCCCTCCAAATACTCAATCCCTGGAGGGGTATTTCTGGTTTCATAATTAAAAGAGTATCATGACAGTGAGACATACTGAAAGATTCAGTCTGTCTTCATGAATTAAGAAGACTTTTTTTTAAAAATCTGTTTATTTTGTTTAAGTTTAACTAGTTTATACAAGCGCTGCTTGAGCGGTGTTAGTACAGCACCGGAGTATGTCAGTTTCCATAGTTAGCTCGCTTCTACTGCTTAATAGCTAGTACGAAGAAAAATAGTCGTGAAATTTCATGGAAAAAATATGCTTCTTAGTATTTGCATGAGAGAGTAAGTAACTACGATGAATATATTTATGTATTAGAAATCGTTTTTAAGCAAAAATAATTCTCTTTGATTTTTTTTTTTGCGGATTATAAAAAAGGTCACTGTAAAAATATATGCTTATATAATGCTATGTCATTATTTTAATTTCTTTAAATTTATGAAAAACCTTACTAGTTTTAAAAAATCCTTTAGACTTGCGTGAGATTCAAATTCGGGTACTGACACCATAAAATAAATCTACTGCCTTAGTAATGTGTACTCTGCCTATTCCTTTTTTGTCAACCAATCACATGTTTCTATTTGCGTACGAACAGAGAAACTCTAAAAAAAACATAACTTTTTAATAGTATATAGAAAGATCGATTTGCTTGGCTTAGTCCGGTATAGCGACCCTTGAGGGGGGCAGGAGGGGTTGATGCTAAAAAGAAGAAAACTATTGGAAACTAATCATTTATTAGTTTGGTTTGTCTCTTTTACGGCATATCAACCCTTTTTTTAGGTTATTTAAAAAAAAATTTTTTTATCATAGTTCACTTCAAACAAGGCAGGCCACCACTGTAGACGTAAGCCCCTTGCGTCTACAGTGGTGGCCTGCCTTGTTTGAAGTGAACTATGATAAAAAAAAAAAATTTTACTGATAAAAAAGGATAACGGTTTTTTTTTTGGGGGGGGGGGGGTGAAACCTATTTGAAGCTATATGATTAATTGAATACAAGTTTATATTTTACTCATAGTTGGGGGGGAGGGAGGTGGGGGCATACCCTTTAACAATAAATCATACGAAATTGCAAAAATAAACAAAAAGTTTGAAAATCGAATAGTTTTGATAGTACTCTCTTGCGTTTAAGCATTTTTAAACGGTTAGGGGTTGTTGATAGTGGGACAGGTGCAATTAAAGGTGCACATGTTTACAAACCAAAAAACAAACGCACGGAGCAAATAGATTTTCATGTTTCATTTATTGTTGGACGATTTCGAATTCAAAGAAAATTTTACGATGAATATAAGAGTGTTTTTCTTTTCGTTTTCTCTTTTTTGACGACGTAAATATGATGGCAAAATTGCCTTTTACTTGACTTGCTTTTTTTAGGGCAGTGCACCCATAAACATGAGCGCCACAGCAATTTGCCTCTGTCTAAATCCATTCCTGACAATAGGATTTGAATTCATCATAGCAGATTCCATGTAAAATGTACTGGTATATATAAAGCAATAATAACAATTTAAAATAAAGGCTGAATCCATTTTGAAAGGTTGTCTGAAAACTGTTATCTCTTGTAATTTGTTGTTTTGCTTTCTTATCTTCACGTTAAATCGAATTTGTGACGCCAGATTTAAGACCAAAGATAACAAGAATTATTTACCTTTAAAAAAAGAGAAAACAAAGAAAACAATTGAGAATTCTTTACAGAAATTAGATCCATCAGCCACCCTGCCCATTCGTCCTGGGTGCAAATATTCAGCACACACTGATGGAGACATTGGGGGCAAACGTTACCCCGTTCTTATTCTTTAATTTCTCTATTTCTCAATGTAAAAAAAGTAAAGCATGAGTTATCTGCCCCTGCACTAACTATTTCTTGAATAATGTAAACATACATTGATCACATCTTTTGGTTGATTTTATGCATAAACGAATGAAAATATCTTTTTATATATTTACAAAAAAATATGCATTACTTTTAGTATTTGTTGGTCAACATCCGGTGACATTTTATCAGTGCCTGATTTTATATAAATAATTATTAATCCTAATCAAGTGAATTAACCACCGAGCACTAATGTTCAATTTTTAGCAAACACTAATAGATGTAATATTTGATTTGTGAATATTTGTAATTATTTTTCAATTCGGGGGACATTTTCATCTTCATATGGTGGCCAGACCATAGTTTTGTAGGGTTTTCAGTAAAGCAAATTGAACTGTGATCACTAATTGAATCATGTGGTAAACAACCATTAATTACAATTTTTATTGAATTTTTTTGGGAAAAAAAGTAATGGGTGTATTTTTAGATATTTTCTTTCGTGCAAATATTATTCAAACAACCATTCATTCCCAAAGATGAGGGTGCGAATAATGAGAAAGAGAGAGAAAGAGAGAAAGAGAGAGAGAGAAAGAGAGAGAGATAAGAGAAAGAGAGAGATAAGAGAAAGTGATAAATAAGCAAAAGGGAGAGAGATCGAAAAGGAGAGAGAGAGATGAGCAAAATAGAAAGATACAAAGGAAAGATTGTGATAAAGAAAAGAGAGATACATGAGAAAGAGAGAGAGGTGAGGAAGATGGAGAGAGAGAGAGAGAGAGAGAGAGATGAGGAAGAGAGAGAGCAGGAGAAATCTCAAAGAAGATGCTACAAAATAGTCCCTTTTTTCTAATGTAAACATCTTTGATGGCTTCTCTACTTTCGAGACAAAATCGAGATTTCTTCATCCATTATTACAATCACACAAGCAAACATTCCCTCACCAACAAGTTAACCTCAGTGGAATTCAGTTGCTATTTGGAAAAAAAAAGCAGAAAAAAAAGGCCAGTGATTTGACCCAATTCCTCAACGAAACTGATGAAGCAGAGATCCATTGACTCTTTAGTCTTCTTTGGGTCAACACACTGAGAAGAAGACTTTGCATTCTCCACAATTCTGTAATTCGATGTGGCCTTTTTTTCCACTTGCATATTTAGGAGAAACGTTTTTAGTCCCCAATGTTTTTGTCACTTTCCGTTATTCCGGTATTTTGTTTTCACAATTGTTTCATTCGTTTGGCACAAAATTTTGCATGAATTCTATGACTATGAATGCAGAAAACTGACTTTGGCCGATTTGGGGGAAAAAACTGCTTTGTCCAACATGCCTTAAAATGACAATTTCTTGCAAATATATAAACATTCTTTCCTCAGTTTTTTCTTCCCCAAAATCTAAAAAAAAATATGATTAACGGTGTTTACATGATTCATAAACTGCTGACCAAAAAGGGGATCACACATGTTTTACCTGTTTTTGTTGGTCAGTCACACTTAAGTTCTCTTTCAATCAATCTTAATATTTTTCAAACATACAAATTGGTGTTTCGTTGATCGTGGCAATCACCTTGAATATATCCCCACAGTGTGGGTTGGAATGACTCAAGAGTTTTAAAGGGATTTAAATAATTCTATTTTTGTCCGTCTGCCAGTTTAAATAGTATTTCTAGGCTGTTATTTATTATTTTACAAACAACTTATTTTAACAAACTACATGGTTTCACTTTAAAGTGGCATGCAGAGGGGGGGGGGGGCTGGGCATCCAATCATATTCAAACTATCTTCCTTTCTCATAATATTCTCAGCACTAGGACTAAGTCTTTGGATCATACAATCAAGGAGTTGGCCCCAGGCATCACCAGACCTCTGCATGTCACTGCCACCCCCCCCCCTCCTCTCTCAAGGCTAATGCATTTTCCCATCCTTCTCTGTTACGTGGTTCTATGCACTGCTGGAAGAATTCTTCTGGAATGCCGGACCTGTTGATTGCCTATGCCCCTTCAAAACGGGTTCCCTTGATGATCACCTTGAGCTTGGGAAAAAGAAAAAAGTCACCAGGAGCAAGATCAGATGGATAGGAATGTTGTTCTAGTCTGGCGCTGTTCTTTTCAGACAGGAACTGCCGGGTGCTCAAGGCATTTTGAGCAGGTGCATTGTCATGGTGTAGAAGAAGAGGTGTAAACAAAAGTATATGAAAATAAATGCACGACTGCAGGAAACTAAGATTATAGTTATATACTCCCAATATATCATGAGAGATGATGACACAAGACGTTTATCACTCTTTTGCCCATAGCTTACACAGCACATTCAGACCTGTTACTCTTCAGACAGACACACCCCACATATATATTTCAATGATCAACTGAAAGAGTTATGAGACCTGTTCACAGATATGCAATAAAGGCAATGGGCAATAAAAGCTCTGTGAAAATAGGTGAGGAATCTCCTTTTCTAAATATTTAGAAAAGAGTAAAAGTTGACACATAAGAGACCCACTAGTTTATATTAAAGAATATATAAATTACAACCCTATAAAGTGTACATTCAATTGGTGTCAGAGTCAGTATACCAACTGCAACTCCATCGCTTCGGACTCAGAATCCACAACCCGACGGTTAGGCTTACAGGTAAAAAATCAAATAGAGACAAAAAATATTTTGCTCCAAATTAAATATGAAATCCATAAAATTATAATAAAATAGATTTTAAAACATGAAATTTATTTATCCGTCCCTTACCCCTCCCAAGGGTATCTTGGTAAAAACACGAAAGAAAAACAAATGCGCAATCTTCATTTCAACATTAATTAAAAAGTGTTTTTGTTATAATATACGTTATTTTATTTCACAGCTCATGTATTAAACATATATTAAACATATATTCACACATTTATTTACAGTTGACAATTATGAAAGATAAGCAACGAACATTACACAAAACAATAAAAGATATTTAGTTCTGAGTCTACCTTTAAGATAGAAACATTGCTTACCGAGGGAGAGGCTACATCCTTCATTTTGTGAGAGACCCACATGGGAAATCCGACAACAGTGAATGCGTAATACTCTCTGGCCCCTTTTGGGCACAATCATTGGTGCTCAGAACCAGTGCACGACCAGAAGCTGTTCCCTACATTTTTCTTAAATAAGTAAAAAAAAAAATTTTTTCAGTTTTTCATGACTTTTTTATTTAATGCACTCGTATAATTTTCAATAAGTTCAAGTTCTTTTGAAAATCTCATCTAAAATCTTCCAATACTGTCCATTCTTTATACCATAATCACAAAATCTACCCATATTATTTTTAAATACTACTAGTTTATACTCGCTCCTTGAGCGGTGATGTTACAGTACCTGGGTATGTCAATTTCCATCTTTACCTAGCTTGTACCGCTTTATAGCTAGTATGAAGAAAAATATCTGTGAATTTTTTGTGGAAAAAAATATGCTACTTAGTATTTTTAGGTTTTGAAGCATAAATAATTAGTTTGGGACTAATGCTGAATAACCTTTACGTCTACCTTTTTTTGCAGATAATCAAAAAAAAAACAGAAAGAGAAAAAAGTCACTTAGTTTGTAAAAAAATATTCATGCCATTTTTGTTTTAATGTTATGTTAATTTATAAAACATCCAGTTAAGAAAAATCTGTTATTCTTAACATGTTCAAAAAACTTGTTTTCGAATGCTTATTGGAGTGAGCGATCAAATTGCTTTAAATAAGAGATAACATACATGTAATATAATATTGAAACTAGCCCCCCCCCCCCCCCCCCGTAGAAATTCTACATCAATAAAATAATATTCCTTTAGAAATAATAAATGTCTGTCAAGGTCAATACTATTAAGAAGAAATGACTCTTTCTTCCGTAAAAATAATGGTCATTGTCAGCTAAATATTCTTTAATTAAATAAAACAAATATGTCTCTTCATTATTCATTTATTTAAAATTGTAGCAATTTAATTCTTTTTAAAACAATATTTTCTGTCTTCTTACCATAAAAATTATTGTCAGCTAAATATTCTTCAAATAAATTAAACGAATGTCACCTTTTGAAATATGTTTATTTTAAAATTGTACTGTTTTAGTCGACAGGATGGCATAATTTGATTTGGGAACAATTAATTTTAAAATGGGTATAGTCGGAACTGTATACCTTAGCGACATCAGATTAATCACCAATCACCACCCTTACTAATTGGACGATCTCATTTTTTATGTGTGTGAAAAGTGATAACGTACATATAACCACGAAATGCCTTAACATATTATTATTATATAGATAAGTGACAATATCTAGATTTAGCATTCGAAACTTGTTTATAAGAGCAGGATTGTCAATCTCACCCGAAAGTTCATTAATGTTGAAATGGTCTAGTTTGTCCTCCTATTTTCTGTTTCTCTTTTCATTTGCGATTCTCTTCACCTTTGAAAAAGATCTGTTTCAATCCAATTGGTCATCATAAGTGAGAGAAAGATGCTTAAAGCGATTCTTACATTTGGAAAAAATTGACCCCAAACTATGAATTTTGTCTTAACAGACGATAGAATTGCAATTCCAAGTGGTCTTTTGTGCAGTTATGGCAGTTTTCAGTGAGGTTAAGAAGTGAATTAAATCATAATCTAGACACTTTTCCAAATCGTCAGGAAACAAATTTTTGTTTTACTTTAACGAGAGATCCCCTCGAAGGCACGAGGCCTGTAGCGACCAAACATCCGCTTCTATACTCACTGGCACTAATGGTGTCTGCAGTCTTGTCTGCAAATCAGCAGTTGGATTCGGATCACACAAACCTCACAGGCACAAATACACTACTGAACTGTCAAAATCTCTTATGTCAAAATCGACGGAAGAGAGTCGAGTTGACTATAAATGAGGATGGAATATAAGATGAAACATTTTTTATAAATGGTAAAAAATGAGAAATTTGGATCAAAGTGTAGTATCTCATCCGAAGCTTCAAATAATTGCATTTATCTTGGAAGGACACCACCCATTCTCCAAACTCCATTCCCCGTTTTCTTTTTTCTCCCACTTAGATCCCACTCCTATTTAGAGATTGTCATGCTTGTTTTCGGTTCTGAACAAATCGGAAAACAGTGGGGGGTCTATTATTTAGAAAGAGTTGGAAGGGTCTTGCTAACCAATTTTTGTTTGTGTTTTGTCCCCCCCCCCAATGTTATTCCAATTAATTTTTGTACATAAATATAATTTTTTAAATAAAATTTCCAACAAATTTGTGGATATCTTAAGCACGACGACCCCCTAAAGTAAATGTGGTACTGTGGTGACTGAGATGATTCTAGTTAAGAGTAGGATAAGGATGACCAACAACCGCCTTTTCCACCACACACATTTGATGGCCTTGTGCCTAATCTGTTTTAAATGTAAATTTTCATATTTTTTGCAAATAAATATTTCAAAGTGTAGTATCTGAGATACTTCTTGACTGGGACAATTTTTATTTTTGTTCCATCCAGAGTGCCCTTTTTGGGAAGCTTGATATCCCCCACATAAAAAAAAAACTGATCTTATATCTAACTTTGCCCTTGTGTGGAGGCAAGTAAATAGAGATTGATGCATTTAATTTTATCTACAAACAAACGCATCAGTCTTCCAATTTCCTCATTTCAAAAGTCTGTTCATGCAAATATCAAACACACACAAGTGAATATACTTGGAGGCTAAAATATTTGGAAAAGGGCTGAACGTTTACTTGAATTTGAAAAGTAAAAAGATGGAACTACATAAAACGACTTTTGCAAGTCTTCTTTAAAGTCAATGAAGAAATATACATCTTTGAATTTGGCATTTTATTATTCCCAGAAAATGAGACGTTTTGCCAATTTGAACTGACAAAATTGTGAAGTGGTTTTCACTTCCGAGTATGTCAAGAGAGATCCTCTGGTATAGCAAGACTCCCCCTCTCTCTCTCTCTCTCTCTCTCTCTCTCATTCTCTCTCACTCTCTGTCATTAGCATTTCTACCCTCAGCAGGTGCATCTGGATGGTTTTTGAGGTCTCCACAGAGACGAGAACAAAAACAATTCTATCCATCAGAGTGTGATATTTATTTTGCATTGCTCCGCACATCTAACGATAGGTCCGAAGTTGAAGAGGAACATTGTATTTCTTTCTGATTCCTTTCCATCATCCCTGTCCAGACTAATGGTTTCTAAAATGGCGGAGAAGCTGACCACATCCAAGGCTCATCAAATAATACCATTAATCGCTGAGTGATGAGGTATTTGCCCAGCACTTAAGCACCAAGACAGATGATGAAGATCAAGTTAGTTGACAACACATCCACAATGATTTTTTTGAGTATAATGCAGAGAAAGATGCCAGTCTGCAGGAAGCCGTTGTCTGAAGAAATTGTGAACTTTAAAAACAAACAACGAAAATCTTGATACAAAGATATGCAAACGTTAGAATTTCCTACATCTTTCATTTTCTTTTATACAAACACTTGAGATGATAGGACATCACTTCGCCACCGTCAACTCCAATAGACATTTCTTTGTAGGTAATTATATGTAAGAACACATTTTCTTACACACTGGACACAAAGATACTGGAATGAAGTCTTGCCTGGACAAATGTGTTAAGTGCTTTCTCAGACCTGAGAAGATGCAAACAAAAAACATACAGCTTGATAAAGATACTGACATCAAAGACCTTGAAGAGCAGGGGCAATACAAATACCTTGGCATAGAAGAAAACGATTCAATTCAACATGCCAAGATAAGAAAATATTGACAGAAAATATGTATGCTGTGTAAGAAAAATTTGCAAAACACAGCTCACAAACAAAAACAAAGTAACTGCCATTAACCAACTAGCCATGCCAGTGATAACATACAGCTTTGGTATTATTGACTGGCCACAAAAGGACATTAACAGGCTAGACACTAAAACAAGGAAAATGTTTACACTATACAGAGTAATGTACAGAAACCAGTGTCTACCAAGGCTGTATCTGTCCAAAAAAGCAGGAGGCATGGGTTTCTCAAAAATTACATCGAGCCACTATTGTGAGCACCGGCCAATGTCTGATGAGCTCCCAGAACCCAAACCTTATGATGGTACATCAACATCAAGAAACAAGAGCCAGTAGAACAACCTCCATCATAAAACTGACCAAACATTTTGGACAAGACTGTCTTACAAATGAGACAGAAATAAAAAACAAGCCTGCCATGGAAATAGCCCAAAAGAGCCGCCAAAAATACACCAAGACCGTCCATTGCAGAAAACTGGAAGAATGGGCCAACCAACAACGTGCCAAATATTTTCTGAATGAACTATCCCAGGAATATATAGATAAGAAAGGTTCTGTAAACTGTTTGAAAAAAGGATCGCTTCACTATGATCAGAAGAGGATGATAATGGCTTGATAACCAATGCTTTTAAAAAGATGAGTGGTCTCAGCAATGACACCAAGTGCAGCTTCTGCCACACAGAAGTAGAGAGTGTGAGCCACCTGAGATCCAGTTGTAAGGTTCTGCTGAGGGACAGCTACTATACAATGCGTCACAATGGAGTGTGTTAATATCTCCACTAGACCATCTGTAAAAAGTTGAATATCTAGTGTATCAGCAGTCTCTGGGACATATATCAGAAAGAACAGTTGGAAATAAGCCTAACACCATCCACTATGACTATGCAATCCCTACAGCTAGATACCTAGAAAACGGAGCTGTTAAACCTGACATAGTGATATGGGACAAAAAGGAGAAAGTGGAACCCCTAGTTGAAGTCAGTGTCCCTAATAATGCTGGCTTAAACAGAGCTTACAAGATAACGAAATACCAGGTCTTATGTATGACATGAAAAGAAACTGGAATCTTAGGAAGATCTCCATCATTCCAATAATTATAAGAGCAACCGGACTCATGAAAAAGAATTTTAAAAACTACCATGCGAATATACTCGGTGAACCAAGTGCAAGAGAGATACAAACAATTGTGCTTAAAGGGATGGTAAGAACCCTGAAAAGATCTCTCGGTTGGCGTGTGTGAAATAGCGGGTGAATGTCTGGCATCCAGTACGATGCCCCATCCCCAGAAAAAACAAAAAGATAAGAAAATTAAAAAACAAAGGGTGACACACTTTTCTCGTTCATCATTTTAGCATCAAAAAGATTTTCTCTTTGGGCATTTGTCTCCCTTTGGCCCACTGGAGATGGATGGTCATTCTACACATCGTCTTACACACAAAATGAAATCCCCTCTCCCAGATGACAAACCACTGCATAACAACAGCCATTTAAGAGGCAGTTAAGAAAAAGACATAAGAGAAAAGAAATAATAACTTAATTTATTCATATTTTAAAAAGTTTTAATTTTTACTATTTTTCATTTTAAAGTGTTGTGGATATACCGGATGTTGCTGCATCATGAATTAATTGATCAAATGAAAGAAAAGATCTGTCGTATTAAGGTAAATGCAATACGAAAAGTGTGTGTGTGATCCTATTTATCAAACCCCCCTCACCTCCTCAAATAAAACAGAAGTGCATTCACCTTCGTAGGAAAAAGAAAGATAGCGTCACGTGACCAACATGATATAACATCATCGTTATCTAACGAACAGATCTATCTAATGAATTAAAACAAAAGCAAACAAAAAATAAATAAATCAGGAGTTATCTCCCCCTGTGATAACCACTACTTGAATCACGTAAACAACCATTAATCACAACTTTTGATGGATTTTCAGTAAAATCTAATGCAGGAAATTGTATATATTCGAAAAAAAGAATTGTTTTGTGGGAGAATTTTAATTCCTCCAGGAATGAACTAGAGTTTTCTCGAAAAATCTGACTATGTCAGTTTTCTATGTTCATGATCATATAACTTCATGCAAAATTTCGTGAAAATGAATGAAACAATTTTGAGAAAATCTGAGGACAAACGGAATGATGGACAGACAGAATAAACTTCTTTGCAATTAACATCGGAGACAAAAAAAAATAGCATGTCTTGGACGATGATATGAGTGAACCGGTGCATAAATGGCCCAGTTAGTAGAATTCTGAGATGTAATATTTGTGACACGAGGAGGGGGAGGGATGTCTTGAAATGAAATTTGTACAATGTGTGTGTGTGAGAGAGAGGGGAGGGGGAAATGGATGGGGGTTAAAGTTAATCTGTGTAAAAAAAGAAAGAAAATAGAAAGAAACGAAAAGTCTACATGGTGACAGATTCCTTGTGTTTTTTTCTCCAACTTGTTGGGAAAAAGAAACTCGAGATTTTCCTAAAAATCTCAGACCCGTTAAAGAACGAAAATGAAAAAAGATAACGGCCTTCTTTTTTGTTTGTTCTATGTTGAGAAATAAACAGGGGAAAAAGTCAAAGAAAAAATAATTCGGGGGGGGGGGGAGGAGTTATCGTTAAAGATACAAAAGAAAAAAAGATAAAATAAAGAAAAATTCCACAACGAAGCATTAAAAGAAAAATTTTTGGCTAAGAAATTCACCTTCTAAAATCTATATGTCCTCACTATCATCAAGTACATTCCAGAGAATCGTCATTTATCGTCATTAGTCACGTATCACAACACGATTTTGATAAGTGTGGCAGTGACCAATGTAGGGGTAAGGGATGGTTGTTTATCTGCCCACATTGCGTGCGGAGAGAAACAATGGTCATCTTCCACCTTTAGAGATGCGAAGATATTCAGTGAGATATTCAGAGAGAGAGACACTGAAAAAGAATTCTTCTTCTGAAGGCCGAAGGAAACAAAAATGATACAGGGAATGATGAAACATGTTTGACGATAACAAAATAACATTTATTTGTGTGAGGTGCGAAAGAGAAGATGTACACGTGTATAAAGTAAAAGGGTGTTCTTGTATATTGTTGTTGGGAGGTGCGTATCTAACAGAATAGATGCAATAGGGGGGGGGTCGAAGCACGGGTAAGATCTCCATCTCCTCAGGATGTTTGAGTCTTACATTTTGAAAGGGGTTGTAGCAAAAGGAAGATGTCGAACAGAAGTCCGTTTTCCCCGGAGTTCGTAGGGAAAGGGAGAAAGATAGTCATGTGACCATCGTGAAAGTGTTCATTTAAACGATTGGTCAAAGGAGGGCGTGAAGAAATTTGATACTTAATGTTCCTCGATATCCGGGTTCGTGAATTAAGATGCAATGACAATGAGGGTTCTTAGAAAGGTCACAACATGGTTGCTGGGTGAATAGGTATATCTGTGAGTGCCAGCCATATCTTGCAGCCAAATCACTACAGATTAATTTCCTAATTCCTTGGTCTTTTATAACCTTGAATAAATTCGGCCCGTTCCTAAAAATGCAATTTCATTCTTAATTGAAGACACATCTAATTGGTCAGAAATAGAACAATTTTACATTTAGTATTTTACCGGATGTTCTGTGTCGATCCATATGCGCAAAAACTAATTTTACACACTTTTTATATGGACGTTGCTGGGTGAACATCCATGTGATCGTAATGTAAATAAAGACACAGATTTTCGGTATACCTTAGCCGAAGAACTATTTTAAGAACATCGGTGCAAAAGTAATTGTCAAGCAAGAGGAAGAATTTTTCAGGAAGTGGATGATCATTCTGTGTTAAATTTATATAGGAAAGTAGCCCCCCCCCCCCTCTAAAATCAAAATTAATGTTTTTTGCAGACTTTACATGTAATCGTCTTAAAGTATCTAATTTTTATTTTTCGGCGAAGGAATCGAAATTCACCAAAATCGTCGACGCAAAAGTAATTTTCTTCTGATTCCTTTCTCAAGTTTTGTTTAGCCACAAGAAAGATAGAAAGAAGAAAAAGAAAAAGAGAAGAAACAAAAGGAGAAAAAACAAAGAGAGAAAAGAGAAAGAATGCGAGAAAAAGAGAGAGAGAGAGAGAGAGAGAAAATAAAGAGAAAATGTAGAAGTGAAAAGAAAAATCTAGAAAAAAGGGAAAAGAAAAAGACATGCCAACTGAAGTGGCTGATGCTCTCCACGTGTGTGTTTATACAGTAAGTCAAGTGCAGGAAGAAAAAGAAAAACAGGAAAGATGATGAAGGCCGAGGGAGGGGGGGGGGGTCAACCAAAACGTAATGCAGCTCATCTGCCAGATGAGATTGGATTTATATATCTCGCTTTTATTATTGCTTAATCTCTATTTTAATAAAATTATAAGATAATTTCACATGTGTGTGTATGTCTGGGTGTTTTTTCTCGCTCGACTACGATAATTGAAGAATTTACTATTAATCGATTATTCATCGAAATCAAAAAATGCAATAGGTAAAATAAAACGCCATTTAAAAAATAATTTAATTGTGAAATTAAATCCACCAGAATGCATTTCGATTCATTTGTAAAGAAGTCAGCCATTTTAATCTTGTTAATAGTTGAAAAAAAAAGAAGATCAATTATTTTGTTACCTGTAGAGAGGTGAGAAGCCCTTTGGAAGTTGGAATCATTGAAGTTTTTAGCTTTAAAATGGATGCAAAATGTTTGCAATAGGTAAAATAAAACGCCATTTAAAAAATAATTTAATTGTGAAATTAAATCCACCAGAATGCATTTCGATTCATTTGTAAAGAAGTCAGCCATTTTAATCTTGTTAATAGTTGAAAAAAAAAGAAGATCAATTATTTTGTTACCTGTAGAGAGGTGAGAAGCCCTTTGGAAGTTGGAATCATTGACATTTTTAGCTTTAAAATGGATGCAAAATGTTTGCAATAGGTAAAATAAAACGCCATTTAAAAAATAATTTAATTGTGAAATTAAATCCACCAGAATGCATTTAGATTTATTTGTAAAGAAGTCAGCCATTTTAATCTTGTTAATAGTTGAAAAAAAAAGAAGATCAATTATTTTGTTACCTGTAGAGAGGTGAGAAGCCCTTTGGAAGTTGGAATCATTGAAGTTTTTAGCTTTAAAATGGATGCAAAATGTTTGCGATTAGTTTAGTCTCACATTGCAACCGGTGTATTATTTTGCCCGGTTTGATTTTTGCGGATTTCTTTCTTTTGCTTTTGTAAATAATAATTTGTTTTCTGATTTTTACGGTAACAAATAATAAAATAAGGCAATGTTTTTGTTTTCTGATTTTTACGGTAACAAATAATAAAATAAGGCAGTGTTTTTGTTTTCTGATTTTTACGGTAACAAATAATAAAATAAGGCAGTGTTTTTGTTTTCTGATTTTTACGGTAACAAATAATAAAATAAGGCAGTGTTTTTGTTTTCTGATTTTTACGGTAACAAATAATAAAATAAGGCAGTGTTTATTCAAAATGGAATTGAAATATATTAGAATTTTTTTTTTTATTCCCCTTTTTAATTTTGCAAATATTAATTAAAAAAAGTGTGGGTTGACACGCCAGTCTGTCTGGATACGATTATTGGCGATTAAGGCACGCCGTGCTAATATTTACAGGGTGTTTGTATGGATAAATCTCTTATAGAAAGATTTAGAAAACAAAGCGGCGATTGTGCAGTATAGTTAACAGGAATAAAAACACGGGTGAAGCAGGAAATGACACTTCATTTGAAACTAAAGTTCTTCTTGAGATAACAATCCTCGGTAATTGCAGTAAATACGGTTCTAATTTTATGTCAGGCAGACTTGTTTTTGTGAACACAAAGTAGTTATTTTTTTATCTAAGATTTTCAAAATTTAAGAACTTTCAAGAAAGAGTTTGTAAATGGCTACCATTTTGTATGTTTACATGGAGCAGGACCAAATTTAAGTAGTAATCGGCAAGTAAAGTTAACTCGATCAAACTAAATCCTGATTTTAATCTTCAAAAATGACCATTGAACTCCTTTGATTTGAACATTTTTGACATTTGAAAATCTTAAATAAAAAACTAGTTGTTTGTTTCCACTAAAACTTGAAATATTACTTTTTTACATGTCAGGACTGACTCCAATTCGAGATCTTATTAGCTTAACAGTGGAACATAAAATGAAGTTTGCATGCACGACTTAACCATTTATGCAAACAGTAGCCAATCAGTGTGTTAGGCACGGAAGGAAAATATTCTAGAACCGTCCATGTGCACATTTATAAAAAGCCAAGACAAACTGATGGGCCAACAGTAAGCCCGCGAGACAACCAGCCTTCATGCCAAAGTAAATCATACTCTTCCCACCAACGAAACACGTGGTGTTAATCTCAACCAAAACCAATGTTGGGGAAATTACTAATATATGTCGTCATCATTTGCAAGCATCAGCATCGACAAACACCAACTATGAGAAGCTGCAATCATCAGCATCGTCTACATACAATCAGCTACACACAGCAACAAGCTAGCAGTTCTAGAAATTATTATTACTGTTGATAACGCGCACACAGACATCTTCTTACCTGACAAGCCTACACTCACATGAAGCAAGCATATGAAACATACACACACTGCCTACATTGCCTATTGAACTAACTTGCACACTCTTTGATACTACCAGAACACAACATCCACACAAAACAACACAGAACGTCTCTTTCTCTCAATAAAATATTGTTATGTTTACAAATCACTGTGTAATCATATTTTATTCATTGTTTGATCATTTGCATTTTATTCTATTTTTGTTGTGCATTTTTACAAGGCTCATGTGACATACACAACAACACGTCTGTGTAACATAAAATTAGAATAACGTTTACTGTAGTTACCGAGGATTGTTATTTCAAGAAGGTATTTGTTTTTTTGTTTTCATTTGAAAAGAAAGAGTGAATCCTTTCCAATACGACTGGGCTAGAGAATACCCCCCCCCCTCCTACTGACACGGGAATACACATTTCTGAAACTCTACCCCCTGACTCAGAAGCACCCTGGGTTCAGTGGCAGACACTCAACAGGAATGGGGCGATCAAAATCTACTATGGCTAAATGGGGCTACAAAACTGACTCGACCATTTTTTATTGTCCCTATGTTTCTCCCCACGAAGGCAAAGTTAAAAACAAGTTAAGTTTTTGATGTGGGTAAAATCCAACTCCCCAAAAATACAAATTACCGTCGAGAAGAACATCCTTTCCTCTGACCAAGGACAAAACAGATGCTACAGTTTGATCCTAGCCCGAACTTAGAACTGAATTTAACTTAGTACTATATCCACTGTGGATATAGTATTAAGTTAAATTCTGTTCTAAGTGATAGTCATCTGAAGGTTGAAGGTTCAATCCTCGGTGCGGGCGATATGAAGAATTGCGAATTACTGAAGACTGCTCCCAGCCATGGCTGACGGAACAAGAGCATGCTACCCCCATGGATAAAAACAAGGGTTCCGTTCAGAATTCCGTCCAAATTCCCGAGTTTGACAGAAATATTCCCGAGTTCGAAGCGATAAACTTGAAGAAGGCTGGAGGTTACAGCAGCCGAAACATTGTGATGATAACACTCAAGATGAGAAATGTAGTCCAAATAACCAAAATTATACAAATTATCAATCCTCATCTCAAAAATTCAGAAATACACTAGAATATACTGATCGGAAAATGTCAAAAACACAGCCAAGACTATACTTCATTTGCATATTCATTTTATAAACAGTTTTCAATAAATTAATATCTGTACGATAAATTTGTAATTTGATTCTCCTATTTTCTTATATATACGCAATAGTTTTCTTGAGATTAATATTATTATCAGTAGTAATATTAGTTAAAGCGATTCACCATGATATCAGGCTTCCGGCTAGCAAAAATATGCTCCCTCCGGTCGCATATTTTTGCTAGTATATATATATGATTTGTTTTGCATTTCGTGAGTCGCTGATGATTTGAATGGGCTCTAACAACCTTTTTAACAACAATAAATGAAACCATGATACGTCTCTGAAGTATGTAATGTATGGTTTTTAAATGAATAATTTGTATATTAGCTCTCATATTTTTGCGATCTAGCACTTTATTGATTTCTTTTCAACATACACACACTATATATATATATATATATATATATATATGTCTATAGGTGTAATCAGTCAACAGAAAATCATAAGCGCACAAGTTGGAAAAGAAATATAATAATAATAATAGTGAATAAAAAACCGAGAATGAAAGAAAAAATAATAAATAAACGAGCAACTTACAATTTCGTGCCGAATTTATTGGACGATTTTAAAAGCAAAGTAAAGTAAATCCCAATTTTAGTTTTTGTTGTTGTTGTTTGGGTATGAAACGCTAGCGTCTGTGGATATTAATAATTTAATATTTATTTATAAATATTATACTAAGCCCCTTTAAGAAATTAAAGTTGAGCACTCTCGGGGATGCTAAAAATAGACTATCAAAAAGCTCTAATGCAAAGTTCTGAATACGTTCGTCGAACACTCTTGACTAGTCTTCTATCTGTGCCCGCTTCTAGGTACATATAGATCTTAATTTCCCTTAATTACATGACAGTTTCTGTTGGCCTAGTGGATTTGGCGACTGCTTGCAGATTCTAGCCTGACTCTGTGAACCGTCTGAAATTGTTACTTTCCTGCACTGATGAGAGCAATAAGCTTGAAACGTAGGTATTAATAATTTAATATTTATTTGCATATATATATATATATATATATATATATATATATATATATATATATATATATCTTTGTGTGTGTGTGTGTGTGTGTGTGAAAACAGGAAGATAAGGAGTGGTTATGACACAGGGTCAAGCTTGCTTTTTTACGTGTTTAGATCAAACTTTGTTTTGTATTAAATTGTTGTTTACTGTTTTTCGATAGCTAAGGAAGGAATACGATTACTATTTCTATCCGGTCTTCGTTAGGATCAAAGTTTCGGTTCGAGGAGGCCATTATCCCATACATTACCCCCTCATTTTGAAGGGTAGATTTTTTCTTCTTCTTCATATTAAAAGCGACCCTGTGTCTTATGTGGTGGAAATTTAATAGGGACGGCTGCTGTTTTTATATAATGTGTCAAATCAAAAAATACAAAAGTATCACATTTTGGCTAGGATATATCGCCGCCCCCCCTCCTTTAAAATCTAGATTTTCAAAAACATTGCAATATTAAGAAGCGCCCCCAAATAAAATTGGTGCTTGTACAGAGACGTGTGAGTATTAAATTATCAATACCATAAAATAAAATTAGTATATACTTACGCAGCAGATTTAAATAACTATCCTGACCAAAATGTAGGAAAAATGATCGAGTAGAATTTTAATTTAAAATAAAAATCAGTTTCATCGTATTTTGGTGAATGCCATTGATTTATTACTTGTTAATATGACAGACTGTGTTATCTCCCCCTGAATTTCGTGTTTTTCGCTCGAATCAATGGCCGAACCCGATTAAACGATATCACGAATTTTTATTTTTGATTACAAATCTACTCGATAGATTTTGCTAATTTTTGGTGTACAAACCTATTTTTGCTTGATACATAAGTATATCAAAGAGTTTTCCGGTTAATTTAAAAAGAATTGCGATTTTCAGCGTTTTTTTTTTTTCATATGTACCGGTCTCTGCACAAGCAGCATAAAATTATTTAAATTCAAATTTATGTTTATATAAACAAATCAAAACATTAATTGTATTTTCTTAAAATAAAATTATTTTAACATTTTGGACAATAGTTTTTTTGTCGTTTTTTAAAAAAAATTGTTTACAATAAACACCGATCGGCGGGTACAATTTTATAATATATGCTGAGATTAAAGTAATATCTGTTTTGTCCTCAGTCGGAGGAAAAGAAATCCTTCTCGACTGGAAGCAAGTTTTATTTTTGTCCCATTCAGAATGCCTCACTTTTTGGGGAGCTGGAGTTTACCCCACATTAAAAACCGATCTTGTGTCTAACTCTGCCCTCGTGGGGAGACAAGTAAAAACTAAGTCTACGAAATGTTTGTTATACTCCAGAATTTTTATTATAATCTTGTCATTTAGTGAATACTAAAGGAACAATCTAAGGAAGAAAGAAAAAATGTTAATAACAATTTTACAAATATATAGGTTATTTTCGATGTCACGGTATACTTGTTTATCCAGATCAAACTTTGTTTTGTGTTAAATGTGTTCGACCTCAATTTAAAAGAAATGACATTTAAGGAAGGGAGACTTTTGACTCTTTTACTTTTTACTTTTATTTCAATAGTGGCAAATTCTAGAAAAAAACGACGGACCTTTTTTTGGCAACGTGAGGAGGGCGGGGGAAAAACAAAAAGTCACATTTCTATGATCAACCTGGATTTTAACTAAAATCAAACACGGAAGTACTACTCAAGAAAATATACTAATTAAAAACAAACAAACAAAAAACACTCTTAAATTTTAAATGAATTATTTGTTAAAATAACAACAACAACAACAACACAAGGTTGAAATAAATATATGACATCACTATCAGGAAATAGGCAATATGAGTTTGTTTCGATTTTACAAAACTTCATAAAACGCATTCAAAGTTTTCATTCGTACAACTTTCAACTAACACGTATTACGTGTTGTGTCTAAAATTACAGATTTATAAACATCTTCAGAAAAAAAGCAACTAGTGTAGTTATTTTTTGTATGTCCTGAATAAAAAAAAAGAAGGGAAGTTTGCGTTAGAATTTGCGGAATTTGAGAGAATGTTGTGTGCGAGTGTCACTCACACGGGTAAAAAAGGGACAAGTGCTCGGCAAAGTTTGGGTGGGGGTATACAAAGAGTTGCCAAAATATTTTTTTTTTTATTATTAATCTAGCAAAAAAACAAACAGAAAATAACATTTTAATAAAAATAAATACAAATGTTTTGATTTTTTTTAAAAACAAAAACAAAAAAAACATTTTTAAAATACCACGTTTATAAGACGATTAATTTTTTTTGCTAATAAGCAAAAAATTAAAAAAAGTTTTAAAGAAAAAACTTTGTTTTTCCACGCACAGGGGGGGGGGGTCACTTCACTACTCATCCCTTCACAGTAAATTAAACACATACGTTGTTATAGCCAGTGTAAGAGAAACCCCACCTTTACAATGTCAAACGACGTAGATTCTTTTTGACACACAAATTTTAGTTTCTGATTAAAACAACTATACAGTAAGTGTAAATTATTCTACAATTAAGGTATGAAGAGCGAAATGACCCCCCCCCCCCCCCAGTGCATGAAAATAAATATTTTGATATTTTTGATTTCGATAATCGTGCCCTAAAAAGTGGGAATTGGCAATATTTACACCGATAATGGGGTGGAAGGGGTCATTATTATACCTTCATTAAAATAGTCACTTACTTTATAGTCAGTGTAATTAAAATCCCTAATTTATACGTTAAAGGAAACGGACACTTCGGGCTGGGATCAAAATGTATTATCTGTTCCGTCCTCTCGGTCGGCAAACATCCTTCTAAATTGAGGCATTTTTTATTTTTATCCCAATACAGAGTGCCCCTTTTGGAGGAAGTAGATTTCCCCTACATTAATAACCTATCGGGTGTCTAACTCTGCCCTCGTGGGGAGGCAAGTAAATAGTGACTACGGCGGCGATAAAATAAGAGTCTAAAATGAAAGTACGAGTAAAGAAGTGAAAAGATCAGTGAAATCAGTTTTGTTTGAATTTTGTGCTTTTCTATTTAATAATAATGATTCAAACACAGTAACCGACGACAAGATACAGTTTTGCGAATGAAATGAAATTGATTATCGAATTCATTAAC
>OY744541.1:52725718-52728218 GCA_963556195.1 Sepiola atlantica
CTTACAATTTGACAAATTAGGCATAAGGCCCTCAAAATATGAGGATTGTGTGGATGGATCATCCTCTGTCTATCTTACTCTTAACTAGATGCATTCTGACCAAGGCAATCCATAATACAGGTCTGGCAAACATGCGACTGGGGTCCACGATTAAGGGCGGACATGTGAAGACCAAAATTTAATATTTTTGTACTTTTTACATTTGATTTTATGGAAATAAATCAATTATTGTAAGCTGCTCCCTAATGATATGTATAGTTTCTAATTACTGAACATTACTAAGAAATTTCTTACTAAAACTTTTCTCACATGTTTGCCAGACCTGTGTGATGGATCGTCTTGATTCTGACCCATTCGTTAAAGCACTGTTCCTTTCATTTGCCCACCAATTGCACTTCAGCAGTTACCACAAAACCACATTTACTCTCTAAAAAATATCCTCGTTTGAGTTTAATTTTGTCAAAATTTATTGAAGTTGTAGAGGTACGTTCTATTGTTTTTACATATTTTTCTTCTACAAATTTTAGTTAATAAATCTCATCAATCATTAACATAAGAGACTGAACTTGTTTGGATAAATTAAACCAAGCTTTTTCAACAAAAATATTAATGAGATTCTATTTTTTTTTTGTCTGATTACATGTAAACAGCCTGAAAAAATATGTGCAAAATAGTAATTAGAATAAGATATCATTATATCTGAATTTTAAACAGGGGACAACTTTCTTATATAAATTTAATGTGGAATGATCACCCATTTTGGGGCCAGATAACATAGGGAGACTGGTAATATTTTTTTATGTCGGTCATTTAAAAATAAATTTCTTGAATCAACTTCATAAGGATGCAAATATGCTCTTCATTAACCGCAACCCTAACCCTAACCCTAAGTCTTAGTTAAGACCCTAAATTCTGCTTTGCCTCGTGGATACATAAGTGACGGTCGAGACGATTTTGTTGATTGGGTAATAAATGTCAATAAGAAAACTAAAAATAATGCTGAGAGAAAAATGTTCCTTATTGTCTCCTACACTGTCCGGATGATCAGTAATGTTTGCTGGTCAGGAAGTGCATGATCATTCTACATTTAATTTATAAAGGAGAGTGATCACCCACTCTAAAATCTAAATTATGTTGTTTTTTTTTAAATATTATTAGGTTGTTTTTCAACTCACTTTTTAAAAATTTGATTTCGGTTGAAATTTTTGCAGTGTTTTATACAAAATTTTACAAATTACAAAATAATTGGAAAGTCATTAAAATTATTAAATTTGAATGACTTTCCAATAATTTCGTTTGGAATGCCATTTCAAAGCACATAAGCACTTAATAACTAAGATGAAAAAGAAGAAATGTATATACTTTTCTTGCATGAGTTCAACACCTGCTCATGTTTCGCAAACAGTAGAGAATGGGGAAAAGTGTCCACAATTAATGAGACACTGAGAAGATAATTTCAGAAATTCCATAGTAATAATGAGAGCTTTGAAAATGAAGGCATAGGATGGCCATCCACTCTTAACAATGAACGTCTGAAAGCAATTGTTGAATAAAACTCGCATTAAAATGTCAGAGAAATGTCTAAGACACTTGGTGTCAGTATTTCAACAGTATTCGACCATCTGAAGCAAATTGGTTAAGATGGAAAAGATTGAAAAATCGGTCACACATGAGTTCAATGAATAAATATGTTTTTTCCAAAATCTGTCGTTATTTTTTGAACAACATAATAAAATATAAAACTAAACAAATGACAGCAAACACAGTTTTAATCAATATCCTTGAGTATTTATTTTACAGAACATTTTTGTGTCATTATTTGTCATTATTCAATCAGCAGGATCCATGGTGGCTTTGTTCATACTATTGCAGCTAAGAAAAAATAGAAGGTTTAATGTTATTAAAATGTGTCATTCAAGTTGCATGTTGAGTAATCAAACTTACGGGTGAGAGGCAAACAAAAATTCTATTTCAAACTTAAGGGTGAGAGGCAAACGAAAATTCTATTTCAAACTTAAGGGTGAGAGGCAAACAAAAATTCTATTTCAAACTTAAGGGTGAGAGGCAAACGAAAATTCTATTTCAAACTTAAGGGTGAGAGGCAAACAAAAATTCTATTTCAAACTTAAGGGTGAGAGGCAAACAAAAATTCTATTTCAAACTTAAATGAAAATTCTATTTCAAACTAATAATAAAATTTTGAAGCACTTAATTAACGAAGATGAAAAAGAAGAAATGCATATACTTTTCTTGTTCAAAGTCGGTCATAATGCTTTCAAACAGTCTCTAATCTGAAGACAGCATGGGAATAAGTTTTACAAGTGATTGGACAGTACAACAGTGATTTAAATAATTCCATCAGACTCTAATGCGGCATAATCATGCTGACACACCAGTTCTCATTAGATTACTGAAGTTAAGCAAAGTTGAGCCTGGTCAATACCATATGGGTACCCATTTGGGAATACTAGGCGAGCTATACCATCTTCCCTGACCGGGA
>OY744541.1:53408218-53545718 GCA_963556195.1 Sepiola atlantica
TGATTGGTTAAAAGCACTCAGTAACACAAATTCCATACACTTTAGGCTGACAATTCCCTATGAGGATGAAACGCGGACGCCTCTGTGTAGCTTAATTGCCATAAATATATTTTTATAACTTACTATATATATATATATATATATATAAATCAAGATAACGAAATATGGTGGATGAGACTTAAAACTGCGTAAGAAGTGGATGGGTTAGAGCAGAATGGGGTCCAACAGTTATAAGTAATTCGGCAAAATTCACTTAATTGGGGAGGGACCACTTCGGTGTGTTGGTATGTCTAGTTGTGATTATCCTAATTCTATTCCACAAGTGTTTACCTTTGTTATCTTCAAGACTATACACCTATTATAATTTCTACTTATGTGGTGTATTGGCGTCGGTGCTCCCTTAGACCTATTTGAGAGTTCCTTTCAGTCTTCGAAAAAAGATTTTTGTAGCAAAGGTGGCAGGAAAGAAACTGAATCGTCTCATACTGTATTCTCTCCTACGCATGATCACATGAGCTGAACTTGACTGGTCAACCAGATGAAATCAGCAGGGGAGAGAAATCTCCAAAACACATACATTCTCTCCTCCACAGTCCAAACTCAAGGGAGGTAGACTAAACCAATTTTTTTGCCACATCCTCTATCACTAACGTGACGGTTCACTCTCAACTCCGAACCAGTAAAGACCAACGATTCCATGTTTTGATATTGCAACCAATGCAGTGCACTTGATGGAGTGCAGTGGCTTTTACAAACTTTTGGTGGCATTACAACGTCTTACACTTGAAATGATTTGTTGGAATGGCTGTGGGGATACTTTGGTGATCGTCTCATCGGTAGGAGATATGATCCTAAATGGGCTTCACATATTTGGAGCATATCATTGACCAGTGATAAAACAAAGACTTTTGGACATTCATGAATGAAACTTGGTTGACAAGTAAGGAATAGACTGAAGTTTATTTGTACCAAATATGGTTGGATTGCAGAAAGGAAGTAAATTTTATTAACGATTCCATGAGTGGAATTATTTTTTCTTTAAGGAGAGCTGTATATATGGGTGTGTGGGGGGGAGGAGGGGAGTAGCCTGTAATTATGTATATCTGTGGAAGAGGGGGGAGGTCACTTTGTAAGTCTGTATATCAGGGGGGGGGAGGCACCCTATAATTATGTATATCAGTGTGGGGGGAGGGTCACCTGTAATTATGTATATCTGTGAGGGGAGGGGGTCACCTGTAATTATGTATATCTGTGGTGGGGGTCACCCTGTAATTATGTATATCTGTGGTGGGGGTCACCCTGTAATTATGTATATCTGTGCGAAGAGTCACTGTAATTATGCATATCTGTGATGGGGGGGGGGCACTCTATATCTGTGGGTCTGAAATCATGTTAATAGTACGGTGCAATTTATAAAAAAAAAATATTAATGTCATTTTTCAATAAGAAATGACAATTTCCGTAACTGTATTATTGTTTCTGGAATGTTGACTATCATTGTGTGTATGGCGTCCAAAAATTGGAGATTAATTGCTTATCCAAAGAATTATTTTCATGATTTCATTTTAGTTAGATTAGATGACTACAGTCAAGGTCATAGATATTGCTAGTCTTGTGGTTGTGATATCATCATCATAGTCATCACCGTTTAAGACTTTTGTTAGAATCTTTTGTGAATGCACACAAACATTTTGCTTTTATAGATTAACATTTTTACATGCGTTTAAAATTAAAATATATGTTTGATTCAAATTTTGTTATCATTTTTGTGATTTTTATTCTAGAAAACAATACTCGATCTAAAGAAGATTCTGGAATATCTGTTCAAGATGGACAAAAACTTGAACGTGATCTTGCTGAAAACCTTGCTAACTTTCTTAAAAGGAAAATAATTTATTCTATCCGTCGAATAATGAAAGCAGAGCTAAAACATTTATATGTTGGACCATCAGAAAGTGGTAAGTAGTTTTAAAATAGGGTAAATCTAAAAATATGAAATTGTTATTCCAAAATGAAAATGTTGTCTGTTTACTATTCATCATGAAGTGAATTTTTCCCCAATTTCATTGACCATTATAGCTTTTGAACCAAAAGCTGCATATGTTAATCTCTTCTGCCAGCCATTTATGCCAACTCCTGATGCATGTTTTCAGAAAATATGCGTTTCATTGACACAAGAGATTGGAGGTATTTTCACTCTGATGTTAAAATCTACTTCCATAGCCACCCATTTCACTAAGACTGTTCTTAATAGACCTATCACCAATAGTATTTCACATTTTCGTTTTTACTATTGTTTATAAAGTACACTAGATTTTAAATCTGAATACAGGCTGCTCCTTTTAAGTACTTTCCGGTGTATTTCAAAATGATGGAATAAAGGAATAACAGTTTAGCATAAAAAAAACAGATCGGTTTTACATTATTCATACTTTTAACTATACTTTTCTTATTCAATTGTCTTTCACATTTCTCACATCATGATTCATATAACAACAAAAATTGCATTCAAGAGTCACACTGAGTACATTAACTATTTATTTACATTTCTATTTTTCATCTTTGTTCTCGATTTTCACCTGTTTTATTAATATTATGAAACAGAGATTCAAGAATAAGGGATCGCCGGAATATAATTTTCGAACATATAACAAACTAAGATGTGATTATTCAACATGGCAGCTCCTTTCGATTCATCCACTTCGACAATCCTATTTTGTTTGTTTCCTTTTCTTTAAAAATTCTATTTTCATATCTTCTGTTTGAACTTCACCTACCCAAACAAAACCTATGAGATTTAATGACTAAGTTTTTTTAATGCAAATTTACCGGTTATACTATTTGTGTACAACTAAATCAGGCACGACCACTCACAGCTGCTGCTGCTTTCTTAGAAATAGACACGTCAGCTGAGCAACTTTTTTGTCATATTCAAGGCAATCTCTACCCGTCAGATCGAAATTAACTAAAATATCGTCTTGCGGTATTATTTTAAATAAAAAATGAAACGGATTTAGTCACAACGATTATATGAAATCAAAAGTTTATTTTTGGTAAATTCTCGATTTTTGTTTTAATATTCCCTCTTAAGCTTGAAAAAAAATTGTTTATTTACTTCTTACAAAAATGTTCGGACTAAATTAAAAAACAAAACAAATGACAGTTTTATTTAAAACTGACGGGTAGAGATTGCCTTGAATATGACAAAAAGATTGCTTCACCGACGTGCCTATTTCTAGAAAAGCAGCAGCAACCACGATTTGTCGTGCTTTGGTCGTGCCTGATATAGTTGTACACAAATAGTAAAACCCACCAAATTCATATTTTTTACACTTTTTTATCTAAAAAAATGTTTTTCATCTAATTTATGCAAAATGGCTGTTCTTGGTTTTGAATTTCTTAAAATTTCAAACTCCTTTAATTAAGGTTTTTTCACCAACTTGTCTTTCAATTAAAGATAACAAAGTGAGTTATTAGATTAATATTTAACTTTAATAAATTTAATATTTTAATTGTAAATAATTATTAATTATAAAATAATCCATATCTATATTTTGTATGTCCTAAATTTACTGTGGTTCTTTGTGCCATTTCAAATTTGGCTTTGTGGACCTTGAAAAAGCTTGATGTAGGATATGGCATCTTCTAGGTTTTCTGTCATTTTGACAAGGAATATAGACATTGGGAAAATTTTATACTTGAATACAGATGTCAAATCAATTTGCCAACCCATCTTAGAGGCAATGATGTTAAGAAGACATTTTTGTTCGTTTTCTTGTCTTTCTCATTCATGGATTCAACCATTTCATATAAAATGGCAAATGTTTGTTCCATATTCCTGCACAGAAACTTAGTGATTGAACAATTCGACTCATTACATTGTGAAATAAAAAAAAAATGACATACTATTTCACTCAAAATATTTTGGGTGACTGAAATAGGATTTAACCGATGAAGCACTAAAGAAAAATAAGAACATACTCGCCACTGGAACTCATTTACACAACTGAAATCCACACGAGAAAAAAACAACACAGCAACCAATCGCCGACCTCTCTGACACATTTTCGATTTCTCTGCTAAACACATTCTTTTTCTTTTGCCTTCAAAGTTCTTAATTCAAGCATTTCAGAAATTAAATTCGCATATGCCTATAAAAATCGCATCGTTTTCTCAATACCTTGACCTTTCGATTATATGTGCTCTTCATGCTACTTAGATAAATCAAGCTCAACTGGTTCATGGAAGGCTCAAGTTCTAATCGCACCAGAAACCTTTTTTTTATACACAAAATATTAGTAATAGGCAAATGACATGTTCTTTCACGTCAAACAAAAACGGACTCTCTTTTTTTGTGAATATGGCAAATCACCCTTACAGTCTTCATTGCCAGCATTTGATCGATCAACACCAATTAAGCATGATTTTCTGAATTTTAATTTCTTCTTAAGCCTTAAATTTTAGACATTTTCTAGAATTAAAATCATGTAATGGATTTTGGATCAAAATTGGAATAAGGATTCTAGAGATAAAGTTTAGTAGCATTATATGTTAATTTTTATCTTCGTAAGGGCACATAAAAATGTGGAATTAATTTTACCCGTCCTGGGACGGATATTCTTCTAGTTTATATATATATATATATATATATATATACACGTGCTGGTCAAAAAAATAGAACATATGTATAAAACTGTAAAAATCATTCCGTTTGAGATAATTTTCGGCTTTTAAATTGTGTAGGCGAAATATTCTATATGTAAATAACCATTACAACTATTGTTAATCATTTGTAATATTTGCATATGTCAGACTTTATTGTCACAGAGTAGTTTATTGTCACATTGGGAAATTCAGCGTTTCAATTTAATAGAACATTATTCGTTGAGTAATCTTAAACTCAAAAAAATTATGTGTTTAAAAAGATTTTGCAAGTAATTTAACCATAACTGAACATTATTTTGTAGGGCGATTTTTATGAGAAAATTTTTTGAAAAGTAAGCGTTCGGAAATATAACGTTCAAATTCGAATTCTTGCTAGTTTGAGCTTACATTCGGGTGTATACAGACGTGTAGGTTAGAAATACACTTCTGATGATCAGATTTACTGTGAAGCTTACATTCGGGTGTGTACAGACGTGTCGGATAGAAATACACTTCTGATGATCAGATTTACTGTGAAGTTGCAGTGGGGTGTTGTTATTGGTAACTTTTGAGTATTTATTATTGTTATATGCGAGTATATTATAAGCTTTACTAAAAACAAAATAAAGCAAACAAAAAAGAGAGCCACTCTTGTTTAACATATATGTGAGTCTGTAAATACTTCAGGGAGTTGACCCCCTCTATTGTCTTGCATAGTTTCTGGTCACTTTTGAACCCAAAACTCTTAAAATGACAGGCTGGTGTCCTACCTCTTGAGGAGAAGGCCATCTTTAGCCTTTGTTCGTGTGATGGTGTCACAATAAAACCACCGGTTTCTGGTTAGCCACGTAACCACTTTTGTTTGTCACTATATATTTATTTTTTAATATAGGGCACGTTTTTTCTTTTATTTACAAAATGCATAGAAAATGAGTAATATTATTAAACGAAACATTATCGTTACTCAAGTCGTCAGCTCACCTCATTACTTGCTAAATCTTTGTTGAGCTCTGCCGCTATCATCCAACACTGACTCCAAACTGCGACAATTCGTCTGTCGAGGCCACCACTGTCGATCAGTACATCTCATTGTTTGCTCGGCGAGATCTGCTCTCCATCGAAGCTGACACCAAACTGAATCTCTTTCCTCCAAGTCCCAACTCGTCAACTTTTGCAGCAAACTGTTGCCTGCAGTAAAATTAACTTATTGTTATCAAACCTTATCACTCCTAAATATCTTATCTCTGATCTTCTTGTCTTAGTCACTGACATGCCCTTGCCTCTGAACAATAGAAACGGACCACTCCTTGTTGATTGTCCATCCTATATTAGATTGTCTTTGTGTGAGTTGGTGAATCATTTACCCCCCCCCGGTCTATAGTATCAAAAAACCATTTCAAGTGTTTAGGAGAAGGGCGAAAGCAAATAGCAAGTCAACCCATCTGAAATGAATTCAGACAGAATTTTTTTCCATACCAATTAATAGTTTTTTTTCTTTCTTTTTTAAACTTTCCAGTTTGAGACGTTTTATTATTTCTTTTTTTTAACTTCCCCAATTGAGAAGTTATTTTATATGAATATTAGTGCAAACACTGGCAAAGCATAATTTTTTTACGATAAGTGTACACTCGTTTATAAAGTTTCTGTTTGCTATTTTTGAATTTGAATCTATTAATCTGTCAGAAATGATTTATTTTTATTATATTTTAAAGTAGCAGATCTAGAGTTTGAGAACCTAATCAAATCAACTGACAATTATCAGCCACATCCCATGAAAGGAGGAGTCATTGTGAAGGACTTCATTGTTTACAGCTGGTAAGAGATTTTGTTGATAAATGTTACTTCTTAGAATGAAAACTTACAAAGTTTCATTTCATTTACAAATCAAAACTAATTTTAATGGTTTGTGTAGAAAATCTTCTGATTGAAGTTTCAATATCTATAATAGAATTAACTCAGAGGATTTTGGAGATAGACCTTTATAATCATATATATTTTAAAGGCATATTTAGATATGTATATATCATACGGTCTGCATTTGTGCCAGAAAACTTTATTTTATTGGATTTAATTTGAAAATGGAGATAGACCCCCATAACCTTATATATTCAAAAACTACATTACGCAGGATACTTGGATACGTATATTTCATTTTGATCAAAGGGGTTACAAAATTATTGTAGAGTTTGCATTTAAGTTTTATATCCACAAAATAGAATGATGATATTTTACTTATAAATTAAAAAAATTAGAATAAAAATCTTAAGAGTTCAGGGCTTGGAGCAGGAGTGCACATTGATTCTCGGAAAATGCTGGGTGTACCTCGAGAAGCCTAAAGACTATAAATTTACCAAAATTTATTCCAATGGGCTACCTCTCCAAAAAATTGAATATATAAAAAGTAAGAATAAAAAATGTATTATCAGTGGGTGCAAAAAGACATGATTCCTCATTCAATCCTGAACAATGTCGAGTTGCCCTGCTAGTTGGCAATAGGAAAAATAACTTTAAATCATTTAATCTATGTGTAGAAATGCTTTAATATTTCAAAATTTGAGCAATAAATAGAAAGTGTTGTCTTTTCATCTCTCCTCTTCGTTCAGCTTAAGGAACAATAATCCCACAAGTGGACAGCAAATCACTTCAAAACAACAAACCTGGATTTGCCCTAAATGTAACGCAGCTTTTTTCGACAATTTTTTGATCAAACAACAACATGAAGCAATTTGTGAACCAGACACTCATAGACCAGGTAAACGTTTTCTCAACAAACATAATTAAATTTACTTTTTTGCCGAATTTGTTTAATCTAATTAATAACATCATAAACAACTCGCATGTTTTTCTCACAACTATGTGACTTACACATTGAAGTAATTTTTTAAAATTTATTATTTACTAATAGAATATTTATTGAAATCAAAAAAGCAATAGCATAAAATCAAAACGATTTCTTTAAAATCTTATTTACAAAAATAATTTCATTACAAAATTAAATCTAACAGAATGCATTTTCTTGATTTTATAATTTGTTTTGTAACAATTTTGTTTTTTGAAAATCTTATTTGAAAAAAAAAAAAAAAATTTCAAGATAGAATTAGGTTTCTCAAAACAAAAGATTATTAGAAACTCTGTGAGCCATTTTCTAAAAGATCATTTGATGTAATTCTGTGGAAACATTATAAAACAACATTTGTGAAATCAAAATGTCTCTTTTTATTGCAGGAAATGCAGAGAAAGAAGAAACCGAGAAGTCGAATCAACATCGCCATTTTTTCTGTACTGATTGTCAAAAAGAATTTATTTTGACCAATACAGAAATTCTAAAACATAAAAGAAAACACATCTAAATAAATGGAAGATCTTTATTAAATAAATGTATATCTTTTGATGAGAATGGTTTTGCTGCAGATTTTCATTTTTCAAGTTTTATTTTTAAAACCTAATAAATATTATCACTATTTCACTGTTTTATAGTTTCAGATTCTGTCATAATAACGAAAATACAAGTTTAAAGAACATTTTAATTGCTTTTATTTTAAAAACAATTCCTTTTTTCTTAAGCCAGATGAAATGTTGGAGCTGCCTGGATGGGTAGGTTAAATTATTGTACATAATTTGTGTCCAAATTCACACAAAGCTTAATGTCAGCATCATGTCCATTTTGAAGAAATGTCTGTAAAAGAAACAAAAGTAAGCAAAGTGTTAACAGTATTTCAATAATAGTAAAGAAAACTGAAATACTTCAAAATCAAAATATGATTGTGTTCACAACAGATTATCTATTATATAATAAAGTAAACTTGATTTTTCCCGTCTGCCTCCAGACACAATAGGTCTTTAAAAACAAGTGCTATATAGAATTTCAATACGGTCACACTTTATGCCAATAATTGAAGCGTGTTTTCGGAATAATCAGTCAATTTCATAATTTCCTACATTAATTCCAGCAAATCTGACTCTCTCAAACAAGTCATACATATAGGAAGTTGGTATAACTTTTACTCACACGCAAAAATCTATTACCACCACCATCACCACCTTACACCGGGACTTCTTCATGGGATAAATTTTCCAGCTACGACTGTCATTGTTTCATTTTTTAATTCTGTGCCATTGTCTTTAATCCATTATACCGTAACTAACTAAATACTGATCACTCCCTAGAGCTTATTCTTCCTAATTTTACGTCGCTTTGATTGGCTGGCTACAATCATATTCTGGAATAATCAAATAGAATTGCCAAACAAAAAACAATATGAATTAAAACATGCCATTTTCTATTCCTCCATTCAGTAAAACACCTTCATTTACAAAAAATAATATTTTTTCTACAATAATTATCTTTTTACAAAATATTACTTTTAACAAATACTTAATTTCTTTGTATATAAATTTCACTTTCGTCCTTCCAGTCGTTCGGGATGGGTGGGTGGGGTGTTACAAATTCTGAAATTAGCGTCCACTAAATAAAAAAAAATAAAAAAATCAAAAAAAAATCGACCTTGATGGAAAATACCAGTGTTTGGCTAAGTAAAAGTGACAATGACGAACTTCACCAAACAATCTACACAATACAAATCAAACTGTATTTTTTTAATTTTTACTCTAACCCTAAACTAAATTTTAGTTTTAGTTTGGTTTGTATTGTGTAGAAGCATTGGAACTTAATTTGGCTTTCTCCGGAAAGTCGGAACTGCTTACGTCATGACTGCAAATACCCCACACACACACACACACACACACACACAAAAAGGGGAGAGGACAGAAAAAATGTATCCTAAAACATTAAATATGGTTTCCGTACTTCATTTTATTGTAGGAAAAAAGTTTTTTTTTATTTCTTTGGGAAATTCCATTCTTCTATATTCCACTCGAGTAATGCCGGGACATGGTTCCTGTCGGTACATAATAAAACTGCATGTATTCAGACCGTATATTGGTGTGATATTAAGAATTTTAAAACTATTTTTCAGAAAATTTAATTTGGATATTTTCAAATCCCTGATCTACCCAAAATGGCTTGTGCTTTTAGACCAGATAATGAAAGAAAGAGGAAAAGATCAGCTTTAACGTTTTCTCAGAAAATTGAAATTGTCGAAAGAATAAATAATGGTGAAAGTTCAGCTGCAATAATGCAAATGTTCAACATTGGAAAGTCGACATTTTATGATATCAAAAGTGCAAAGATCACCATTCTCCAGAGTGCCTCATTGGACTGCCATAGTCAAATGGGAAATATAAAGACTTTTCATAAACCTAAGTCTGATGTTATTGATGAAAAACTCATGCAATTTATTTACCAAATGTTAGAGAAATTGATCGCAAATATAAAATATTATTACACCAGCCAATTTATGTTGCAAAAGATTTTTATACTAATGAGTCATCACTTATCAAGCTTTTGGTTTGTATCTAATTTCTTTTAAGATATTTTATTTTTCAATTAACCTTTCCACCAAATATCAAAAACATCTTTGCAAGATAAAATCATCAATCATTAAGATGGAGAAGAAAGTTTTTTGTCTTTCTTCCATGTTTCATATCTAATTAGTAAAATAAAAGGTACGATACTAACCTATATGACACTCCCCCAAGCAGAGAGGGTTCCCATTTTTAACAAAGTGTGGATTCTCATAATTTTAAAAATAAATTATTCACTGTCACTGCCAGATTCACTCAATCGCAAATCTTCACCTGCAAATATAAAAACATTTGATTTAAACATTTCCCTTCAGAATAAATCAGATAAAAATTCTCTTAACATGCATTTATTAAAACATAAAAAGGATGGCAAATACCCCACATCTGCCCCCATCATGTTTAAATGTTACTTAAGAAGTTTTTGTTCTTTTTAAGTTCCCAGTCAGCACATTTAATTCACAAAACAATTGAAGGAAATACTTACTCAGAGTACAAATATTTTTTACTGGTAATTCTGGGGGTGGACCTAAAACAAAGAATATATATTCAAAATATTAGTCAACAACAAAGATATATTCACTAAGATTTGTCTTCAACTTTAATTGGTTGTAAGCAGTTTAAAAAGAAGGGAAAATGATAAAGCAGAATCTTAATAATAAAAAAGGTCTAATCTCCGTAAACATTGTATCAGCAGATATAGCAACTTTCGAAGGTGAACTAGAAATGGCCACAAAATGATGGCCACAAAATAATGCTCAAGGCAAGTTTGTTACCTAAGAAAATGAACATTTCTTTTGCCAATTTTCCAACAGTAAACGTATTGGAAAAAGATTAAAGGAATTATTATTAGTGTTTTCACTGAATGACAAGTGCTGCCCCCCCCCCTCCTCAATCACCTCACTCCATGAAATTTAATGTAGAAAGATCACTTATTTTCAGGCTATTCTAGCTTTTTAAGGCAATTAACCAAAGATAAATGTTTTGCTATGGCAGATTAATTTTGTTCGGATTTTTTTGGAGGGAAGGGGGATTTTCTATGTTAAAAAGTTAGTAAAAAAAAAAAAATTACTTACTTTACCATAAACCTAGGTCCTTTATAAAACCTTTTCTTAATCCTACCGCTAACTCTAAGGCCTAATGACGAACCCAGCCCAAATACAAAACCTTGTAAATCAACATTTTTCTTATGAAATAGTAGACCCCCCCCCAAAAAAAATAAAAAGCAGTTTACTTGCCATAGAGAGAGAAAAAAAATTGGTAAACTGCACTACATAGCTAGAATGACCTAGAAATTAGGCATCATTTCATGTTAAATTCATATGCGAAACTGATCCCCCAATTTAAATTCTAAAATAATTGGGTTTTTTTTTTTCAAGTTTATCAGGGTGTTCACCACTAAAAGAAGTAGAATCTTTTTTGGGGAGGGGGGGAATCAACAATATCTTTTTTTCATACTGACAGTATCGACTGTTTTAACTTCGTTTTTGCTTTTAAATTCCATTAAAATTAGATTTTTGTGTAAAAAGAATGCTCAAAGTTTGTTTTTTTGTGTAATAAAAGTTTAAAAAATGAATATGTTTGATCCAAGAAATAAACAAGAAAAAAAATATTGCGGTCAGCAATAGAAAGACATCAAGTGTGTATGGGGAGGGAGACAAGAAGTAATTTTTTGATGAATCAAAAGTCTTCTACTTCCCCTCCTCATCGTGAATTGTTTGAAGTTTGGAAAAAAAATTAACATTTCCAGAGAGAGGGGAAAGAAAGTAAGACAAAATAAGACACAGAAAAAGAGAATAAACAGGAAAGGATAAAGCGAGTCAAGAACAGAAATAAGACTTCTTATTAATCAAAAAAAGCAAATTTAAGCAGGAATAGCGCTTTTTCTGAATTTAAAAAAAAGAAGCAGAATTTCGCTAAAAAGCAGAGGTCTCACATCACTGACCAACAATGGTGACTGTGAAAATAGTATAAAATCTTTCTAACCGTCATTATCAACCATTTTCTCCGTATATAACAAAAAGAATACGATCTATCATGTCTCTAAGACCTCTTGTCCTTCACTATATTGTTTAGTTGACTGATTGGTGTGAAAGTCCAGCAACACACGTTATCACACCATCAGTGGTTTCCATCATAACTTCTTGACATTCCTTGCTTACACCAACTGTTAATCTTTTTATATATCCGTACAGTCCGAACATCTTCCATTTAACTACAGAGGATATGGGCACGAGTTTCATCTTTACTAAAAGATTTCTTCTAATAACCAATCACCAATGATACAAGTTACAGAAGTCTTGTTGGACGGAGAAGCCTCGATCCCTGCAAGACTTAAAGTTAAGAATTAATATAAAGCACATGGAATGCAATGTTTCTGCTGCAATTTGCATAGTGTCATCCATCCGAGCAGAAGTTTTTACGGCACAGATTACAACTTGTCTTGGAGACATTACATGATAGCTTGTATTCTGCTGCAGTATGCAGTGAAAACAGCTTTACAAAAATATGTGCAAAAGTAGTTTTATTTTTACAATTAATTTGAATTGTGAAATGATGCAGTTTTTAAAAATAAAAATACAACTGTCACCTCTAAAGGTAGTAACGATGAAAGAAAGCTAAATTTAACCAAGTAAAACTTGAAATAACAAAGTTGCTTTAAACTTTTGAAGAGATGATAAAAACTCAAAGTCCAGCTTAAACTACCTTTATTATTTGTTTCGGGTTCCGAATCTGATTGATCTGTCTCACTTTCACTCGATAAATCACTACCACTTGTTGAAGAAGACCCACTGCTGCTGTCAGACATGTTGCCAGTCACTGGTTGAGTATTGGTCGCATTAGATACACCATTTAATCCATCTGTCGAAAAAAACGGCATAAAAAGTGGTTAAAAAAAACAATTTGTATATATTTAACTGATGTTTGAAAAAGTAGTTTCGTTGAATTACATACAGCAGTTTTAACAACAAAAATAAATTTTTTATGTTAACTGTAAAAAAAACAATTTGTATATATTTAACTGATGTTTGAAAAAGTTTCGTTGAATTACATACAGCAGTTTTAACAACAAAAATAGATTTTTTATGTTAACTGTAAAAAAAACAATTTGTATATATTTAACTGATGTTTGAAAAAGTAGTTTCGCTGAATTACATACAGCAGTTTTAACAACAAAAATAGATTTTTTACGTTAACTGTAAAAAAATATCAAACCAGCTGTACCTACCTTTTTGTTTCCTTTTTTAAACTCCTTTTTTTAACCAAATTATTTGTTTTTTAAGTATTCCAATATTGTTAGTCATTAAACTATTACTTGAACCAAATTGTTATAAAACTATAACTAATTTTCTTAAGGTAATGTTCTTTTAAATCTCTATTTATAAAACTATGGATGTAAATAACTAGCAAAACTTTCAATACATGAGAATCTGTTAAAAAACTGAAGTTGAAAATAACAGGAAATGAAAGTTTAGTCAGGGTCAACTTGCTGAACTCGAGATTAGGATTACTAGACTGTGAGAAACGGATGTGATATCACCTGGATGAGTGAGTAAGGAGAGAAGTCTTCAGTTCCTTGGAAGCACTACAAGTGCGAACATGTTAATTTAAAGATAAAGTGATTAAACAATGATTATCCATCTCTCTCTGTCTCCCATAACTCACCCGTCAGTGATTTGGAACAAAGATCAAAGCGAATAAACCTCCTCTGTCTTCCAACAGTTTTGTATTGACTTGGTTCTTTTTGCAAGTATAAATAAGAAGCTTTGATTTCAGGCAGCAAGCCTTCTTTCTGTCAAGGGGGATCACCGCAAAAGCACATAAAGGAGGAATGACCAGCAACCAAGGTATAAATACAATTTGTCAACTTTAATGTTTTGTAACAATTGTGACAATTTGGTTTTCTGCATGTATAGAACAAGGTTGAAATGCAACATAAATGCTTCCAAATTCTTTTAAAATTTCAAAGGGTTAAAAAGTAATTCATTCTTTTTGTTTTCAACTATTAACAAAAGATTAAAATGGTTGACTTGTTTTTTGTATTCATAAAAGAATTGAGCTCTCTAAGCAATCTATAATGTAAGCAAACATAAACATAATTGGAAACATACACGCACACACATACACGAGAAATGGTCACACAATTTTATTAATATAGAAGTGATCACAACTCACTTCTTAAACAATTGTTTGGGTGAAGATTTAACAAATATTTAAAACTTTATCCAAAATGTTTTTTTTAACCAGCACAAAAATGGTTATTGGATGACACAAATTAGAAAATAATTTTTACCTCTGTTTTCTGGTTCAATAGGTGTGAAAGCGGACGAAGATTCCTTGATTGATGATGGGCTAAATTGGGACAGTTTTCCTCCTTTGGGGGGAGATGTCTTTTTACCTGCGTCGACAGGTGTAACAGGCCTAATTGACTGACGACTTGAGCCTTCAGCTCTACAGAATAGATAAAAATAATGCAATCAATTCACAAAATATAATTGTAATTCTTGAGATTTGAGATTGATAATTTGGATTATTCAGACTTCAGTTCTCATCTTGCTTGTTATATTCACAACGTTTTGGCCAATATACCCTCCCACCTTCTTCAGGTGCAGCTTTTCCAAGTTGGAAATATTCATGTTGAACTCGAGAACCAGTATCCCATTCTCATTCTGTCAGCTTTGACCAGGTAGAAGTATTAATTCTGTTATTCTTAGTCATTAATGCCTGTAGTCAGGATTGAACCGTTAACCTCTAGAAGACTGTCACTTGGAAATGATTGTTAACCAACGATTTTAACCATGATGGCAAGTACAGGTTCCCAAATTCAAAAAGATACACCTGAGAAAGGTTGACAGTTGCACCGTAGAAAACATTATGAATATAACTACAATGGTGAGAATAAGAGTTCAATTAATCCAAATAATACTAAACAAGGTTTTCGATTTACAATTAAAACAATTAAATTGAAAAGCAAAAAACGAATAAAAACTGCTATCTAACCTGGTTTTCTTGATTTGAATTGTATTTGATAACTTTTCCAATGTAACTGTTCCCGTCTGCTTGTCAATAATTAGGACACATTCCTTTGGACAAGGTCGCCGATTGCCTTTATAAACTGTATGTGTTGTGCCAGAACCCTGGGAAAACAAGAATAAAACTGAACAAAATGGAAATTGAAGAAGAGTAAAGTTTCCTATAAAACTAAATTATATATTTAACATTTTATGAATCAGACATTTTGTTCCATGAAATGTACGGAAAATTTGATGGTACTACTCCAGGATTTGCGCCTAATTTCCGTGACTGCTCGGCAGCAACGAGGCGACAGCTTGCAGAAGCGTCAGAGACCTGCCGAGTCGAAAACGAGGCTGTATAAACAAAACCGCAAAATGCGTGAAAAAAAAAAAATGGAAGGTTGGCAGACGACAACAATATAAGACGATGAATATACGGAAAGAAAAAGAAATGCATATATTTTTATAAAAAAAAATGAAAGAAATGAACAAACCCATAGCTGAAATAAATAAACTGTTTTTTTTTTGTTATTTTTGAACCGTTTTTTTTTTACTTTTTAGAAATGAACAAACCCATAGCTGAAATAAATAAACCATTTTTTTTTACCTTTTTTTTTTTTGCAATTAGGCAATTTTTTATATTTTTTAATAGATTTTTTAGGGGGGGGGGATCTTTTCCCGGAGAGAGTCTCGTCGATCTCCACCGTATGCCCTGGGCCTCCAAGTTGTCTAGGGTTGCGCGCCAGATGTTCGGTGCAGACCTCCCGCAGAAAATTCTTCCAATCCACTTGTGTGGTTGGAGACAGTACGCCGCATTCTTTTTGTAGATTTTTCCCTGTCGCCATATCCTGGGACCACAGGTAGATCATCTTTAGTATGGTAGCTATCTCCAACTTTGATCGCGAAAAAAATGTCCCCGATCGCAAAGAAATCCAAGCCCGGCATTCCTGGGTGGAGCATCTCCAGGCATATCTGTCAGATATTGTTCATCTTGCCGTCAACCGGCAAAGTCGGCCGCATTGCATACACCGCATTCTGGTGGGCAGTAGAGATTTCTGCTGGCAGAAATTCATAACCTACGCATCGACACAATTGCTCAAAATTCATTTTTTTTTCAGTTAGTGTTAGCGTCTCCTTCCAATTTTAATTGGCTGCTTGATATAAACTGGTTTGCAGCATCCTGATTGGTCAGTTTTTTTTTCCCAGTTTTGTTTACAGCCTCGTTTTCGACTCGGCAGGTCTCGGACACTTCTGTGAGTTGTCGACTTGCTGCTGCCGAGCAGTCACGGATTTAGGTGCAAATCCTGGAATAGTACCAATTTGATAATTTGTATTTAACGAAAAGACCAGTTTTTTAATGAATTTTATATATATTACATTTACAAACCCACCGCCTGGAAGCGCAAATATGAAATACACATGAATAAATTTAAATTGCTTAAAATATCTCAATAATGGCATATATAGAAAGAGTTTGATGATCTAAGAAATAATCTTTTTTAATTTTTTAAATCTGACTAAAAATAAGGAAGTTATGACTATTTTTGTGCCTTGCAGAATTGGATATTTTTCCCTCTTTAAGACCATATGCGTTTCGTCACATTTTTCACACTAATTTTTCAGTAAAAATGTTATATCTTTGTTAAAACAGGATTAAGCAATGAAATTTGCCATATAAGTATTTTTGTACAAGGAATCAGAATGTGCACTGAAAATCTCCAGGAATTAGGTGTTTCCAAGTAATCTGCACTAAGTGCACATAAACATGCTGCAATACCTTAAAATATTATGTATCCATTAAAAAAAAGAAGTTAGAAAACTCAAAGTTGAATTGTAATACATTTTATGTACAAGAAACTGAAATCTAATACTAGGATTGTTTAAAAATGAATATATTGCAAGATTTCTTTGGCATTATTGTAGATTAACACCTGCTAAATCACCCCCTTGCCTCCCCAAAATATGAGATTCTACTTTTTTTTTAGGCAATTACATGTTAACACCCTGAAAAACTTGGCAGAAGGAAAGAAAAAAAACAATTATTTTAGACTTTGAAAATTGAGAAACCAGACAACTTGACGCAAAATTTTGTCAAATAAATAAAAAATTTATTAAATCATTTTTTTTTTTTGACAAAATCTTGCGTCAAGTTGTCTGGTTTCTAAATTTTCAAAGTTTATCATTTCAACGGCATTTCAAACTATAGTATCCTATTAATTATTTTAGAATTTAGAGTGGAGATTAGTTTCACATAAATTAATTGTAAAATAATCCCCCATTTCAGAGCCATTCTAGCATTTTAGGGCAATTAGCCATTTTTCTTTTTTTCTATAGAAGATAAATCCTGTGTATTTTTCTTGTTTTTTTTTGGGGGGGGGGGGGCTCCTTTTTTCTAGACGATTATGTGTAGTCTAAAGAGGGTCTTTGTGTGAGGAGGAGGGGGGGGGTGCTTACAACTCAGACTTCGGGTTAGTGGTAGGGCTAAGGTTGCCATGCAGACTTAGTGTTAGAGTTAAGGTGTAGCCATCGTAATAGTAAACTAGTTTACTATATTACATATAGGGAGTTGTTTTTAGCGGGTGGCTTGTCACTCAGTTAATGGTACATGTTTAAGAGAAGGCATTTTTAGGAGATGGGCTTGTCACTCAAACCTAGAGTTAGTGGTAGAGTAATTAATTATTTATTTTACATCAAGTTTTCAGCTTGAAAAAATATTTTTTTAATTGCACAAAAAGGCAAAAATGGCCAGGAAATGGAAGATCATTTTACTTTAAATTTATATGCGAAACTGATCCCCCCACTCTAAATTCTAAATTATTTTTGTCTTTTTTCTGCCAAGACTTTTAGGGTATTCACACGTAATCGCCTCAAAAAATAGAATCTTATTTTTTTTTTTAATTGACAGCTAGAAAGTAATTATTACTAGAATTCAAGCTCGAAAGTTAAGTATATTTGAAAACCAGTATTTCTTGAAGTATTTTTTTATAAAAGAACCACAAATAGCATTAACTTTTTTAAGCAGAAAAAGTATTTTTGTCTTTCTTTTTTTTTTTTCAAAAGAAGTTGTAAACGAATTTTATGAAGCTAACTGTTTATAACTAGCTGCTGATGATTGATTGCTATATCAGCAATACTAACAGCAATTGTTGACTTTCGCTCAAAAGGAGACAATATTTTTTCGGATAGAGTAATTCAAAATTACTACTACTGAAAGACAAAACAACATACAATTATAATTTTAATGCATAAAAAAAGTTAAAGATTGATTTATTTACTAGTTGAGGTACGAAAAAAATTTTTTTAAAATGTTCAATACACGTCATGTTGAAGTCTTATTTTTAAGACATTTCTGCACACGCATCTGCAGAATATGAATAATCCGAGTGAGTTAAGCTACACTCAAGACCACCGGTGCTTTGCCCATAAACCAATTTAGTAGCTGTGCAGTTTCTGCTTGTAATTTTGTTTCACTTAAAAGAGGTTCCAGATGATCTATTTGGTGGCCCACTCTTCCTCTATTTCAATTTATTAGAATACTTTAATTAAATATTTTTTTAAAAGAATTTCAGAAAAAATCCATTACTGAAATGAAAAACTTTAATTCCAATGGAATATAAACAATGTAATCATGTGATTTAGAAAAAAAATTATTAGAAAAAACAAACTTACCTCAATATGAGGAACAGTAACAGTAACTTTGTTTTTTTCACCAACTTCTAAAGCAGCCTCTTGAGAAACATCGACTGAAGCTGGCTTGAAATCATCTGCAAAAAAAAAATGTTCAAAGATATGAACGACAAAGAAAATGTCATCGACAGGGTAAACCCCAAAAAACGCCATCCATGAAATCGCTAATAAAATTCGCACTCCTTTTTGAAATCCAACCATATTTGGTATAAATAAACATCAGTCTATGCCTGACTTATCCACTAAGTTCGAGTCATGAATATCCAACAGTCTTTGTTTTATCACTATTCAATGATAAGCACACCTGTATACAACATGCAATATTTTCATTAACTCTGTTTAAGTTGTCTTTCACAAAAGATCCAAGTTGAAAACTTTAATGAATTAACTTTTTCTTCTATTATCAAATTACGTTTCCATCTGTTTTTATATGATCCACATTTGAGCTGTTTTATTTACTATTATAAGAAAAATCTAACTTGATCTCTACTCTACTGTGCTATGAATCATATTACAAACATTCAATGTGTTAGCTGCTGAAATGTATCTTATATGAACAGCCAAAGTTACGCTTGTGTCATTTTTGTACACGAGGCAAATTTCCTAATTTCCAACAAACTTGAACAATCAAAATTTTAAAACCTTTGTGTTATAAAAATAAATTTGGGTTCATTGCTTATGTTTTGTGTGTCCACTTTAAATGTTTTTAGATATAATGAAAATAAAATGTGGGTTTGGAATATCTACTCTAAACCTTTTAGACGGCCATCACTTTGAGCATTTATTTAAAATGTGAAAAATAATTTAAAACAAAAATGTTATGCATTCAAATTGGTTTCTTTGTCATTCATTCTGTGTTTAAAGATTCACAAAACTTTGGTATTGATGGAAGTTAGTTGGGATGTGGCTAATTGGTTGATCAGCAATTTCTCTCTGCCGTAGTTCGAGACAGTGTTTTCTCGATCTATCGATAGGTTGTTGTCTTGTACTGCGCCTGACTTAGGTTGTGAGCAAGCTGAAATAAATGTTTGCATACAAAAACGCCAAAAACATTTGTGTCTTAAAAAATATACTTTATTATAACTTAACTAACATAGTGGATCGATTCCTTAACTAAAATGTCAGATAAGCTTAAAACCTTACATTCTTCTTCATTCAACTCTATTCTGCTACTGTCTTCCATCTCAGAAATATCTCTCACCCCTCCCACATTACATGACTAATCCAACACAATCAGATACCCCACCTCCGAAACGGGCAAACTACAGGTGTGCTGAGACTCACATGACGTTTCAGTATTGTTTTGATCCAAGTTATCAACCCAACCCAAGTTATCCAGAATTTACTGATCCCTATCATCACTATGTGCCAGAGATATGAAATATTAATAGATAAGAAATATTTTAAACAAAATGAATATTGTTAGTCAATCTATGACACCAATTATGGTGTCATATAATTAAAAGGAAATAAAACATGTTTTTATTTGCTTTTTTATTACCTGTAGGTTATTGTGACTTCAAAATGGTTACATATTCGTAACCAAAAAAAAATTACTCTTTTTGAAAAACTGTTGTTTTTATTTGCTTTTTATTAATTCCAACATAAAAACGTCCTGCATCAACATAATGTCAGTGGTTACATGTTTCCTTTCTAGCATTCATTTATTAATTTAAAATATTAAATTAATATTAAAAATAATTCTTTTTAAAAATTGTTAGGGTTGATAGCATATTATGGACTTGGAGTTATCTCCCTTGACGTCTTTGGCAGCATTCTTTTAGTGTTTCATGTGTACGATTTTTAATGTCCTTGTTTTAAGTAAAATTTCTTTAGAGGTATAAAGTGCAGATATATTTATTGACGTTTGGCCAAGATCAAAGTGTAGTATCTGTTCTGATGGATACTACATCCTATAGACCGGTACCATCTTGGCCTTCGGGCCTTGATTCCACCGGTCTGTGGGTTTGTCCTGTGCAGTTCTAGGAGGTCCAGGCTTTGCCTTCTCACCCTTTGAGAAGGGGTTAGTTTATTGCTAATCGTCTGAGGCACCCCTAGCGGGGAATGCCGACGGGGCTGCCCAAGCAATTTTTAAAGGTCATAAGTGCTCTTCCTCTAGGGTGCTGACTTATCAAATCCCACTTTCCGACCTTGTGTCACTTCTTACCGCTGTGGGAAGGTAGATAAATACCATATTTATTGACGTCGGTCATTAGTTCAAACAACACATATATATATATATATATATGTGTGTGTGTGTGTGTGTGTAAAGCAAAGTTATCTGTGTATTGTAGCATCACAGTTAAACGGTTGATCTAAGAGCCAAACTAACAGCACATTTACAATCAGCACCGTCGATCCGATATCCTTATCAATGACAGAATTACTTGAACCTTTTTTAAAACGCATTCTTCAAAATTAAAAGTATGTAAAAATAACATCCGAAACAAATGTTCCAACACTTTTAGCATTCTCTTTTTAGCTGACTTATAATAATCGTTTCACATCAAATCATTTTATGTATTTGACGTGTTATTTATTTTGAAGAGAAAACATTTATCTTTTTTTTATTAAAAATTAATAAAAATATTTGATAAATATTCACTAATATATTTTTATTTTAAAATCTAACGAAAATATTTTGTCTTTTTAACCTACATAGAGATTTTTTTACCTCTCCGCATAGATCTAATATAGTTCAATTGTCTAAAATAAATAAAAATAAATATTATTTTTTTTATTATTTTATTTATTTTAGACAATTGAACTATATTAGATCTATGCGGAGAGGTAAAAAAATCCCTCTACTTAAGTAGGTTAAAAAGACAAAATATTTTCGTTAGATCGGTGACCTTGTGGATAAAGTGTTTGCTTTCAATTCCAATATTTTATATCATCGTGTGTTCGAATCTCACACTAGACTTCTTTTTTTTTTACTTTGCTATAGCGTTCCAGTTATTTTCTAGCCGATATCGATCATCACCATAAACCTGAATAATTCTTTTTTCAAATAAAAAATGGATGAAAAGTATTTAAAAGATCTTAACTTGTAATTTTCAAGAAAAGTTGAGAAACCTGGCATAGACGAGTACTTTAGCTAGTTTTTTTTAATAAAATCATGATTTATCAATTTATTTTTCGTACATATTTTTTTCTATTTCAAAATTATTCATTTTTTTCCATATAAAAAATAAAGATACCAATTTTTTTTTTAAATGTTACCGTAATATGGGGTGACTTTGGGCCAGCGCCTAAAAAATGTTTAGAAATATTATAAAAAAAAAAAAATTTGGCTCTTATTTTCCATACAAGGTAGTATTTTATGCACTAGATTAACTTAACCATTTTATGCATTTAAATTAATATAATGACATATGCACAGAAAATATTTGGTGCAGAGCTACACTCCAGCAAAGATGGCTACTACCACATGTTGATATTTGCTGTTTGAGAATACATGTTATAAATCTGTAAGTATAGCACAAGTAATAATTATTGAACACTTATAAACATATTAGATACATTCAAAATTACTTATTTAAGCATTTGATATATGTTTTTATTGCATTATCTCACACTTAGCTTAGAAGTGGGGTGGCTATTGTCACCCCGGTATGTATAGACCTAGGCGGGGGTGACTTAGGCTAGCTGTTTTTTTATATTTTTGGATTGTCACAATCTCGTGAGGTGATTATTTAAGACATTTTTTGGTATTTCAAACTATTTTTGCTATTAGGTATCACTCAAATATAAAATTTATATCTAAATCTGAAACTTTACCGGTAACTTATATCTAGGCTACATATTTTACTTATTAGCCGATCTATTTAAGCAGTAATTACCAATAATCTGTTGAACTTAGATTTATTTTCCATCTAGTTTTGCACATCAATACACTTGTACATGTATTAGGATACTAGATTTGTTTGTACTCTAAACCCTCCTCATTTTCTTCCCCAGACTGACTCTAAAACATACAGAAGCATCTACGCTATCACCAAATATGCCAAAAAAACATACTCCAAAGCCGGGTACACGCTCATACAACAAAGTACTACTAGCCAGTCTTGCTCAAGCCATTGCTGACGTAAAAGGTGGTCAACTAAGTCAGCGAGAAGCGTGCAAACAGTATGGCATCACCCGGTCATCACTGCAGAACTATCTCAAGGCTGACCAGAGTGGAAAACCAATAAAGAAACCGGGTGGTCAAACCGTGCTATCTTCTCAGGTGGAAAGTGTGTCAGTGCCACATTTGGTCCACCTATCTGATTGGGGATTCCCTTTTGATTCAATGGACCTCGGGATGGCTGTTAAGAGAATTCTAGATAAGATGGGGAGATCCATACCCTTATTCAAAGATAATCTTTCGGGGCAGGATTAGCTCTACAGTTTTATGGACAGACACAAAGGTATGATCAAAAACAGAATGTGTCAGAACATTTCTCACAAGAGAGCAGAAGTGAATAGAGATAGCATAGAAGCCTACTTTGAAGAGCTGTGTCGTAGCCTTGAAGGAATACCATAGACATCCCAATGCAAGTATTACTTTAGTTACAATAGAGCTGGTATCGTCTTGGCCAAAGTCACACCATGGCACAGTGACTTTGGCCACCCCTAATTATGGCTTCTCCTTCCTCATATTGTAATAATCTGGTTCTAAATTTCACCTAAACTGATAGTTAACCATGATCCCCCTAGAATACAACACCAAAATAATGAAAACTTAGCATATATTTACTTGAATTTTACAAATATATTACAAAAGTGGACCAAAGTCACCCCGTATTACGGTATATAAAATAAATTTGACCTATAAGAAATCTTTTGGCCAAGATCAAAGTGTAGTATCTGTTCCGATGGATACTACACCCTATAGACCGGTATCGTCTTGGCTTTGGATCTTGATTCCGCCAGTCTGTGGGTTTGTTCTGTGCAGTTCTAGGAGGTCCACCCTCCCAGGCTTTGCCTCCCCTCTTTGGGGTGGAGTAAGTTTATCGCTTACTGCCTGAGGTGCCCCTACCAAGGGAATGCTGACGGGGCTGCCCAGGTATTTTTTGTAGGCCAGAGTGCTCACCTTCTGGGGCGTTGGTTTTTCAAATCTCACTTTCCCGACCTTGTGTCACATCTTACCGCTGTAGGAGGAAGATGAATAGCATTGCATGAAAAATACTGATCAGTCAATGTTTTTACAATAGAATGGATGACATCATAAAGGATGAATGGCCTTTTGGGAAAATAAAGATCATTTTCAAGTTTCAATAAAATCAGTTTCAAGAAAAAAACTTTTTTTTTTCTTGATAATAATAATTTGCTTTTCATCTGTAATTATTTTTGCCATTCACCTCCTCCCTTTATTTATGTTATTCACCTTTGTGATATCATTCAGTGTGCACAGTGACAAGCACAGATTTTTAGTAGTTCAGGTCACAGGTTATCCAGACAAAACATCATAAAAAATCTCTTCTTCACTCTCCCTCTGCTTTGATGGATAATATCATTATTTTATGATCTCATCCACTGTGCCCAATTTTCCCCCATCTCTATGTTTTATCCCTTTGTGACATCATCCAGTGTGTCCGGAAACAAACAGGTTGAGTAGATGTGGATAAAACCTCGACGATCAGTCCGACAGAGGGTGAGCCGTTGTCGTTTCTTCTGGTCCTGCTATGTCGGGCTGAGGTATGGTTTTCTTCCGATTCAGGGGGTCCATTCTCCTAGGCTTTACCTTCTCTTTGAAAAAGGGGTTAGTTTATTTCTAATTGCATGAGGCGCTCTTACCGGAAAATGTCAACAAAGCTCCTCAGACATTTCTTGTAGGCCAGAGTGCGCTAATCCTAGTGTTTTTCAAAACCACACTTGACCTTGTGTCTAACCTCTTGGAGGTAAATAAAATACAAGATCCACATATTTTGAGTAGTATACTAGGAAGAAAACCCCGTTGAGTCACCTATTGAGTTTGTGTTAAGTTGGTTAAATCAGCAAAAAGTTTGCAAAGTCAGCATAAAAAATGCCCAAAATTAGTTACCCCCCCCCCCCCCAAAAAAAAAACACATACACACACAAAATTTATTTCCTGGAGAAAAAAAAATGGTTATATGTCCTTAAAACGCTATCTGGTCAAAAAGTGGATGATCACTACCGCCTGATGGGCTCAAAATGGTTAATCATTTTGTTACGTTAAATTTATATGCGAAACTGATTCCTCATTCTAAAAAAAAATTTCTTGTTTTTTTATCGCCGAGTTTTTAAGTTTTTCAGGCTGTTTACATGTAATCGTCTAAAAAAGTAGAATTTCTATTTGGTACTTCTACAAAATTTGAACTCAGCTGTTCTTTTTTTAAACCTCTACACTAATCCTAACAAAAGTTTTGAGTTTAATTCATAAAAAGTGGGGTCGAATTCTGTAGAAGCACCCTCTTTTTTATTGAGGAGGGTGAATTAGCAGATGGTATAACGGTAGAATTTTACCGGATATTTGGTGCTTGTACAGATTAGCGTGCATATGAAAAACGCTGAAAATCGCAGTTCCAATTAAATTAACCGGAAAACTCTTTGAAGGACTTAGGTATCAAGCAAAAATAGGGTTGTACACCAAAATTTAGCAAAAACTATCGAGTATTGATTTACTCCTCTCCAGGAGTTAGGCACAAGGCCAGTTTTTATCTTACTCCCACAAGTAAGATGTGACTCAAGGTCGGGAAAGTGGGGTTTGAAAAGCCAGCGCCCGAGAGGTGAGCACTCTGGTTATTAAAAATTGCCTGGGCAGCCCCGTCGGCATTCTCCGGTAGGGGCGCCTCAGGCAGTAAGTAATAAACTTACTCCTCCTCAAAGAGGGAAAACTATCGAGTAGAATTGTAATAAAAATTTAAAATCCGTTATATCGTTTAATCGGGTTCGGCCATTGATTCGAGCGAAAAACACGAAATTCAGTGGGAAATAACCCACTCAGTCATATTAACATGTAATAAATCAATGGCAGTCATCAAAATACGATGAAACTGATTTTTATTTTTAATTAAAATTTTACTCGATTATTTTTCCTACTTTTTGGTATATAATACTGTTTTTTTGTGGTATTCATTATTTAATACAGATGATTCTCTGGACAAGCACCGATTATTTTAATATGTATTTTGGTGTGATTAAAATAGATAGGGCAAAGGACCCTACGAAAACAAACATTGATTAACGCTTTTGTACAATACTAGATTTTAGTAAATAGATCGATCGTCTAACTTCAATAACATAATCAAACTTTAACACCTGTAAACTAGAAAGAACACTGCCAAAATAAGTTGGAGAATAATGTCGAAACCGATTTCACCATTAAATACTTTGAAACATTAAATTTGGATTCTACAATTTAAACAACGGAACAGTGGCTCAACAAGAAAGAATAACTTTTTATCACTTACATCTTATGGAATGGAAGGCGACACGTGGATTCGTATCAAAACTTGCTCCAAGACGAAGTTCAAATTCATTATTTTCAGCCATTTTTTTTTAAAGACGTTGATTTAATTTACAACTCATTCGCCATCAAAAGTTGAAAAAACTTTAGGATCTCGTTTACCTAAGCTGTCATTCGTTTCTCCTGAAAATGAAAAACAAAACCTTCGATTGAAGATTTCTCATAAAAAGGGACGTAAATCCGCTTCTAAAGTTATTTCTCAAAATGAACCGAAGCCCTCTCCTCTTTTCTCCTATCGTACAACTACGACTGTTGTTTATTGTTTACAGTGAAATTGGTTTCCACTTCACAAACAACTTATTTTACGTAAACTCATTTCAGTCAACGGCAACATAAATTATTTGAAAGGAAATACACCAAAAACAATTTACTTATTTTATGTGTGACGTAATTACGTTAAAAACTATTTGAACAGAAATAAGGTAAAGTTGTCGTTTCCCAATCAAAATGGCGGGCAATAAATGGTAAATTTATTTGAGGCGCCCCAAATAAAATCTAAAATAACGTTTTTTTAATATTTCTTTCAACACGTGTTCGCTAGGGTGCGATCCTAAGGGGCCAAAAAGTGGGTGCTCACTTCACGTATAACTTATATAGGAAAGTGATCCCCACCCTACTAAAATCTAAAATAATAAAAAAAAAAATTTTTTTTCAAAGTGGATATTTGTGATGACTGTTTACATGTAATTTGCAAAACAAAGTAGAATTTTTATTTATTTAAAGGGATAAATGTGAGTGGTGAGATTCCGTGGCCAAGAAATGGGTGCTCACTTTACGTATAATTTATATAGGAAAGTGATCTCCCCCCTCCTAAAATCTAAAATAATTTTTAAAAAATTAATTATTTGAGGCTGTTTCCATGTAATTTGTCCAAAAAAGTAGAAACTTTTTTTTTTAGAGGGCAGAATACGAGGGGTGCAGTTCTATAAATTTACCCAATAAATCGTCTGCAGTTTTCTGATTTTTTCCGACCTCACAAATGAGTAAGTAAACCCAAATAAATTGTTTGGGACTAATTTCCCAACTGTATTTTTTTTTAAATAGTTTAAGGTAAATTTTAAATTAGTCCAAAACAATTTGTTTGGGTTTACTTACTCATTTGTGCGGTCGGAAAACTGCAGATGATTTATTGTCCGCCATTTTGGTTGAGAAACGACAATTTTACTTGAAAGAAAACATAAACCGGTAAACTGTGGTTTAAAATACTGTGACAATTTGCATAGGTGGTGGGTTTTAGTTGCCAATTGAGTTATCTCCCCTTTGCAGATTGGCGGTTTGGAGACTCTAAACATAGATGGCTCTGGTTGGTAGGCAATTTGCATAGGTGGTGGGTTTATTAGTATGTAAACTAATCTTTTGGATTTAAGAGTGCAGTTGATTTCCTACCTGGAGTTAACTAACTTAAATTTTGTTGTGAGCAAACCGACTCACTCAACAACCTGCAGAGAAACTAAAAGCGGTGAATGTGGAGTTTAACCATATGCTGCAACTGGGAATTATATGCCCCTCGTCCAGTCCATGGGCTTCCCCTTTGCATATGGTCCCGAAGCGCTCCAGAGATTGGCGTCCGACTGGGGACTATCGACAACTCAATGCCATGACGGTACCTGATCGCTATCCAATCCCACACATACAGGACTTCGCTTCATCTTGACAGAATTTTTGGGGTCTCACCGAAATTCGTCGGTTGTTACCATGAAAAATAGAGGGAATAAAATAAATAGACAAAAAAGGGAGCAAATAAAAAACATACCCAGAGATGTAATTCAATATGGTTTATTAGTAACAAAAAAGGACTAGTTCCTGCTTTTGTTTCCCAAAGCAGGGTTAAAACAAGTTAACCCAAGGTAACAATTAAATTAAAATGAAAATACAATGAAATAAGGAAAAAAATGGAGTCTCTTCCAAAGACTATTCCCAAAAAGGGGCTTGCCGTTTCAGACGATAATAGGAGAAAAAACAAGTTACTCCAATAAATATCGTCCCAAACGACGCCAAAAATACAAGTGTGGATTGAGAGATCCGTACAAAAAAGATTATTGCCTTTGGCAACAATAAATACCGGCGATAAAAATAAGGTCTCGCCTTAACAACAAATATAAAAAGAGGAGAAGAAGACGTCTTACTTGAAAAGGGTCTGAAAAGAAATCATACAAATATAACAAAAATTGTCCTTAGAAGGAAATCAAAGGTTCCTATTTTTTTCCAGTCTCTTTCCTTCTTTCAAATAAGGCCCACAAAGGGTAACAGTCTTTGGGATTTCTTCGCCCAAAATCTGTGAATACGATATCCGTTCAAGTATATCGTAGCCGTTCTCCTCTTTGATTTTAAACCCTCTTGTTGGGTACTTTAGCCCAAATCCACAATAAAAATTATCCTTTTCTAAAGGATAATTGTCTCAAAAAAGAGTCCTTCTTCAAAGGGGTTTTCTTCCATATAAAAATTGCCTCTGGCCTTTTCAAAGGGTTTTCTTCCAAAAAAGGGTTCTTCCAGAGAACGGTCCTTTAAAAATTTAACGTCGTATTATCCGATGGAGACAAACTCCAAACACAACCACTTCGGAAGCTGTTCTAGCTGGTACTCTCTTCACTAAAGGTTCAATCAAATAAAGCCCCGGGTTTTAATACCACAAAAAATGGGTTCTTCAAAAGTTTAACGTCGTACGATGGAGAGCGGGCCACCAACACGTCCACCTCAGACTGTTCCAAGCTGCTACTGATTTGAAAAAGGTGCGAAAGGGGCTGGCTCGAAGAAAAGGGGAAATGGCCTTGACCTTCGGGTTTCCCGGTACACTGTCAGTGCAGGTCATGTCCCCCACCCTGTAGTCGGCCGACTACTATTCACCAATGCCAAACCTCGAGGCAAGGGGGGAAGGGTAGGCGTCACACATGACAACGATGCTGAATATGTCAAGCTGGGGGTGGCGGGGCAGCTGAGTACTGAAGGAAAGGAAAGAACGAAGCTCAGAGAGGCAACAAGATTAGTACAAAAAAAAGGAAGGGCTGACCTCCTCCACCACCCAAATGGCCAAGCAGATACAGAGGTGGGAAGAGCAGCCCCCCCCCCCTCTCACTGACTGCCAAAATGGTCTCCAAACTGGACTTAGTTAAGGCTTACCATTGGATTCCACTAAATCTGGCTGATATACCCAAAACTGCAGTAACAACTCCTTTTGGAGCGTTCAAATTCCTGACTATGCCTTTTGGTTTGTGAAACGCGGCTAGTACCTTTCAACGCTTCATGGACAAAGTAGTGCGAGATCTTGACTTTGTCTATAATTACATAGACGACATTCTACAAACTGTTCTACAACTCCTGGTTGGTGGGTGATAGGACAGGATATTACACAGGGTATTAACACACAGGAGCATTTCAGGAACATATGAATTGTCTCAAGGCAACTGTAAATTGCAAATTAAGATCTGCAGACAAATTCATGAGGTGCCCATTTTCTAAGCTTAGAAACCTTTCCAAATTGTTGAAGATGACGAACAGTTGAATGGTTTGAGGAAAGCTTCATTGCAAATTCTTCAACTGATATTGCAGGCTTTTCTTTATGTGATGCCACATGAAGCGCTACTCTACTCAAACTCTACTGGATGTCTTGATTGGTCTTCATCATCATCATATTCAATTTAACATCCGTTTTGGATAGAAAATTCAAGGGCAAAATTTCCATTTTTGAATGTTGTAAACCACCTTCTACACATTCTTCTCCATAAGCTGCGGGAATATTTCTAGTCGCTTCATTTTAGTATGAATTTTGGGAACCATAAACCTAATCTTGTCTAACATAAAAAATAATTTTTGAAATCCTTCTTGACAATAAATTACTTGTGTGAGAAGATATTAAAAAATATGTTCCCTCTTTAGAAATCCCATTATTTTGAAGCTTTCAACTAAGTCAACAGGAAATGAGGAAAATTAACATCCGTGTCTTTTTACTTTCATTTTTGTTTTACTTAAAAAAAAAAACTATGCTTTTGTTTTTATTATCAAATTATTTTTTAAAAATAGAATTTTCAAAGTTAAATTTAATTATTAATTGAACTGAATTGTTATAAACTATAACTAATTTTGTTACGGTAATGTTGTTTTAATCTCTATTTATAAAATGATTGGAACTTCCAACACTTTCAATACATGAAAATTTGCTAAAAACTTTTAATCCAAAAATTACTTTCTATTTGATAGTTTAAATGCTTCCATTTCAAATTCCTTTAAAACTTTGAAGAGTTACGAAGTAATTAATTCTTTTTTTTTTCAACTATTAACAAAAGATTAAAATGTCTGACTTGGTTAGAAAAAAACAAAATGCATTATGGTGGATTTAATTCTATAATTGATTTACTTTTTTAAATAGGATTTTTTTTAAAATTGTTTTATTTTATGCCATTGTATTTTTGATTTCAATAAATAATCGATTAATAGCAAATTTAAAAAAAATATTAATTCCCTATGACATGAAAAGAAACTGGAATCTTAGGAAGATCTCCATCATTCCAGTAATTATAGGAGCAACCGGACTAATGAAAAAGAATTTCAAAAACTACCTGGCGAATGGAACACAGACACACGCACGCGCACGAAACACACACACATACACACACACACACACACGCGCGCACACATACACACATACACGTATTTCCCGTGTCAACGTAACTCTGATAATTACACACATGCAAGTGAAGTTGTCTCATAATTTTATTAAAATAGAGAGGAGTTAGATGTTTCAATAGCTTTGACACTAAGTGGAATACATGTTAACAACCCCTAAACCCCCAAACAAAAACCAACATATTTCACTTTATCTACTCTTTCTTTTTTTAATTTTCTTATCATTTTGTTTTTGCTGGGGATGGAACATCCTACCGGATGCCAGACATTCACCTGTATGTTATCACTGGCATAGCTAGTTGGTTAATTGCAGCTACTTTGTTTTTGTTTGTAAGCTGTGTTTTGCAAATTTTTCTAACACGGCATACATATTCTCTGTCAATTTTTTCTCTCATCTTGGCATATTGAATTGAATCGTTTTCTTCTATACCAATGTATTTGTATTGTTCCTGTTATCCAAGGTCTTTGATGTCAGTATCTTCATCAAGCTGTGTTTTCCGTTTGGATCTTCTTCCTAGCTCTTAGGTAGCACTTGGTACATTTGTCCAGGCCGAACTTCATTGCAATATCTTTGGAGAAGGTATGGACAACCTGCATAAGTTGGTTTAAGTCAGCATCTGACCTAGCATACAGCTTGAGGTCATCCATGGAGAGCAGGTGGTTGACTCTTTTGTTTGGGTTTTGTTGGCGGCCGTAGCTCAGGTTGTAAGCGCTCCATCTTTTGTTTAGTAATTTACTTAGCGGATCAATCGCCAGGCAAAAGAATAGAGGAGTAATTTATCTCCTTGGAAGATTCCTCTTCGGATCTTGACGTCAGGGTTTTTTATTGTTCCATTAGTGTGGCTTAATACCATGGTTGCTTGCCACATATTTATATGTACTGCCATGGTTTTCTTGATGACCGGATGGATCTTATATAATTCAAGGCAGTGCAGAAGTGATGTGTGGGCAAACTATAGTATGCCTTTTGGTAATCGATCCACGCCATGCCTAGGTTTCTCTGCCTCTTCCTACAGTCCTAAAGGATGGTCTTATTGATCCACAACTGGTCCTTGGTGCCTAAACACTTGTTCCTACACCCTGCTTGTTTTTTTTTCAAGGTATGCTCCAGAAGAGGGGTATTCGTAGATGCTGTCTGCAACCAGGCCAGTGAAGAGTTTGTAGGTTGTAGTGAGGCAGCAGATCGGTCTGTATTTTGTAGGGTTTTGTGTCTCATTCGTTTTTGGTATGAGGGTTGTATCACCTTTTACTCGCCATTCTGGTGTGGTCTCCTCACCCCTCTACAGTCTGGTGTTGGATGGAACAAGTATTTGGAGAGTGATGTTTATGGTTTTATTACTGCTTTGGTAGCTCTTGAGGCTTGGATGTTTGACAGTTGAGGTCTTTTCTCCAGCCTCATCATCTGGACTTCCTCAATGGTATTACCAACTTCTTCCTCCAAGGCCAATTGTTCATTATCTGGTTCCTGTAATTTCTGAGGTAATGGTGGAGATTCAGATGTTGACAGTGATAGTGGTGAGGAAGAACTTAGGTTCAGTAAGGGGCTATCTTGTGACTGTAAATAGAAAGCGGATGGTAGTTGGATATTTGTCGAGGAGCCACTTGATAAAGGTGATTCTGGTGTTGAAGTGGTTGTATGGTGGGTTGTCATGAGCCCAGACTGTTTGACAGTTTGATCCATGGGTGAATGGTGATGTGGTTCTGAAAATGTGTATGCATATGAATGTGCGCTGTGTGCGTTCACTGCACAGGTGGTGATTGTTAGCTCATTGTGGTGGTCCAAAGTTGTTGTTCAATCTCGACATCGGTCGCAGTGTCAATTGGGTGATCTCAATCAGTGCTGCAATAGAAGAATTCTCCCTCCAAATAAAACCACAAATCTCGTTTAAAACAATTAATACAAGTTTATTTATTGGAGGTTACAATAGTACTCGTTCTTGCTTTGAATAACAGACTTGCAGATGAGAAATCTCAGCCTGACCAAATCAAAACAAGTCTCATAGTTTAGAGCCTATCTCACTCTGAGAGGTACACAGATCTAAATGTCTGTCAGACACCAGCAAACAAAAAAACTGTAACGCCCAGAGGGACAAGTCTAACTTACTTCCCTTGCCCATCTCCTGGAAAATATGTATTTTCGATTGGAAATCCTAGATTTCAGTGTTTTTCTCAGTCAGCCCCATTTGACCACCAAGATATCCACTTGAGACAACGGCTAGTCAATATCCATGAACACACAATCTACTGTCCAGGGTTCTGTATCTGGACAGCTATTAAATTTGGAAGGCTCTGAATGATTCATAAACACAGCAGGGAACATCCTATCTGAAAAACATTATTTTCTCAAATGGACAAATAAAATCAAAGACATTTTAAATTTCTTCTGTCACTCCCTTTTTTCCCCGGCCGAACATCTCTCACCTGCAGCAAGTCTGTTATTCACATGTACCGTGTTATATTACATTCGTATGGGCTTCTATACGTGCTCCCGGAGCTGGAAGTCGTCAGGTGACGCGTATTAAAACTGGTCATATCTGCCACCTTTTTGTATTCCTTTTTTAGTTGAATAAAGCTTAGCTTCCAAGTAACACGTGCTTTTTATTACAATTTATTCAACTAAAAAAGGAATACCGACACTGGCGTGCAATATTAAGTAATTACCTTGAAGATTATGAAGATACGATACCGAACAAATACAGAGCCCTGTTAAGCTGTGTGAGCTCTAATGTTTATGAATTCATAGAGACATGTACGAACTATGATGCTGCTATAGCAAAGCTGGACAGCTTGTTTATTAAAACACCGAATGAAGTCTTTGCAAGACATATACTAGCAACCAGACGGCAGAAGCCGGGAGAAACAATTGACAAATTTTTCCGAGAATTGGAGAAACTAAAAAGGAATTCCAACTTCCGCGATCACAGTGCAGAGGAGTGGGCGACGAGGCAATGCGTGACGCATTCATTTCTGGAATATCCTCGCCTTCAATACGACAACGGCTCCTGGAAAATAAAATGCTGGACCTTCTGACGGCATACAGTCAAGCCTCTGCGTTGGATATAACCCAGCATAATAGTGACGCGTATGCAACTCCGGATACCTACCTGGCTACGGTCGTGGATCCAGGATCACTACAGGTATGTGAATGTAGTTGTTCTAGTCCTCCAGTTGCTCCCAGTGAATCGGCTACAGCTGCCACATATAAGAATCGTAAATGTTTCTTTTGTGGTTTCTCCTATCATTCAAGAGATAGCTGTCCCGCCCGCGAGGCTACTTGCAATAAATACTCCAAGAAAGGACATTATGCCCGCGTGTGCAAATCAAAGTCTTCAAGTTCAGTGGCAACATTGGTCGGTTCTCGCTTACTGACCACATTTACCAACATACCACAAGGACTCGCGCCAGCTGCAACGCATGCGACTATTAACGAAACAAGATTAAGTGCTCTCCTCTCTTAATAACCAGTTCTACCTTGCTACACGGCTTGCTATTCTGAAAAATCTGTCTTTGGATTTAATACTTGGCCAGGATTTCTTGCGTCAACATCAGAGTGTAACTTTTAAATACAGTGGGCCCCGTCCCGAGTTAACTATGGATAGAGCTCCCCCCCCTTTGTTCATTGGCCGCAGCAAAAATAGAAGAGCCGTCTCTTTTTCAAAATGTATCTTCAAGCTGCAAACCAATAGCTGCCAAATCCAGACGTTTTATCAAGGACGATCAGATATTCATTGCAAAGGAAGTTAATCATCTACTCTCTGAGGGCATAATCGAAACCAGCATATCACCATGGCGAGCCCAAGTAGTGGTAGCAAAGGACCCCACCCACCGACATAAAAAGCGGATGTGTGTGGATTATTCACGAACAATTAACCAATACACTGAATTAGATGCCTACCCATTGCCAAGGATAGACGACATGGTGAATGATCTTGCAAAATACAAGGTATTCTCAACTTTTGATCTTAAAAGTGCCTACCACCAAGTGCCGCTGAATGAGGCTGATAAAAAGTATACCGCGTTTGAGGTAAATGTTTGCTTGCATCAGTTTTGTAGAATTCCATTTGGAGTTACAAATGGGGTCGCTGTCTTCGAGCGGGCTATGGACAGTATAGTAAAAGAGGGGAACCTGTGTGGTGCTTTCCCGTACCTTGACAATGTAACAATTGCAGGACATACTCAGGAGGAACATGATGAAAATGTAAAGCAGTTCCTAGACACTGTCGGTCGGAGAAACCTTACTCTTAACCAATCAAAGACTGTAAAGTCTTTGTCTTCTATTAACGTGCTGGGGGTACTGTGTTGGGAATGGTGTCATCAAGCCTGATACAGAGCTACTTCGTCCATTAAAGGAGCTTCATCCATCCGAGAACTTAAAAACACTTAAAAGGATAATTGGAATGTTTGCGTACTATGCAAAATGGATACATTAATTTTCTAACAAAATTGAACCGCTAAAAACGCGAGAAAATTCCCATTGGAAGAGAAGGCCTTGAAATCCTTCAACTTGCTGAAAATAGAATTGGAAAAGTCTACTCTGCAGACGGTGGATGAAAACTTGCTCTTTGGGGTAGAGTGTGATGCGTCCGATGTTGCGATTTCCGCCGTTCTTAATCAAGGAGGACGACTGGTGGCGTTTATGTCTAGAACACTACAGGGCAGTGAACTAAAATACCACATCGTAGAAAAAGAAGCGACTGCCATTATTGAGGCAGTGCGTAAATGGAGCCACTATCTGGCACAAAGCCACTTTACTTTGATTACCGATCAGCGGTCAGTAGCCTTTATGTTCGATAGTAAAAGACGTACGAAAATTAAGAATGCAAAAATCCAGGAATGGAGACTGGAACTTGCCGCATTCAGCTACACTATCAAGTATCGTCCTGGTAAAGATAATGTGGTCTCTGACACATTTTCCCGAGCATATACTTGTTCAACCTTTAATACATCTACACTCGCTGATCTCCACAATGGACTGTGTCATCCGGGGATAACTCGACTGCTTCATTTTGTAAGAGCAAGGAATCTCCCCTTTTCTACAGAAGAGGTAAAGAAGATGTGTGCTTCTTGTAGGATTTGCGCAGAGCTAAAACCTCAATTCTATCGCTTACCAAAAGGAACTCTTATAAAAGCAACAAAACCTATGGAACGACTTAGTGTTGATTTCAAAGGTCCTCTGCCTAGTGTATCGACTAATTGTTATTTATTAATTATAGTTGATGAATACTCTCGTTTGCCTTTTGCTTTTCCATGTCCCAATATGCATGCAGCAACAGTGATCAAATGTTTAGATTTGCTATTTAGCCTATGTGGAATGCCAAGTTATATACATTCAGATCGAGGCACATCTTTCATATACAAGGAGCTGAAATCTTATCTCTCTCAGAAAGGAGTTGCCACTAGTAATAGTACTCCTTATCATCCAACCGGAAACGGACAAGTAGAGAGAATTAATGGCATTATATGGAAGGCGATTCGTTTAGCTCTTAGATCGCGTAACCTGTCTGAAAAGCATTGGGAACTTGTACTTGCCGAGGTGCTCCACTCACAGAGATCGTTGTTGTGTACGGCAACTAACGCCACACCGCATGAACGTTTCTTCACATTTCAGCGCCTCTCTTGGCTAATGACTCCTCGACCTGTACTGCTAAGGAAGTTTGTAAGGAACAAAAACGAACCCTATGTAAACCAATTTGAGCTCCTTAACAGTAACCCGACCTATGCACACATTAGGTACCCAGATGGACGAAACTCTATTGTGTCTGTTCGTGACTTAGCACTTTGTTCCGAAGCCCAGACAATTTTAAGGTCTCCTATTGAGGAACAAGAGAGAGGGAACCACTTTGTACAGGATAATATACGATGCTATAACGGAGCCTATGATGACACGTTGGCCCAGCCTGAACTAAGGCGATCCAGTCATGTACCAAAGCCATGTCATAACGGGGCCTATGATGATACATTGGCCCAGCTTGAACTAAGGCGATCCAGTCGGGTACCAAAACCTCCCAATCGATATGGAGATTGGCTGGAGTAGCAAGTAAAAAATATATATATATTGAAGGAATGTAATATTGCTTTCGTAAAGGTTAAAAAAAAATTTTAAAAAAAAAGATAAAAGGTAAAACTTAAATTATTGAAGACACTATCTTTTTTTTCTTTCTAGCAAGGAAGAATGTTATATTACATTCGTATTGGCTTCCATATGTGCACCCGGAGCCGGAAGTCGTCAGGTAACGCATATTAAAACTGACCATATCTGCCACCTTTTTGTATTCCTTTTTTAGTTGAATAAAGCTTGGCTTCCAAGTAACACATGTTTTTTTATTACACATCGCAAACAGTTTTAGTATGGCAATTTGCATAGGTGGTGGGTTTTAGTATGGCAATTTGCATAGGTGGTGGGTTTTAGTATGGCAATTTGCATAGGTGGTGGGTTTTAGTATGGCAATTTGCATAGGTGGTGGGTTTTAGTATGGCAATTTGCATAGGTGGTGGGTTTTAGTATGGCAATTTGCATAGGTGGTCGGTTTTAGTATGGCAATTTGCATAGGTGGTGGGTTTTAGTATGCCAATTTGCATAGGTGGTGGGTTTTAGTATGCCAATTTGCATAGGTGGTGGGGTTTAGTATGGAAATTTGCATAGGTGGTGGGTTTTAGTATGGCAATTTGCATAGGTGGTGGGTTTATTACTATGAAAACTAATTTTTTGACATTGAAAAGCTGAGTTGATTTCTGGGCAGCAGAGAGTGAACAGTGAACAGTAAAAAGTGAGCAGTTGAGATTTTTCGTGGCGGTGACACCAAAGGAAAGTTAATTTAATTCCATTATCGGATTACAAGCTATTTCGGCGTGAAGAGGAGACTATGGAGTTCGGAAATTTAAAGTTGAGCAAAGATGTGATATCGCCTTTTAGTGAAGAAGATGATGTAGTGAGGTGAATGAAAAAAGTGAAACTGGTGGAAAACTACAGAAAGTGCAAGACCATGCTAGTTTTATTCCACTTTTTCTGCATGGAGATGTGCTTGCTCTCTACCTTGAGATGAGTAATGAAGACCAATTGTATGCAGAACTGATAGAAATAAGATTAGTGACAGCGTTCACCAAAGAGCCTTTTGAAGCCTATGAAAACTGAAACGATTCAGGTGGACTATAGAATCGGTGGACGTTTACGTCAATACAATAGGGAGAGGACTAGATCATACAGCCAAATTGGCATTCGTCACAGGATTCCCAGATGACGTATCTGTGGCACTGCAACAGCTACATCACATAGAAAGAATAGATGTCAGTAAACTGTTAGTTAGCAAAAGAAAGAGAGACTGGAACGGTGGCAGCGAAAAATGAGGTTTAAGAAAATTATCAAGCATTCGATTCTTTAGATGTCGAGGACCGCATTTTATTAAAGATTGCACGGAGCCACCTAGAGCCAGAGTAAAGTGCTAGGAGTGGAAAATTTTGGCACATTGCGAGATGTTGTTCTCAGGCTCAGGGAATCGAGCAGGAGGGAGCTTCTGCACCAGTACGGACCTCTTCCAATGATAGAAGTAGAAATAAATGATACTAAATGACGGCACTAAGAGTAGCATTGTGAAAGCGGTTGATGGAAGGGATGTAAAGTGTAAGGGATCCTGGCAAGTGGAGATAAAATTATGTGGAGTACAAGTTAAGGTGGAATTGATTGTAATAGATAACATATTGACGGGTCGATGTCATAATTAGAATGGATGTAATCAATGAGATGGAAGGTGTGACTATAAACAAAACAGAGGTGAAATTTGGAAACGTATACTGTGCCGTAGCTGCCCATCAGCCGAACATTTGTAAAAACGAAGACAAAGATTTTGAAGCAGATTTTGATGGAAAGAAATGGACAGTAAAATCGAAATGGATGGGAGAGCCTCCAGTGTTGCAGAACCAAGTAAAATATTACAAGAATTCCCTGGAGTGTGAGAAAACCTCAGAGTTTGAGAAGGAGGTGGAAAGATGGATAGCAGACGGTATTCTCTTATCATGGAAGAGTGAAGGAAAAGGTGTGTTACTGTTGATGGCAGTGGTCCAGGCCACAAAAGGTAAAGTGAGGCCAGTGTTAGATTTTTGGGAATTGAACAATTTTGTAGCATGTCATACTGGGAACGACCTAATAGATGTGTGTGATGAAAAGATGAGAAAATGGAGGCGGTTGGCAGGAGGAACTGCGATTGTGGACCTTAAGTCTGCCTATTTGCAATTACACGTGGCAAAGGAACTATGGCAGTACCAGCTGGCCTGCTATAAAGGAAGAACCTACTGTTTAACACGGTTAGGATTTGGGCTTAACGTTGCACCAAAAATTATGGCTGCTGTTCTAAAAACTGTGTTAATGAAAGGAAATAAGACAAAAGAGGCCACTGATTCGTACATTGATGACATAATCGTGGACGTGACAAAGGTATCGACAGAAGAAGTGGTGGGATATCTTAAGGGATTTGGGATAACAGCAAAGCCGCCAGAATCCTTGGACGGCAGAGCAGCGTTGGGTCTTAAGTTGATGAAAGGAAAGATGGGTTAGCTGATGTTCAGAAAAGGCAACAAAGTTTCGGAGATGACAGAAGAAATGGGTAGATGTCAGTGTTCTTCATTTGCAGTAAATTGTTGAGGCACTATCCAGTTACTGCATGGCTGCGACTGGTATGCAGTTCTGTAAAAAGAAGAGCAAGTGCAGTAGACTGGGAGGGCAGAGTTGATGGCAAAACTGTCAAAGTAATGCGGGACATTCTAGCTAATGTAGAAAAGGAGGACCCTGTTAGTGGAGCTTGGCACATACCTGTTATGGTGCCGTACCTGCATGACGAACAGTTGGACTCGTCCATTTCTAATAAAATACTGGAAGCATTTTAAGCTTCTCGTATTTCTCCAAATCGGCGGGTTTTGAGCCGGGCTCAGAACTGGTTTTATTTTTCTAACTTTTTTTTTTTCTCATAAAAAATAATTACTAGGCATTTTGTTTTCTTCTGCCGTTGTGCAGGGCAAAACGGAAGAGAAAAGGACTGGACCGAGCTCCGGTGAAGGCTTATTGTCTAGCTTGGGCTCTGGTTCCTAGATGCCTAAAAAACATCTGGGGGCCGAAGTAGGCCAAGACTTCATGTACGAGTATGACGCCTTAAGTGACATGCCCAGTATTTCCGCCAGTACTGTTCCTCACCCCGTAAGTAGATCAGAGCTTGCTGCCCTCTGTGGCAGCTCTGCTTACGATTTTAACGGCAGCACAGGTCTTAGTCCGGCTGGGAGAGGTGATCTGGGTCGGTGGAATAGACTCCCCATCACACCAGTTGGTCGATGGGCTTTAACCGTCAGCCCGCCTGCTCACAAGAGGAAAAGTCTCCTGCCTGCAGGATTAAGGCCAGCCAGGTCGGTGGAGCTCCAAACAGAGGGAGCCACCAATCCAGATCAGCTGCCAGGGCCAAGTGACCGGGAGACTGCTCAGATAAAAATGGTTCAGATGGACTAGGAGTTGTTTGGAGCTCCAGTTACCAACAGTAGCAGTAGCAACAGCAGCAGCAGCAGCATGATGATGGATCCAACAAAAAGCCCAGTAAAAACCGGCTCCAGACAATCAAGGCAGAGGACGAAGGGGGTTGCTGGACTAGAAATAAAATCTGGAGCAGTTGGTGCCGCCAGTAAAAGGGGAGGTGGGACGAAGTTGGCCACTCCAAAGGTGTCCAATCCTTTGGCATCTCCTCAGAGTGACCGTCCCTCCCTCATACTCAAAGTTTGTCCAGCCAGGACAAGACCATCCCTTCCGGACAGAAGACGCTGCCTGCATCACCACCATCTCCTGCAGTATCAGCATCTCCTGCCCTCTCAGCAAAAAAAGACAAGTGGGGACCCCAGTCCCAGCTAAGCCCTGAGGAGTACCGTCGGTTGTTTGATGAAAAATACAAACAGTTGACCGACGGTAACAACATTAAAGCAGCTCCGGGTGCGGTGGAATGACTAGCAAGAAGAATAGTATCGCTAGTCATCATCGACACCAAAACAAAGGGGTTGGCTGGGGTCGATCGTAATCAAATGGCGGACCTTCTGTGGGGGCTCAAAGTCCCAGCATCTTATTTGTGCCGCAGAGGGTTCGCTACTTGGGATATTCTGCTTCCAAGTGAAGAGGAAGCAGAAAAAGTGTCCAGGGCCGACCTGGGATTTAAAAATGTCATTCTCAGGCTGGAGTACTTGAGTAGGAGAAGGACGTTAGTTACTGTCCTTGGCGTCCCCTGCTATATTAGCTCAGAACAGCTTGGTGCTGTCCTAAGTCAGTATGGGGACGTCGAAGCTATAATCCCGGTCCGTGGTCCCCGTAACCTCATGGTAGGGGACTACAAATTACAAATGAGAATGGACCGAGATGGCTTCGACACCTGAACGATGAGTGTAATCGTCAAGGGCAGGAGGTCACATTGTTGGCACTGTAAGCAGAAGGGGCATATGGCAAAGACCTACCCCAAGAAGTTTCCACCCAAGAAGACCCCTTCTGCTCAGGGCTTGGGAGTGAAAGTGGCGTCAGTGGCATCAGCAGCTTCTCCACTAACGACCGGAGGAGACACTGCAACAACATTGAAAGACGGCTGGAACAAGACGGTGAAAGGTGGAAAAACCATCCTGACCAAAGAACTAAGTTCCAGACCGGAGAAGTCCCCCTCCAAAAAGGTGCAGCCCCTGAGTTAAAAAGGGATGTGGCTACCCAATAAGTCGCAAAGTTAAGACATTCGCAAAGTTAAGACATCTGTCTCGGCAGCAGCAAGCAAAAGAAAGCAGCCGGTCCCCTTAACATCATCAGACTCAGAAGGGGAGAAAGACAACAACCTAATGGAAAATGATACTAGGCCGGCTCCTAAGACAGAGAGCAAAGACTCGAGGGAGTTTAAAAAAGCAAATCACACAAAAGCGAAAAAAGTCAAAGAGGCTGGGCCCCAATCCCCTGCCTCAATGCCTGAAGAGATGACCATCTCTTCTGCTCAGATCCCTGAATCCCAAACCCCTACTCCTACTACTGAGCAGAAATCCCTCTCCTCTTTTGATTCCACCGCAGCTAGCTCCTACTCTCTGTCTAAAAGTAAAGAGCCGGAACCCAAAATTAGCAGCAGGTCTGCGTTTCCTTCCCCAATGAGGAAAGATAAAACGAGGAAACTCCCTTTCTTGCCAGGGGACCAGATCTGCGAAGCAGATCTTCATCATGTCGCTGTCAACTTGAATCCGAGGCAGCTCAGCATCGTGCGACTGCTGCAGCTCCTCACTCATACCCAAGGGCTGGATGTCAGCAAGTCCCACAATTTTCCAGATGCCCCCTTGTTCATCACCTTCATCCGGAGAACAAAGGTGGGGCAGACAAAAGCCCTCTGGAAAATGATAGAGGCTGCCAAGGGGGCAATTCCAGGTCTGACATTGGTGGATGAAGCCCATGACTCCCTCGAACAGCTGGTGTCACAATGTGTAGGGAGGGTCCCCATGTACGTCCACCCTTCATTTTACAGGGGCATCAAACTCACCTTCCCATTGGATATCAGAGGCATTTCCCCAGACGGACGATTTACGTCCGACCTGGTAAAGGGTAATATGGCTAATGCCTGCGGCATCCTCATCCCAAAAGACTTCAGACCGGTGGTTGACACTGAATAGTGCAGATGCCCACTAACTTGGTTTTCAGAAGCCTGAACACAAGGCGCATGAGGTCCTTAAGCAAAGCTAAACACATACTGGGGCCTTCATGTCTTTTGACATAGATGTGGCTGCCTTACAGGAAACTCACTATGATTCGATTGATGATTACCGACTGCTGTCGAAGCATTTCGATGTTTTTTCAGCATTCGGTGACCGTTGTGCTAGGGGAGTTTCCTTGTTAGTAAGACGCACCCTGTCCACAAGGGTAAACGTTGTTCACGTGGATGCTGATGGCAGACTGGTCGTGGCCGATGTTGCCATGAAAAGTGCCGCATTTCGAATCGTCGCGGTTGATGCACCCAATATCGCTCGGAAGAGGGCTCTCTTTTTCCGGGGGTTGGAGGGGTTTCTCAGTGGTTCAGAGTGGTTATTTTTACTGGTAGATTGGAATGCCATCCTTGATCCCAAAATAGATAAGGTGGGTGGGCCTAGAGGGTCTGGTGGGTGTGAGACCAGCCTGTCTGATCTGATGACTAAATGTGATCTGGTCGACAGGTTTCCTGTTGATCACCTGTGGCGGGAGTGGTGGACGTGGCTTTCTAGCAGGCCTTCCGCTCCAAGTACTTATTTGGATCGGTTGTTAGTGAGAAGAGGCAAAGTAGATTATATCTCTTGTCCCACGTTCCACTGGTTAGGCCATTCTGACCACAAATTACTTGTGGCCAGTTTGGAAATAGAACATAGAACCTATAAGTTAGCTGGGTACTGGAAGTTAAATACCTCTTTACTGAAGATACGTGACTTCCGGGACAGGCTAACACTTAATTTCCAAAAGGGATTAGTGGGGGGGGGGGGGGGCGGTAACCGGGAGTAAGTGGTGGGTTAATGTCAAATATGGCATTAGACGCTTTTCTGTCAAACGCTTCGCCTTAAATTAGTAAGGCTGAAACAGAAAAGCATTTAGAAAATAAGCTGACCCGGGTGGTGGAAGGAGGGGATTCGCTAGCTAGGCATAGATTTAGCTAATGGGGACTTGAAACGTTCGGCTAACAAGCGGCATGAAGGTCAAGTAGTCAGGGCGAGGTTAGAAAGAGTGTCATACGAAGCCGTGAATGTTGACGCAACAGAGCGTAGAGCTCCACTCCGTCACAACTCGGATGGATTTATTCGTAAAGTTCAAAGCCTGGAAGGATACACCTTTGTGTCAACTCGGAAGATTTGTGAGGGGTTTCGGGAGAATTTCGCGGATCACTTCACCCAACTGTCCAGACTCCATGTCGAGGAGTTTGGAAACTATTTAGCTGATTCGCTCCGCCTGGAGGCGGCTCGAGCGGCTAGTTGTGGTGGGTGCGTTACGGAATGTGAGGTCATAGGTGCGTTGAAGCAGGTCGGCTATGACAAATTTCTGGGACTTGATGGTTTGCCCTATGAATTGTTCTTGAGGCTGTCGCACATGTTCGTACCTATTCTGACGGATGTGTTCAACCACTTGTTTGAGCAGGGTTCTATCCCTAGTCAAGTAACCAGGGGAGTGATCACATTGTGTAAGAAAAAGTGCGGGCATGTTGGGGATTTAGATGACAATAGGCCCATAACAGATTTAAATACAGATTTAAAGATTTTGGCCAATGTTCTTGCAAATCGGTTGCAGGCTGTTATTTGTAAATTGGTTGAACCTGATCAGAATTATTGTGTGACGGGGAGATCGATTCAGAACAACTTGCATCTGATACACACGATCTTAGAGGGGTTAGAAGATGACACCGAAGCCGCGCTGATCAATTTAGATCAGTCCAAAGCTTTTGATAGGATCGACCATTGGTTCTTGGGATCAGTTTTAGACCCCGCCGGTTTTACACCAGACTTCCACAGATGGATCTCCATGCTGTATTGCCGCCCGATGGCAGTAGTGCAGGTAAACAGGATGCGATCGGAATCGTTTACTGTTTCTTGGTCGGTACATCAGGGGTGTCCGCTGTCTCCTCTACTCTATGTTCTCACGTTGGAGCCCTTCCTTTGCAAGCTGAGGCAAGGGGAGACTGAACTGGACCTATGTGGTATCGCTCTACCTGGTGGTGTGCGAGCCAGGATCTCCGCATATGTTGATGATTTTACTGTGTTAGTCTCGAGGCGTCGAGATATTTCCACGGTAACTAAGGCACTCAAAAGGTATGAAGAAGTTACAGGGGCTGTGGTAAACCATAGCAAATCCAATGGCCTAAGGTTGGCTGCCTGAAGTGGTGCGGCTGCACTGCTGGACCTTTTCAACTGGTTAGATGGCCCAGTTCGGATCCTCGGCGTGTGGTTCGGACCAGGTCTCCAGTTTGAAAAGAATTGACAGAGGAGTCCACATGGGGCCCTGCAGTTGAGAAGGCTTTTCCCAACCTCATCCCTGACCACTTGGCTGAATGCCGTCATAAGCCAAGGGGTCAATCGCAGTTCTTCAATGAATGCCGAACTGCGCTCAGAGTGCTGCCGGGGTCCAGTGACTTCGCCCGGTCTAGGAAAACACTATATCGGGAGTTAGTGGTGGGGACCGCTTTGGATCCACTTGGAGGGCAACTTGGATTGTCGGAGGAGGAGGTTTGCTCTCAGTGGAATTGGACGCCAGGCAGGAGTTATCTTAACAATACTGAGTTTTCTCTAACCTGACGATTGGTTTGAAATGTGGTACCTCTTAATGGTATACACTTCAGTATTGATTTGGATATGAATCCTTTTTGTTCACGTCACGTTGCTAGGATGATGAAATTTAAATGGCCAAGCACGCCTTTTTCAACTACTCACAGCTTAGTGAATACTGTTATTGTTGCTGTTATTGTTGCTGTTATTGTTATTGTTGCTGTTATTGTTACTGTTATTGCTATTGTTACTGTTGCTGTTATTGTTGCTGTTATTGCTATTGTTATTGTTGCTGTTATTGTTATTGTCATAGGGACTGTTTTTCTTTGAGTTGCATTTTTTTTTACCACGTTTTAAAAAAAATTTTTTTTTCTGTTATCGGTTTTTGATAACTGTTATAGCGACGGCTACTTGTAGCTTCAGCCTTCAGACGTTATGGTTATTACTACGGAGCAGAAGGGACTGGCTGAGGTTGCACCTGGAGGTTCGGAATGGAGCAAGCCTCCTAAAGTTGTCATAAATGTCATTGAATTTGTTGAGAAGGCAAAAAAGTGCCTTCATCTAATAACAGAAATTGGTTTACTAGTTGACATTCCTAAGCTAGAGGAAATAAAAAAAAGAAGCATTATTATGTTTGTAGTAGACAAAAAAAGTAATTAGAGCGTCTACAGATGTAATCTCTAAGTTACTAGCAACAGCAGGGTATAGATCACAGGGATATGGACATTTGAAATTCTTTTGGATAAGGTGACATTCGACAACATCCCTTATTATATGGAAATTAGAGAAGAGAACTTCCCTATAATTGTGGCCGGAAGGAGGTCTGTTTGTTGGGCTTGTGAGGAAATTGGTCACCTCACTTTTGAATGCGAACTTAGAACACCCACGATTACGAAGACCAGAGTGGGCCAACATTTAGGGGTGCTGATGACCCAAAGAGTCGGGATGCCTATAAAATCCCCTTCACCGAAGTCAACCGATGACTACCCAGTACTCCCTGATCTGAGCAAACTGGATGACAGAGAGACAAATGAATGGGTATTGGTCCATAGGAAAAAACACCTGGTCGTCTAGCTCTGGATTAGATGAGAGAGGAAGAAATGATATCAAAAGACACAGGAAAGGGAAAGTATGTAGAGGTTTGTGACCTTAAGAAAAAATTAGATAAAGCAAGTTCGAAATCTCCCCCCCCCCCCGCCCGTCCCAAATATAAGCTCGCAGTCACCTGCCAAATCCCCCTCTTAAAAAGCAAGCCCTTATCCCTCCTCTAAAACAAAATCAACCACCTCAATTCCCAGTCTGACAAAACCACGCCCCCCCCCCCTCCCCAAAGCTATGCCCCCACCGATCACAACTCCTTTAAAAGAGAGGGTATATAAGTTAATCCCTCTTAGTCCAGTAAAAAAAGACAAGACCGTCTCCTCTCCAAACCTTTTCGTCTCCCCACAAAACACCCCGAAAAGCACTTCCCCTTCAAAACAGCTCACTCCCGCCTCACCCTTTCTGCAAAACAGAAACACTACTCTTTCCCACTACCCAATGAAAGCAGACATGCCCCCCCCCCATCTCAAAAAAGGCAGAGAAGCCCTTCTTTAGAAAGAGGAAGAAAAAAAAAACTGCTTTTCTCCCAAAAATAAAATCTGCGTAGTCAGTGAGATTGAGGAAGAAACTGTTAAAAACCATAGATTAGCAGATCTAAAAAACTACTCCCGTTTAGGGAGGTGAGTAACAAATCAGTTGAAGATCCCCTTAACTTCCCTAACACTTTAAGAGTCCTTACTGTTATAAAAAAATGAGAAGAAGCTAAGGAGCTCTGGCAAATGCTAAAGGAGGCCAACGAACATTTGAATTTATCACCTCCTATGGCCATTTTCAAAAATGACATGCTAAAGTATTTAAGAAAAGATTGTGTTGGGAGGGTCCGTGTTCGGTTGCACCCTTCCCTTTATAGAATAGCCAAACTATTGGATGTTGGCAGCATCACCCATGATGGGCAAATCAACATTCAGATGGCCACACATTCTTTTGGGAGAGCCGTTGGCATCCTGGCCTCATCGATGTTCGTTTCTGGAACTCAACCCTAAAATATCTCAATGGCTCTATCTAACAAGCATAAATGTCGGCAAGCATGAATTTCGAGTTGCTACAGATCTCCAGCACCTTGGAGTAGATATATGTTGTATTCAGGAAACCTACTTCATTCCAGGTGACCATTTAGGTGCGCTGGCTCAACATTTTCACGTCTACTCAGCGTACTTCGATTCTCGCTCGAGGGGTGTTTCCTGGCTAGTAAATAAGTCTTTAGGTGCGACATGTGAACCTTGCTTCATGGATCCGGAAGGAAGCTGTGCGTTCTGGATGTTACCCTAAAAGATAAGGCATTTCGGCTCATTGGGGTTTATATGCCCAATAACCACGCTGAGCTTACTCCTTTTGTTCGACGGATCGAGCAGTTCATGAGTACAACTCGGACTGTCATCTGAGCGGGAGACTAGAACGCGGTCCTGGATCCCGATATAGATCGTAATCAGGCTAGGGGAACTAACCAAGATTGGGATGCTAAGGCATTTCGGAACTTTGTCGATAAGTTTTATATTATCGATAAATTCTAGAATGAAAAGCCCGAGATAGAGTATGGACTTGGACATGTAGACGCGGCTCTGGTCCAATACAACTTTCGAATTATATTGACCGGTTCTTAATTTGGAGAGTCGATGTAGAATTATTAGAATGTTCAAGCTTTCATAATATAGTTTACTAGGATCATAGACTTGTTTGAGTCCATGTAAACTTAGATAGACCTAGGCCTAGATTGGCTGGGTACTGGAAGCTCAACACTTTGTTGTTCGATGTGAACAGCTATTACTAACCTTACAACGGAAATTGACGGGGCTATAATTAAGAATAGGAAGTGGGTTCACTTTAAGAAGGTAACTAGGTCTTTACTGCCGATTTTAGCTGACGACTCAATCTAACAACTAGGGCAGCTAAAGTGGCACTAGAATTTAGATTAGATCAGGCAGTGGATAGTGCTAAAGTTACTATAATTAAGGTGAAGCTGGCCTCCTTAGCTATACAAGAACACCAAGCTTTAGTAATTAGAGCTAGGTTAAAAAGAATGCTAAGGAAGCAACAAATATAGCCGCTGAATTGCGTGCAGAGGAATGTCGACAAGCTGCTGATCATGATATAACACGTGTCTCATTGCCGAATGGGCGTCTCGTGACAACAAACGAAGGTATTCTGGAGGCGTTTCGTTCTCATTTCCAGAATCTTTTTACCAGGGAACCGGGTTTGTTTTTAGCACAATTCGACCCCTATTTAGCTGAATTTTCTCATCTCGAGGCGACCGAAGCAGCTAGGTGCTAAAGTTGTATAATAGAGGAAGAAGTTCAGGAAGCCTTAAAGCAGGTCGGCCTTAACAAATCTGGTATTGATGGTTTGCCCTATGAGGTGTATTTGCACATTTTTGTTCCCTTGCTGAGTTTTATTTAATTCGTGATTTAGGAATGGGACTATTCCCCAGTACTTAACCATGGATATAGTGAAGTTGTTATATAAAAGCAAAAATGGTGGGGATGGGTTAGATAATTTTCGACCCTTTTCTATTTATCTTCTTCCCACAAGGTAAGATGTGACACAAGGTCGGGAAAGAACCAGCGCTCAAGAATTTGAGCACTCTGGCTGTTTAAAAATTGCCTGGGCAGCCCTGTCGGCATTCCCCGGTAGTGGTGCCTCAGACAGTAAGCAATAAACTTACTCCTCCCCAAAGAGGGGAGGCAAAGCCTGGGAGGGTGCACCTCCTAGAACTGCATAGGACCAACAACCCCCAATAGACCAGTGTAAATCCAGACCAAAAGGCCCGGACGATACCGGTTTATTAGGCGGGGTAAAAAACCCTGGTTTTCGATCCTTACCGATGTTGCTTACACCTGCTGTTGTCCCGAAAGGCATTATATCGGGTTATGGTGAGGGGGACTGTTCTAGATGATAGGACTGAGTGGCTTGCTCTGCTCAATTTGGCCATGGGTACTTGGTTCAAAGTGCTTCGATAATGACGAGGCAACTCTGGCCTAGATTGGAGTGGCATTAAGACATACCTTAGGTACAGGATATTGGATTACAAAAACTAACATCGATTATGACCCGCTTAAAGTTAACTAGGAGACATGTTTTTTTGTTAATTTTAGTTCATAACTTAGCTAGTGATTGAATGATTTCATTATGACCTCTTTTATTTTTGTCCTCCACCCCCCCGTCCACACTTTTCTTTTTTCTAGCCCTCATTTTAGTTGGTAACTCCCCAATCCCGTCCCCAACTAGGTGACAGAGTGCTTGATTTGTCAGAGATGCAGGTCACCCTTCGATATTTTCGAAGGTGGTGTTGGTAAATAAAGCGTTGGGCCTGCATCACCCCTTTTTTCGATTTCGACTGGTAAATCTGCGTATCTGCCACAGTTTAGTAATGGGGGGGGGGGTCTTTTTACTAACTTTCTTTTTTCATTGTAAATATTATTCATATATATATTTTGTAAATATAATTATTTATTACCATACCCCCCCCCCCCCCCCCCGTTGCATATTTCACATATATGGGTTTTAAATAGGATTTTCATAGCGTGAATTCTTTTGGTGATTGGAGAAGGATGTATAGTATAAATGCAGTATTTTGGTGAATCATGGTCCTGAATGAAGCTAGCTAAGTTATATTAGTTAAATTTGTTAGTGAAGACTGAACCCTCCCCCTTTTTTGGCCTTGTGCCACATTTTATAAGTGTGTATGCATTTGTAAATAAATACGGAGTTGATTTCTGGGCAGCAGAGAGTGAACAGTGAAAAGTGAGCAGTTGACAGTGAACAGTGGAGATTGAGATTTTTTGTGGCAGTGACATGGAAGGAAAGTTAATTTAATTATACTCTCATTGTCAAACAAACACAGAAAGTGATACTTTATACCAAACTAATGCTAAAAGCTATTAATAACAATAAAAAAGATAAAATTATTTGTATTTTAATTTTTATTAAAATTTCTTTTTGAAGAACCAGCTGACTTTTTATAGTTGAGCCTTCGTACAATGTGCTTCTGTCGGGTGTGGAAAAGCTGAAAATAGATTTGAAACATGAAAATCATGAATAAAAAAATATTTTACAGAAATTGCTTGAACATGTCTAACAGACAAGAAAAGTTGTAAGACAATCTTAAATGTTTTTATATATTTTTTATTTGTATATTTCTAATCTTCTGAGTTTAAAGTAAATTAATTTTAATCCGTTATTTTTCTATATTAAAAATGTGTTATTTTTGTATAAAGTCTGATATTGTATTGGCACAAAGTATTTCAATAAGAGAATTAATGCAAACTTAAGTAATTTTCCCGCGACTACTTTTAATTCGGAATTACTTCAAAAGAAATACAAAATTTTATACATTCTACTATAAATTCAAGAAAGCTTAAAAAAAAGATTATTTCCAATGAGAGTTCAATATCCCATGGTAAAATGATAACAGATTGAATAAAAGGTTCAGTTTGAAATTCTTAAAAGTTACAGACAAAAAAGCATCTGAAGAATTCTGGGGAGAAACAATGGTTAAAATATTGTGAAAATGACAAAGATAAAAATAATAGTTTGATACATGCACTTCATCTCAGAAACATTGACAATACAAAAGCTTTTTACTTTATTTAGCAATTGTAGAAATTATAAAGCTAAACTAATTTATATAAAACTAGAAGAATCTCCATCCCAGGTAAAATGACCCCCCCCCCCAAACAGAACAGTTCTGCACCACTTTTATGTACCCTTACAAAGATTAAAATCAAGATTTAATGCTACTAAACCTTATGTCTACAATCCTTATTCCAATTTTGATCCAAATCCATTAGATGATTTTGATTCTAAAAATGCCTAATAGTTAAGACTTCAGCTTAATAGGTTTAAAAAAATCTGGTTTAATTGGTGTCTGATGACTATGGTTCAAATTTAATGCAAATCTGAAATATTTTAATTTTTAAATGAGAAGTTGTGCCCATATGCCTTCTTAAAAACGTCTTAAAATACTTCAAAGAAACTGAAATTTTGGGAATATTTATTAATTGATGTCTAATATCTATTGTTAAAATTTCACAAAATAAGAGGTATATAAATTTTCATGAAGGACTTCCACCTCATTTTAACTCCTTTTGCATGAAAGTAATTAAACTAAATATAGCCCAAAATACGACCTTTTACGCCTAACAGCTGTGTTCCAAAATTTTTAATGATCAGTTAATTAGTTTAGGAATGAATACTGTGCATACAAATATATACACATACATAACTATATAAATAGAAATAAGCCTAAAAGGCTTGCAACAAAACCCTAAAAGAACACAAAAAAATCTCACCATTTTTATTTTTCTCTCTTGCGCTTTCCACTCATCCCACATTTTTTCTTCTGTCATCGTCCGATGAAACAATTGTACACCTTCTGTTTAACAAAGAAAGAAAAAATTGAATAACAATAACTAATAATGATAGAAGAGATAGATGTCCTTCATTTTTGTTTCTGTTAAGAATGGCCAGTATTCGTACAGGTTTCCCCTCTGAAATGAAGTCAAGTGAATCAGCTGTCAATTACCATTAATTTATGCAGGGGAAAAATGTGGAGATTCTGAAATCCAAAATGTTGTCTTGTTTGTCTGAATGCTAAAGATTCACTTGCTTGAGGGTTTGATATGAAAGGCGTCAAATATGACATTAGGCCAAATGAATTTTTATTTATTATTAATTTTTAGAATGCTTTGTAGGCATTTAAAAACATCTTAAAAACACAAATTAGCTTCAAACCAACATAACTTTCAAAATTATTTTTTATACAACGGATGGAGGGGTGGGCAGAAAATGCTAGAAATTGTTCAGATATATTAAGCAACCATTTCTTCTAAATAACTTCCAAAATGTCAATCTTTTAATACAGGAGGATTTTCTAAGAATCTTACAACCAGGAATGACTTTTTATTCAACAGTTTAAATGCTTCCAAATTCCTTTCAAATTTTAAAGGGTCACAAAATAATGCATTTTTTTTTCATCTCTTAAAAAAAAATTAAAATGGCTGACTTGAAGAAACCAAAATGTATTCTGGTGAATTTAATTTTGTAATAAAATTATTTTTTAATAGGTTTTATTTTATACTATTGCATTTTTGATTTTAAAAATATTCGATTAATAATAAATTAAAAAATTAATAAGTCAATGTGAAATTATCAAAGTCACATTGATGCGAGAAATGCACACACACACACATGAAGTTGTCTCAAACTTTTATTAATATATAGTAAAATCTATATGACGAAATCTACAAAAAAAAAAAAAGTGGTGAGAAAGCCTGCATTCTTTTTTCTTTTAAAACTTGACACAAAATCCAATATTTATTCTTGTACAATCACCAGCTCAACTCATGCGCCCCGGTCATATTCTCAGTTTGATTTTGCATATTTAATGCCTAATGTTTTGAACACAATCAATTGAACATAAACAATGACACTTTTGCATGAGATGACACCTCAAAATATCTTTAAGCAAAACTTATATTGCTAGTCACCAATTATGGTGTCATATTGAACTTGTCTAATTTTGCATGCTTATTGACAAGTAATTTTCAAACATTTTTTTTCATTAAAGCTAACAGCATTACATAAAAATAGTTTTAAATAAAATATAAGAAATTAACATTTTATTTTGAACATACCTGTTAATCGTTTATCGTCAGCCAAAAAGAAAAACTTTTTATCTGGATATTCCATTATAGTTTCCGATTCAAGTCTAGACAAAAAAAAAAAGTGGGAGAGGCAAAGTAAATCCTGGAATACTCCAAATTCTGTCTGCATTTCTAAGATATGGAATAGAATTTAAAACTTGATATTCATCTTCATCTATTTAATGCATTTTGTCAGCTGTATTAGTGAGGCGGCTTCTTGGAATGGAGACGTTTATTTAACTCATTCTATTGTCCAGTTTGACGAAGAGATTGAACTTATCAGCACAAAACAGTTTTTTATATCCACTCATCTATATGAGTTCGCAGATAATTCAGGGGATCGATTTTAGAGCCTGTGGCATATTCACTTTATTCTATCTAAAATCTCCTGAACGAAGTTATGGATTCAAAACATTCACAAAACCATGTATGCATTTTCTTTTATTGACCCCTTTATCACCTCTCTCTACAAACTTGTAACAATCGGTTAAAGAGACAGGAAAACTGTTTGAATTTTAGTCACATGACCAAAATTTAGCCAGAAATCCTGTGAAGTTTGCTTGTCAGTTGTGAGAAATTTCACAAGATAGCATCAAAAAGATGACATTTGCATCAAAATATTCAGAATTCAGCTTGCTATAGATACAAGTTGAACAATATACCAGTAAAACAATTCTCACAAAGACATTATTCACAGAATTATAAGAACAGAAGAAACAAAAAAAAAACAAATCGCCAAATCTTGCCAAACCAAGAAAATTAAATTGCCGAATCTTGTTTCTATGATAGCTGGAAAATTGCCTCTGTTGTACCAGATTTCAAGAACTCCGGTGAAAGAACTGATCTAAAAAAATTATAGTTCCATAAGTCTCCTCTCGCTCTCTTCGCTAAAATTTTTGAATCATTAATCAATCTAGCGATAGTCAATCATCTCTAATATGTAAAACTTCTTTCTGACGAACAGTATAGGTTTAGACAATCTCATTCTACTGCAGATATCCTATCATCTCTGAACGCATATAACATACACTGGATAAGGCAGGTGAGGCTAGGGCAGTAGCGCTTGATATATCCAAGGCCTTTGACAAGGTCTGGCATGAAGGTCTTCTTAGGAAAATTAATATGTACAGTATATATTATATATATAATAAAATAAGATCCTTCTTAGCAAAAAGAAAAATTCTGGTTGTTCTTGAGGGCCATACATCCAAACAACATCAGATTAATGCAGGTGGGTCCCAGGGGTCGATACTTGGACCCTTATTATTCCTAATCTTCATAAATGTCTTTCCTGATGCAATCGCATCTGAGATGGGTATGTTTGCTGATGACACCACCATGCTCTATTCTCTACATATGAACAAATCGAACACACATGTTCAAGGCAATAGCTGAATTCTTAGAAAATGACCTCCAGTCTGTAGTAGAATGGGCCAAAAATGAATGGTCACATTCAATGCTACCAAGACAAAGCTTCTTTTCCTTTAACAATTATAAGAAACCTTTGCAACCACCGATCGCCATGGCTGATAGCACCCTTGTTGAGAGCTCGACATTTAAACTCCTCGGCCTAACATTCACAGGCAAGAAGGTGGGCTAGAAAACTTCTCATACCTGCCAGTATTTTATATCTGGATAAAGCCACCATTCACCCATGAATGGAGTACTGTTGCCACATCTGGGCTGGGGCTCCAGCCACTAGTCTCTCCCTCTTGGACAGGGTGCAAAACAGAGTCTCTAACCTAATAGGTCCTGTACTGTCTACCAACCTCAAACCCCTGTCTCATCACCGTAATGTGGCATCCCTGTGTTTGTTTTACAAGTACTTCCACAAATATGCCCTGCTGAACTTATGGCTCCTCAACGTAAATCCTCCCGATCAACCAGAAAAACTAGCAGTAAAATACAATCCATTCACTGTAGAAGTTTCCAGATGCCAGAAAACTTTCTACTCTAATAGCTTATTTCCTTGGATTACTTGTCTTTGGAATTCCCTCCCTGCACCAACATGCAGAAATTAAAATGTAATGTGAACAAGTATCTTGCTACACAGCCCCCCACTTAGCATGCTCCCTATAAATCTGACCCCTAATCACAGTATCCTCTTACGTCTCAGTATTAATATTTTTGGGGGGTGAACAAAAAAAAAAAAAAAAAAAAACAAGGAAAAGAGAAAATATTAAAAAAAAGAAAGGATTTAAAAAGTAATATTAGAGAAAACAAAAAAAGAACGGAAAGAAATATAAAAACTAAGAAAATATAAAAGAAACATCATTAACTCAGTTTTCTTTTATTCTAGCTGAGAATTAACAAAGCGAAGTACTTTGACTATAATTCCAGCATACATGCACACACATTTTGTTACTTTTATCTTTACAACTATCAAGTGTTGCCCTACGTCCTGGAAAAATAGAAGAGTTAAAAAGTGTGTGTAACATGTTTCTTTTATCACTTCTCTCTCCCTATCTCTCAGTCATGTAACTTTTTGAACACTTCTTCTCTCCCCTTTTTAATTCTTACTTTTACATTTTATAAAATGCAATTTGGGGGTGAATCTCAAAGATGTACTCAGCATTGACTGAATGAATAGTGTAAGTACAGTGACATTGATTGAAATAATTTTCAGTATATTTAAGTCTTTAAATGCACCCAACATTTCCCAGAAATCAATGATAACCCACATACAATCCTGAACCTCAAATTACCATTTCTATTCTTATTGTTTCATTTCTATAATTTAAAAATTATGAACCAAATAAAATAACAAGTCTGGGCAAAATAGGAACAATGGACAAACGAATGTTGTTGCTTTCAGATTCAAAAGGGGAAAAGAGAGAAGGATTTGGCAAACGTTGCCACTCAACGGTTAAACCAAAAAGAGAGAAAAGAGGAAGTGTACCTCTTAGACCTTTATATGGGTGACCGTGTGGCTAAATCAACCAATAGTTAACTGCTTCACGTGATCTGGGACTTCATGTATTAGGAAAAAAACCAACCTCAACACTTAATACTTAATTTTGTTTTCATGTCTCACTAGAAGGCAAAGTAAAAGGTAAAGACTTGTAGACTAAAGATTTGTTTCCTTGATTCAACTCACCCAAGTTCAGTGCAGGGAGCATTTTCATTTTCACCTTCATTTTCATCACAACTATTATTATCTTCCAGATGACGAGGCTTTTCAAATACCATTTCATTCTCTTCTTCCTCTGCAATTAGGAATAATTTTATGTTAATGAAAATGCTACAACTATGTTATTAGGAATGAGATAATCATATCAAAAACAAATTATAGACATAAAAAGAATTCTCACAAAATATTTTTAATAGATTAAAAAAAAAAAATTTGGACATTTATTATTTTAATCAAAATTCCCTTTCATAAAAACAAACAAAACAAAAAAATTAAAATGGATAACCCCAAAACCTTGAACACGGAACTTTGTTCACATAATTAAGTTTTAGAATCAGAAAACATTACTTTAACAAAATTAGTAATAGTTTTATAACAATTTTGTTCAATTTGGCAAAAAAAAAAAGAAAAGACTCCCAGGCATTGCTGAGTTGGTACAGCTAGTTGCTTATAAAATAAGAAAAGCAGCAGCAGTAGTCCGCAGTGACTGTTAAGCTTACTAATGCAAAATGTTTAGTTTGCTAATAGTAAAATAATACAAAACAAATTTTAATGAGTAAATAGACCCTGAAATGCTGAAAGAATCTGGTAGGGTCGGCATTCTAATCCTAACAGACATAGCGAATGCTATCATAAGAGAAGAATGTGTGCCAGAGTGCTGGAGTGAGAGTTACATTGTCAAATACTACAAAGGGAAAGGAGACACACGATCATGGGGTAATTATAGAGGCTTGAAGTTCCTAGAAACAGTAATGAAAGTGATTTAACATATAACAGACAACATCATCAGACAGCAGGTTGACATAGATCAGATGCAGTTTGGCTTTGTACCTGGCAGAGGCGCAATTGATGCCATATTCATCATTTGCCAACTACAGGAGAAATATGTCTAAAAACAGGAGACTCTACATGGTATTTGTGGACCTGGAGAAAGCCTTCGACAGAGTCTCCAGAGAGGTACTATGGTGAGCAATGCGTAAGGTGGGCGTAGAGGAGTGGCTTGTGTGTCTCGTACAATCTATGTACATGAGTGAAGGTGGATGACACTTACAGTGATAGCTTCAATGTCAAGGTTGGAATTTACCAAGGATCTGTCCTTAGCCCTCTACTTTCATCATAGTCTTGGAGGCAGTGTCAAGAGAGTTTCGGTTAGGCTATCCATGGGAATTACTCTATGCTGATGACTTAGTTATAATTGCAGAGTCCTTGGAACAGTTAAAGAAAAAACTTGAAATATGGAAAAACGGTCTGGAGGTCAAGGATTTAAGGGTGAACTTGCCTAAAACACAAGTGATGGTGTGTGGCTCTGGTCTACAATCCCTACAGTATCCATGTTTTGTGTGCTGGAAGGATGTTAGAAGCAATGCAATACAGTGTAATCTATGCCTACTGTGGGTTCACAAAAAGTGTAGTGACCGAAAGGGTAAGTTAGCCCCGAACTCCAACTTCAAGTGTAGGAGATGCATGGGACAGGCACATCCTATTGACGTTCGTCCCCACAAAGAGATGGCACTACCCTGGAGGTAGTAGACTCTTTCTGCTATCTAGGAGATATGCTGAGTGAAGGTGCTGGATGTGAACTCAGTACGGCCGCAAGAGTGAAGGCAGCTGGGACGAAATTTTATGAGTTGTTGATGCTGTCCCTCTCTACATCTGGGGTAAGTTGTATAGCAGCTGTCTCAGGATCATCATGATATATGGAAGCCTAGTTGCAGCGTAATGACAGATCCATGATCAGATGGATCTGCAATGTGAAATCTGACCAGTCAAAATACAATCTTGGCATATTTACAATATCAGCAGGCAGGTTCATAAAGTGAGTGAGAGAAAAATTATGACAAATCCAGGAGGAGAAAACTGGCTAAATGCTGTGGATCTGGTGTGCGAGCAAAGTGAAGGAGAGCATTTTTCTTTTTAATTAAATAGATAGAAACCAAAATTTACAAAATGAAATCACTTTTTAAAATAGCATTTTTTAAATTTTGCATTTTTTATTTAATAAATAAATTTTCTTATTGCTAATTTTCATTAAAGCATTTGATTTTAAGCGATGTCTATTACTGTAAGTAATATATCACCAATATTCAGGGCTTCTGAAACTATATGATATTTATGCCTATTCTGTTTTACAGCCTTAAATCTGCTATGTTATATAAGCAGTTTTATATTATTGGATATTGGCAGATTATCTGTTCTTTTGCTTATAATTATAGATAAACTTTTAATATGCTAAGATGAAATGTTTATATATTGGGGTGAAGTGGTTTCCTTTTGTTCAATTCATCACTTTAAAAAAGTGCCTTAGATGGCCTCCCCCAGCTTAAAATTTATTTGACTGAAAATTACAAAGTATTTTTGTTTATCTATATAATAAAAGTGAATACACATATCCGGTTCGCTTCAATAATCATGTATGCAAATTTATTTTATGAGCAAAGGCTTAATCTTAATAATAACTGATAATAATAAAGAAAGGAAAGAATAATCATGTATGAAAATTTAATTTTTATGAGAAAATTTTATTAACTGATAATTAAAAAAAAGAAAAAAGGAAAGAATTTATTTCACTATTAAAAGTAAAAGAAATTAATTCACAAAAAAAATATTCCCTTGTTCTTAATATTTTCATGACCAAAATAGGAATTAGATTTACTTCACGTGTGACAACAGTAGGAAATTAATTATTATTGATAAAAATAAATTATTTACTATTCTGTCGGGTAGCTAGCTAGTTCTAATTAGTTAGCAACAAACAAAAATATCAAATTTATTAATGGCTACATGAATGGCATACAGAAACACTAAACACTGATAAAAAAAGCTTAAATTGGCCTTTCATCTACTTTTCATTTGCTTACATTTTCAAATTGCTAAAACCAGTATTCGAAAAATCCAAATCCTAAAAGAATATTTTAATTCTAAAATTTCTTTAACTTTCAGAAAACATTTATGCTTGCATGTTAAATATCAAAGTTTACCATCATTGGAAGTTTCAGTTTCAATAGGAACATCAGGATTGGAAAATGATGCCAGTAAAGAAAATGTTTTTTCCGTGGAATTTGTAAAAGCCTCTTTTAATGAATGTTCGACTTCATAATATGAAGACTTTTCTACTTTAGGTAGTGTCGGTATTTCTTTATTTCTGAAAAGAAAAATGAAGAAATTGTATTATTTTATTATTATAAAATGTGAAGGTTAAAAAAAATAAATGTTATACTTTGGAATTTGGCAAAACATTACTCATTGTTATAAATAAAAATGATCTTTTATAGAATGAAGATGAAAACTAGTTTACATACAGAAATCTGCTTAAATAACCTGACTTTTAATTGTCATCATTTGTTCATAAAAGCTTTTAGGACGATGTAATCTTTGACCCTCTTCAGGTGCATCCTGTCGAACTTTGATATATTGTCTTATCGTTAACAGTGTTAGTTAACAATTAATTCTAAATGATTGTCTTCTGGAGGTTGAAGGTTCAATTCTTACTACAGGTGATGATAACTAAGAATAAGATAAATTAACACTTATATCGGGTCATGGTTGACAGAAGGAGAACAATCTACCCTCGTATATTAAATAAAAGGTTCAGTTTGAAATTCCAGACATGTTCTAGAGTTTGATTAGAATGTTCCCAATTTCAAAAAAAGATGTACTTGAAGGTCGAAGGTTACATTGGCCAAAACATTGTGCATATTACAACCAAGATGAGAAATAGTAGTCCAAATAATCTAACTTAGATTTTGTTATCTAGATATTTTCAATTTTTCAAAACTGTGGATGGGTATCGTTTAGTCATCGTAAGATTTCACCCCCTTCACATGTCTTAGCCACTCGTTTGAATGTGAAAGGGAATGAGAAAAGTGATGCATTTATTCCTGCTTCCAGTTGACAGCATGACATAGGTAGGTAGGCACAGCTAAGTGGAACTGATAGCCAGTTAAGGTTTGATTAGAAAACATTAAAATCTACTTACTTGTTAGTATTTTCAACTGCAGCGGGTTTCTTCTTGCATGGTTTTGTTGGTGAGTGGATCATTTCTTTGTGTTGCGTTTTATCAGGATCGAATTTTAAAGCAGTCACGTCTCTAAGAATGGAAACAGACATTATTAATATGAACACATTTTGTTTTATTTTTGGTCATATTTATTCATAAAAGATTTTGTTGTGGACTGATCCGGATTTACCCATAGTAACAGGATGGATTTGTCAGGTCACTATAAAGTCGACACCTTTGCCTAACGAAAGGGGAACCGCTTAGCGCATCGCTGATAGCACGTCTGTCTAGAGCCTGCATTTGCGACTGACTTATTGTATGTTATTAAGTATTCTTAATACATATTCCTTCTATTCCTGTCGTGTGTTCTTATTTATTTATTGTTATTACTACGATATGACAGATTTTAAGAAACCGATTACAAAGTATAATTAAATAAAAGAATTTAGCAAATTTCTCAGACTTCTCATTTCTAATTGAAACAAAAATAGAAGAATAAAAAGGTGTTTTTAACATCTTTCTTTTAAAACTTCTTTCTCTCTCTTGCTACCTCTGACTGCCCCGACTTCTGTTCCCCTCCGGCAACTAGTTTAATATAATAAAAGGAAAAAAAAAAAGAAAGTCTTTTTCGAACATCATTTTTTTTTTACTATTACATGCACTAATTTAGTCCATGATCCCAAGTGAATGAATATTAGAATATTTCTTTTTACCATAATAAACTTGAAAATTGAATGAGGAATTTTGTCTTGTGCAAGTGCTTAAATAATAGAAAAAAAAAAAATCAAGAAAAGAAAGTAATTAGCAGCTGACTAGTTTCAGTGTTGTTTTTTTTAACATTTACCAGTAAGAATTAAAGAAAGTCATTTTTTCTAACTTTCCATGGTGACTCCAAGCAAATAAATATTAAAGTATTTCTTTAGCCATAACCATGCTCAATAATAGAATGAGCAATAGCATGTCCTCCTAAACTCAACCCATCAGATTTTATAATTTGAAAACTGGGTGAAGATCAAGGATGTAGTCAGCAATGATTGAATGAGAGACGTTGTAAATACAGTGACATTTATTTAAATAATATTTGCTAAATTTAAGCACACCCAGCATTTCTCGAAAATGGGGACCAATATGTAATCCTGCTCTAAGTCCTGAACTCCATATAGTCATTTCAATTCTTATTATTTCATTTCTTAATTTTTAAAATTATAAATCAAATAAAAAAAATTAAAAAGTCGTTTTATTTTCATGGATGTCAGGCCCCATAATATTATTGTACACCATTTGATCCAAACGAAATATATATATCCAAGTACTCGATGTAATGTATTTTTAGAACATATATGGTCATGAGGATCTATCTCCGAAACACTATAAGGAGTTTGTAACGTATTTCCTTTTTATGAATATCAGGCATAAACAGACTCTGCAATAATGTTGGACCGGTTTTGATAAAAATGAAATATACATGTCTAATTTAAAAAAATTTTTTATGGAAATCGCTCCAGACAAGGCATGAAGCTACTTGATGTGAGGAGTTAACAAAAACTAAAGATGATTATCGCAAAGACATTCTCTATAATGTAGTTTCAGAATATATATTATGGATATTTATATCAAAAACCCTAGGAGTTCATGATGTATTTCCATTTTATGGATATTTGGGACAAACGCAAACCTCACAATACTATTGTACTTCATTGGGTATCACCCCGTTTTCTTAGAGGTGATGGGTTTATTGCCTGTGACATGAGGCTCCATGAAGCAATGACGATGAATCTATATAGATTATATTGCTGTTCTCATCCAGAGTGGAAGCTGGGCTTTCCCCATCTTAAAAACAGACTTTATGCAAGTAAATATAGATCATTTCTATCTTTTAAAACCTCTCTCTTCATTCATTGACATTGGTCAACACAACACATGTCTTCCATGATTTTCTCTCTTTCTCTCTCTCATGCGCAAACTTGAAAAAAGAAAGAAAGAATAAGCATTTTACCAGATGACAATACAAGTTGTTTATGAGTATCTAAATAATTAAGTAGAATTGTACGTAATATTTTTTTTAATTCAGTAATTTATCATTATTATTAAAGTATTATAGGCTTAAGAGTTTTTTCAAACTCATTAAAAGTTTAGTTTTCTTATCCATTTGGCCAAATTAAATGAAATATATATAAAATAAAATATTGAATTAAATTGAAAAAAATATATAGATGTCTTTTTTACACTATCTTGTCACTGTTTCAATATAATAAAAAGAAAGAAATTTTTCATCATCTGATGAAGAATGACATAAATAAAATGTTCTTAAACATTTTATTTAGAAAATTCAGTAACAGTGATAGAAAGTAATTTGTTCTTGCATTAAAAATGTCTGACCCCCAATTCACTAATTTGATCTGTAGAAACCCCAAGCATATCAATATTACAGTATTCTTTTACTTTAATGACCTGATTAGGAACATACTGAATCCGATGATGTAAGTTTCTAAGAGTATCTTTTATAGTTTCTGACTTTTAGCCATATATATACAAAGAAAATACAACTTTCTTCTAAATAATAAGTTACAAACATTTCTTCTAATGTAGAACAGATGTTACGATGTGAAGAAACTTGTGTCTTAAGGAAAATTGTTTGGTTCATCAGAGACAAAGTCAGACCCAACCCTCGAAAAATCTTTTTTTTTTTTTTTTTTACACAGATCTGGATGAATTGGATAAATAAAGTGAAAATTTGCAAAATTCTGCGGATAATTCTTACATTTGTAAAATACAAAATCTAAAAAGATAAAAACAGCTTGATTTCAGGTTAGGACATCGAAATATCTTGAAAAGACATACTTGAACATTTTCGTTGATTTTGATTTGATCCTGATCTCATTGTTTTGCAGAATTTCATCTGCAATCTTCAAAGTATTTTTAATTTCCTCATCTTTAATTCCATCTGGATCTTCTAAGAAACAAAAAAAATTTCAAATAGAAATTTAAATAATTTAAATTTAGGCAAGGTTTATGCAAATCATATGAAAAGCTGTAAATTTACTCAAAATAGAATTTAGAATAAAAATGTATAAAGAAAACAAGAAAAATCAATATTGAATTAAAGAATTATGGTCAATTTACAAGATTTATTTAAAGTTTTTGAACTATTAATGTGAAGAAATACTGCATTAGTTTGTACTGATTTTTTGTCAGATAAAACAGATAATTATTCTTGTGTATACATGAGTGAAAAGTTGATATAACAGTTTTGGGTGGAAACTGTTTTCAGTCAGTCATCACCATCATATTTGATTTAATGTCTGTTTTACATACTGGCATATGTTGAACGGCTTTTAGAAATTGACTTCTAAACTAACTTATCTCTTGCCAGATCTTTATTCCTTTTCCCTCAAATCCATTCTTATCACTTCCTGCCATATTTTCCTTGGCCTTCCCTTGTGAATTGACCCTGCTACTTCAACTGTTCTGCACCTATTAACCCAAGAACTCTAATCCATTCGTTCAACAAAGTTTTCTGCTCTGCACACATCTCACCATACTGTTCAGATTTAATCTTCAACACTACCCAAACATTGAAGAATCGGTTACATTTGGTATCTTTAGCCCTGCAGTCTGAGTTTCCATGAAACCGAAGGTATCAATGGAAGATCAAACTAATGTATAGTGTCAATGCTCTGCTGGTTAGTAATGGCAGAAGTTCCTCAAACTTACTCCAACCACTTCTAACAATCAGACTAGCACCAGCCTGTGCTCCAACGGTATCACCAAGGTAACAAAACTTTTGAACAACCTCAATAGCATTGCCATCCAAATATACCTTATCCACATCTCTCAACCTATCATTGCGATGATAACCAATTTGTGTACAAGAAGTGTAAGACAATGGAGACAGATGAGGACTCAGATGTGGAGAAAGTATATTTGGGTGTTGAGGCTTTTGACGTTATTCAGAAGTTTTTTTTATCTTAGTGATACCATTGGAACACAGGGAGGAGCTGGTGCTACTGTGATAGCAAGAGTTAGGAGTGGATGGAGTAAGTTCAGGGAACTTCTGCCATTATTAACCAGCAGAGCATTACCACTGTCGACCAAGAGAAGAGTATATCAGCCATGTGTATTCAGTGTGATGCCGTATGGAAATGAAACCTGGTCAATGAGGGGTGGAGAATATGCGTTACATGAAGAGAACTTATTTGAGAATGATACGATGGATGTGCAATGTGATTCTTAAAGACAGACTTGGATCTGATGACCACAGAGGAAGCTTAAATGTGGACAATATAGAGAGATGTGTGCAGAACAGGAGACTATGTTGGTAAGGTCGCATTGAAAGAATGGATGAGAGTTCTTGAGTTAATAGATGTAGAACAATGTAGGTAGCAGTCAGTTAGCAGAGGAGTCCAAGGAAAACATAGGAGAAAGTGATAAGGATGGATTCGAAAGAAAGAGATATAAAGACCTGGCCAGAGATAGGTTAGTTTGGAAGTAAATTTCTAAAAGCTGTCCAATACATGCCAACATGTAAAGGATTTTTAAAATTTTACAGAATTCCTTTGGTGCCATTTTTTATTTTCTCTCTTTCAAAAATACTCTTCCATTTTCCTGTTTTTGTCATTGGATTAGAGCCACATTCAATTTACTATGTAGAAACACAGGTCTTTCTAAATATGTTAAGACTCATCATTATAACAACCACCAAACAGATAATAAACTAAATAATAAAATGGCAGTTATTTTCAAAACGCAATTTTATTATCAAGAAAAAAATCTATAAAAACTCAGTAATATGTTGCAATTTTCATCAAAATTATTTTATTTAGCTTTTATTATCATTTAGGATACTTGGTAATAAATATTAGGGTTTTACTATTTTTGTACGACTAAATAAAGCACTACCACTAGGGCTGCTGCTGCTTTTCTAGAAATCGATAAACATCAGCGGAGCAACCTTTGTAATATTCAAGGCAATCTCTGCCCGTCAGATCGAATTGAACTGAAATATCATCTTGTGGTATTATTTATCAGCAATAACGATTATATCAAATCGGAAGTTTATTTTTAATATTCCCTCTTAAGCTTGAAAACAAATTGTTTACTTCTTACAAAAATGTTCGGACTAAATTTTAAATAAAAACAAATGACAGTTTTATTTAAAATTTTAATTTTTTAACACAATTAGAAAATCTTTGTAAAAAGTAAAACAATTTTTTCAGGCATAAGAATGCAATAGTAATAAAAAAACAAAAATACCAGTCAAAAAAACAAGAAAGAAAAGTGTAGTAAATAACTGTTTTCTAAAAATAAAAAAAGAAACTGCCCCTTAAGTTTGAAGAAAAAAGTTTCACTTTTTGGTACGCCAGTTTAATTTTTAAAAATACTAAATGACAATATCATCAAGTATTAAATTCGCAAAAAAAGCAAAACAACACATGCAGTAGTCGAAAATGTATGCTAGCTTAAAAATAAGTTTTAGAAGTGTCCCTTTTTGGGAGCTAGATTTTCTCCACAGTAGAAATCGATCTCGTGTCTACCTCTGCCCTCGTGGGGAGGTAAGTAAATAGGAACACACTACTGCTTGTTTTTGCTGGGTTTTTTTCACATACTTTCTTAATTATTTAAATAATTAAACTGGCATACCAAAAAGTAAACAATCTTTTTTCTTCAAAAATAAGGGGACAGTTCTTTTTTTATTATTACGTCTAATTACAGTTCTAGTGACTAGTTTTACATTATCCAAATTTGTTAGTGTTAAAAAAAAAATTTTTTTTTTTTTTTAAGAAAACTGCCATTTGTTTTTATTTAAAATTTAGTCCAAACATTTTTGTAAGAAGTAACCAAACAATTTTTTTTCAGGCTTTTTAATTAAAAAAAAAAAAAAAAAAAAAATCGAGTTTGACAAAAATAAACCCTCGATTTCATATAATCGTTATTGCTGAAAGTTGTGACTAAATCCATTTCATTTATTATTTAAAATAATAGTGCAAGACGATATTTCAGTTCAGTTCGATCTGACGGGGAGAGATTGCCTTGAATATGACGAAAAGGTTTCTCCACTGAAGTGCCTTGATTTCCAGAAAAGCAGCAGCAACATGTTGTCATGCCTTGGTCGTACCTTAATTGTGCACCTCCTAGAACTGCACAGGACGGACAACCGATAGACCGGCGTAAATATGTCAACGGGGCAATTTACGCCGGTCTATCGGTTGTCCGTCCTTTGCAGTTCTAGGAGGTGCACCCTCCCAGGCTTTGCCTTCTCACCCTTTGAGAAGGGGTTAGTTTATCTCCCCACGAGGGCAGAGTTAGACACTAGATCGGTTTCTACTATGGAGAAAATCCAGCTCCCAAAAAGGGACACTCTGGATTTGGACAAAAAAAAATGAAATGTAGTATCAGAACATATACTACACTTCTCTTTTCTTTTTAAAAAATTACTATGAAATTTTTAAAGTTTCTAAAACTTATTTTTAAGCTAGCATACATTTTCGACATGTGTTTTACTTTTTTTGCGAATTTAATACTTCGATGATATTTTCATTTACTATTTAAAAAATTAAACTGGCATACCAAAAAGTAAAACTTTTTTATTCAAACTTAAGGGGACAGTTTCTTTTGGTTTTTTAAAAATTTTGGCTGGTATTTTTTTATTTTTATATTACTATTGCACTCTTATGCCTGGAAAAATTGTTTGTTTACTTTTTACGAAGATTTTCTAAGTATGGTTCTACTTATGTAGATTTGTTATTGTGTTAAAAAATTCAAATTTTAATTAAAACTGTCATTTGTTTTTATCTAAAATTTAGTCCGAACATTTTTATAAGAAGTAATTTTTTTTTCAAATTCAAGAGGGAATATAACAACAAAAATCGAGAGTTTACCAAAAATAAACTTTTGATTTAATATAATCATTATTGCGGAAAGTTGTGACTAAATCCGTTTCATTTTTTTATTCAAAATAATACCGCAAGACGATATTTCAGTTCAGTTTGATCTGGCAGACAAATATTGCCTTGAATATGATGAAAAGGTTGCTCCGCTGATGTTCCTTTATTTCTAGAAAAACAGCAGCCACTAGTGGTAGTGCCTTAATTAGTTGTACATAAATAGTATAACCGCAAATATTATGATATTGTTTGTAGTTTTTCTGAATAGAAATACAAAGTTAAGCATTACAGACATGTCTTTTTAAACTATTGTGAACCTTAATATGTAAAAGTGAATTGTTGGTTAAAGTACTTGATTATTTCAGATTCTTACGAGAAGTAAAAAATTGGGGTACGAACCATTATCTGCCAATTCTGCAACATTCTCTTCCAGATCTTCATTGTCTAGAAATTTTTCAGATAATTTAAATCTCTCATCATTATCATATTTTTTTTGTAGTTCTTTAAGCTGAAAAATACATTTTTTATAAGTGAATGAAAAAAATCATATAAATATATAAAACACTTAATACTGATTTGGGAGTAATGTTTATAAATTAAAAAAAAAAAAAACCCATCCCAGGATCGGTAAAAGTAATTCCCCTCAAACAGAACAGTTTTGCACCAGTTTTATGTCCTCTTACGAAGATTAAAATCAGCATATAATGATACTAAACCTTATGTCTAGAATCCTCTTTCCATGATTTTGATTCTAGAAAATGTCTAATGTTTAAGGCTTAATCTTAAGGGGTCTTCAGAAGATATTGAAATTCAGGAAGCTTGCTTAATTAGTGTCTAATGAGTATGGATCAAATTCACTGCAATTCAATCGAATTTTTAAATGGGAGGTTATGCCCATATTATGTCCCCATAAACCCTATATAACACTCAATAGAATTTGAAATTTGCAAAATATTTATTATTTGATGTTTAATACCTACTGTTAACATTTCACAAAAATCAGAGTTATCTAAATTTTCACAAAGGGCTTCCACCCCCTTTGCATGAAACTAAATTAAATATAACCCATATTACTATCTCTTACGACTAGCAGCTGCGATCCAAAATTCATAATTATCTGTTATTCAGTTTAAGAGTGAATCATGTACATACAAATATATAAACATACACAAATATAACTTTATATAGATAAATCAATTTCATCTATATTATTGACATTTTCAAAGACAATTTCTTAATGAAAAGAATAAGATTGATAGCAAGTTGATTTTTGTATAAGGTGCTCAGAAAAAAGTCAATTTATTAAAAAACAATTTTTATTGTTCATATTTTTCTTGGAAATTGTAACATTATTTAGAGAATAATTTAGTTGTTTTAATGATTTTATTCAAAGATTGTGAAAATGAAGTGAATTTTATCTTGTATCTAAAATAATTTAATTTATAATTTGGTCTAGCACTAAGAGCAGAGAACGCTGTGAGAATCAACATTGCAGGCGGTATATATATATATATATATATATATAAATAAATATATATATTATATATGAAGAAACTTTTTTTAAAAGTAACCTCCTTCACTCATTTAACAAAATATCAAAATCTCACCACATAATTGGATTGTATCTTTTTGGTATATGTGCTGTTTCCATATTATATGTACACACACACACACATTATATATATATATATATATATATATATATATATATATATGTGAAGAGTTCGAACGCAAAACGCGATAAATCCAATTCGTTTAAATTGAGACCGTAAACAATAAAAACACGAATATATTAAATGTAGACTCCAAATGAAAGCTGATTTTAATTGAGATCAAAAAGAAATTATTTCGGTATCATATTATGTAACACATAGTTTTGGGGTGTTGTCGAGTGTTAAAATGCAACACTTTTTGTAGGGACAGTTTCGTGATTTTGAAAATGGCGTTTATCGCGTTTTGCACTCAAACTCTTCATATATATATATATATATATATATATATATATAGCCTTTACATTTCATAGATAGACCAGAGTTTATGGAATGTTGGAAAATGTTGGCTTGTTTTTGAATATAACATTAAAAAACAAGCCCATAATGCATCAGTCAGCCAGTAAACAAAAAGCATCCATCTTGAAAATGGCTTCTATTATGTGACAAATTTGGATCGTAATTCTTTTTTATTAAATTATATTACACATTGTTTTTATCAAAAAACATTGAATTTAATCGTTTTATGGAAGAATAAGTAGTTTTGAAATAGTGCAGAGCTGCATTTTTTCGGTTTCCGTTAAAGTTAACCCCCATCAAATGAGGATATTTTTGTTACCTTTTTACCAGATTTTCCTTCAAATTCTTTCTTGTACCGAAATGTTTCAGCAAGTTTCTCTTCATTGTCAGATTCTTCAAGTGAAGATTCATCAAACAAAGGTTTCAGCTTTTTAGCTTCCTGTAAAAAGAAAATGCATATAAATAAGTAACTAAAAAAATTAGCTAGTAAAATTTTATCATAATGATTAATATGGATGTTTGTATTATAATTAGTAGAATACCTGTTCCAGGAGTGGTATTCTGCTAATTAATAATAAAATGAATTAACCAAACAGAACAGTTTTGCACCACTTTTATGTTCCCTTACAGAGATTAAAATCCATATATATATGCTACTAAACCTTATGTTAAATGATTTTGATTCTAGAAAAATGTCTAAAATTTTGAGCTTATGCTTAAGGAGTCTTAAGAAATTGAAATTCAGGGAACCTTGTTTAATTAGTGTCCAATAACTATAGATCAAATTTCATGCCAATCGAAAATATATGAATTTTCGAATGGGAGGTTGTGTCCATATTATGTCTCCTAATAAACCTTTGGGAATAATACTTCAAAGAAACTGACATTTTGTGAATATTTATTAATTGATGTCTAAAACCTATTGTTAAAATTTCACAAAAATCAGAGGTATCTGCATCTTTGTAAAAGGCTTCCAGTTCCCCTTTGCAGGAAAGTAAATTCAGCATAGCCCACATTATTCACCCTTTTACCCAGCAGCTGTTCCAAAATTCATAATTATTGGTTAATTACTTTTAAAGTTAAGCCTGCCCCACCCAGCAGATGTGAGTGGCCAATGGCCACAAAATCTGAAATCGCAATAAATTTCCTCCCACCTTTCCCCCACGAGTGTGTGAAATTTAATGTAAAATGATCCTCAATTTACAGGCCATTCCGCATATAAAAAACCCTTTCTTATTAACTCTGAGTGGCAAGCCACTTCTTAAAATGAATTGTCAGCTTAATATTTTTTCAAATAAAATGAATATCACTTTTTTTTCAAATTTATTTATTTAAAATAGTAACAATTAGATGTAAAGAATATATATTTTAAACTTTTTAAGTGTCCATTTGCTCCATATGAAGGTTTATTCGAATTTGGAACAATTAATTTTGAAACAGGTAAAACCTCAATTTTCGGCAAATCGCGACATTAGATGTTTCTAATTTACTTTTCACCTTTGACAATTTAATTTTTTTTTAAATGGTAGTACATACAAAGATTAGCAAGGAATACTTTTTTCTGTCAAATTTGTAACAGTTTGTTTGATAAATATTAGTCCAGTTTATACTTAGCATATGAGTAACACATATTTCTCAAGTTTGAATTAATTTTTGTCATTTACATTTTCTTTTAAAAATATACCAAGAAAAAAAACACTTACAGGAGTATTTACTTCAGATTCTTCATCGTCATCGTCAAAAATAACTTTTTTGTTTAAACCATCTTCAGAATTCTAATATGAATAAAAATGAAATAAAACCAAAAGGAATGTTTTATGTCAAAAGTAAACAAAAGTCTTGCAATATTTTTTTTTACAAAATTAGTTTTTATGATCTGGACAGTAACAAGAACCTAAATTGGTAGAGCAAGGTTGTAATTACAAAAAGCACACAAAACTTAACAATTGTTTTTACATCTATAAGAATAATAATTTGATTGGAAATGTAATGAAGATTTTGTTATTAAAAAAATGGAACTTTATGAACAGAGGATTGGATGCGTTTGCTAGAAGAAACGTTTGCCTTCTTGATAAAAAAAAACAAAAAAAAACACCAAAAAACAATTATAATTAGAGATATTTTAAAGTGATATAGCAAAAAGTAACAATTTTTAATTGCGGTTTGATTTGAAACAAATGAAATATTTAGATTATTTGTATGGAAAGGTTGAGAATACATACGTTTATAGATAATGCATTTTTCAAAGTAGATTTTTTTTTATTTAGTTGCTTTTGCCATTTTTTTAACGATTCCAAACGTTTTTGATCAGAAGAAAGACTTTTCAAAGTTTTTGTTGGATTTTCAATTGTAGCATGTTCTGAATCTTTGCGCTTTCGTTTTTTCTCATCACTTTTCCTTTTCTTTGGGGGATTTTCAATTGTAGCATTTTCTGAATCTTTGCGCTTTCGTTTTTTCTCATCACTTTTCCTTTTCTTTGGGGGATTTTCTACATCCTAAAAAGAAGAAGAAAAAATGGTTAAGATATTTAAAAGCACAAATTTCAGGGTTAAATTCATAAAAATGTGATAAATTTTCATTTATAAAATAAAAATAATTCATAGAACCAAAAGTGTGACAATACAAAAAAACAAAATGGATGCTACTCACAACTAAAGGTTTCTCCACTTCTTTATTTTGAGAAAATATTCTTTTTGCAGGTTTTTCTATATTCTTCATGCTTGCAATCTTCTACAAAATAAAAAAAAAAAAAAAAAATTGAGAGAGGAGAGAGATTGTTTTGGTAAAAATACTTCAGTTGCATCAGGGATTGGATTTTCTCAAATGTTTTAATCTCCAGCTGGAAATTCTTTGTGGCCGAATATTTGATCTTTAAGAATATACAGTCATATAAATATCTATATATAGTTTTTATTACATTCCATAAAATATTGTCCTCACTGTGCCAGAGAGAAAACTTAAACTGGTAGTTTTTCCTCACCACATCTACTCTTTTGTAGGACCTACATTATTGTTAGTGTATTCAGAGATACTTCTCTTGAACGATATTTAATTTATCTTCCCTGAATTATCATTTCTCACTTCAGTGAGAATGAACTCTTTACTTTTGATGTACAAAAAAAAGACTCGCGCATACATAATGTGAGATTCAAAACTGAGGCTTGACCTCTTTCTGGTGTGGGCTTAAAGCTGGGTGGATATGTTTTACTTGGCTGTATTTTTTGACATGGTTTTCACGACTTTGATGTATTTACAGGTAGATGTCCTATTTATGGGTCACAACTATCGTTCACAGATAAATATTCAACCATGGTCCTTTTAGCCATCTCAGTAAAACTCTTTTCCTACTAGTTGCAGCATTCGTATCGAGAATAGTTCCAAGCCAATAGAAAGTAAGTTGTATTTACTTTACATAGCCCATGCATTTTCTCCGTGTTTACCCTGGCAATTCATTTTCATTTCAATTGTGTGTAGGAACTTTTGACATGGACTTGTATGTTAGTAATTACATGTGTAATTGTCACCCTTTTTACGTCTCTCTCATGTTTGTCATTGACAAATAAATATATGTATAAATGTAAATGCAACAGTCACTTTATTAGTACCGTTTCTTTAGAATTATTATTTTTTTTAATTTACTTCCGACCTTTATATGTTCTCAAGATGCTACACAACATATAAATTGGAATATCAAATCTTATACTAGTCTAGCTCTCTGGATTCGTCTCATTAACCATCTCTGTGAAAATTAACCCTTTATAAAAAAAATATGAATCGAGGCATATTTTAATCTGTAAAATTGTCCACACATCCCATGACTGACCTCAGTGGTCATTATTAAGTTTGACACAAGACGCATCTATAATGTAACACGTATGCTCTAAAGTTGTTTGTGGCACTTTGAACAGAATAATTTCTCAACAATAAAGTAAAAAAAAGATGAGAATTAATTGAGCTGACTGTGCCACCATTTTTTATAACATTGCTTGTTGGTTTTTAATTGCATTTCTTGTCCTGAAATATTATTCTAATTTACTTTTTTTGGGGGGGGGGGTTGGGGGAGGTAAACCAATCAGATTGCAGAAAAGCCTGTTAGGCGATCGAAAAGTACTAGGGAAGAGCGGGAAAAAGGGAAACACCAGGGGGTTGGTTTGCGGCAGTGGTGGATTCAAGACGTATCTGGATTTGCTGCTTACTGTGCAGACAAATTGTCAACAATATATCCCCACATAAAAGGGACGGATTTCGGCAGTGATGGAGTATTGATGTGTCTAGATAATGAGGCTCAAAGAGCAGTCAATCGAAAATATATATTGCCGCACAAGGGATGAATTTCAACGGTGGAGGAAATATGACGTTTCTAAGATTTGCTGCTCACCAAGCAAAAATCGAGATAATATATCGCCGCATACAAAAAAAGGGAGATTCACAGGGAAAAACCCAATACCACATAGACAAAGTCAACAATTTCCTTTCTAGATACAGGATTACGTATATATCGCCATCTAAAAACTATCCGCGAAAGACGGACATCAGAATCTAAAATTCTGTGACAATATCTTTCATATAGCCGAAAACTCCACACTAAAAAAAATATCTGTAAGACAGTCAGATTTCAGGAGCGGAGAAGTGAAGTCGTTTAGAAATTTTGTGCTCACTCAGCACTTCAAATCGAGACGATATATCCCCGCATACAAGGAAGAGTGAAATTCCAATTTTGTCGGCTGATAAAAAAATTTAAAACATACAGCGAGTGTCTTGCCGCTGTCTATTAGACATCTTTGGGAAAAGCCAATCTGACAAAATTTACGAGATTACCTAATCTCGTCACATTAACAAAACTATCCACAAAGAGACGGACTTCAGGATTTAAAATCCTGTGAAAATATCTTCCACTCAGCGTGTCAATTAACACATACAAAAAAAAGAGCTCTACAAAAACATGTGCCCTATGAAAAAAACAAAACAAATTACTTATTTTTAATTCATCCTGATTTGAACTTTCATTATTTACCAATTTTTATAACTCCTGACTGATCAACCATTCTCGATCTTAACTAAACCAGCCCCTCTATCAAAAACTCCCCAGAGCGGAACCAAACTTTTAATTGGTCTTTTTGATTTAATAAACACTTGTTATGTTTGCATAATCTCGCCTTTTGTTAATTCTTACAAGTGTCTTATTTCTTATTTTATGTTTATAAACTGTGATTCAAATGTGTCCGTTCTTTTCTTTCCCATGATTACTTGCTTCTCTCCCCTTCATCGTTTTAATGAAAAGTTGTTTTCACTACCACGAGTCTTAACATGTGACTTGCGGGCCCGATTAAAACAAAGGATAGGAGACGCGTGGTGTGAGGGGAGCAGGGGTTTCCAACCATACACATTATTTAACATTCGTGGCTAATTTACATCTTTGTAACATTGGTGTCATGGAACACGTTTATAACAGGACCAAAGACGATAACTCGATTCAGTAAGGTGCGTACATGTGTAAAGTTTTAGTTGAATATCTAAAACTTATATTACTTTTCTAAAATTAAGACTGGTAAGTTTAAAAGGAAAATTATTTTGTATTTCCAGAATTAGTACATTGTACCTTTTTTTTGTATTTCCTATTTTTCAGCAAAAAACAAACAAACAAAAGAAACATGCCCTTCATTAACCCAAACACTAACTCTATGTCACAATTTGAAAAAAAAAAAAAACAATAAAAAAAATCTAATATATATAAAGTGAAGTCAGTCTCTTCTCCATTTTTGGTTGTGATTTATTACTACCCTTGTTATTGATTTGTAACGAATACAATGTGTGGGAGCCCCCCCCCCCCACTGTCCTAACAACAATAATTGCAGAATAACAATGTTTAAATCGAGTGTAGAAAAGAAACATTTAGTCAAAAGGCAAATTAAATGACAAAGTTTTTTCTAACATAATTTATCAACTTTATTTCACGTCTTCATTCAACCAGCAAAAGAAAGAAATTATTAAATGTTCATTTGTCTTGACACAAAGTATTACGTTAAAAGCTCAAGACGAGAAAAATATTATTATAAGTCCGGACAAGGAAAATATTATTATGACCATATATGTACACAGGTTGGAGTAGGAAGTTCCTGACAGGATTCATATTATTATTAGGAAATAAGTTCATGTGCCGAAGTGTCACCATCTTTATTAGTTGTCCATGTGTCGAGGCCAGTAGCCAGAGGCTAAAGCTGGCGTTTGTTTGTGCGCTAAGGAGTGTTCAGAGTGACAAGGATTCATTAGGCAACTTGGCGTTCTTGCTGACTCTGTGCGTAGAAAGCAGAAATGTGATTTAGGAACAGATGCCCAGCTCCAACGGCGACTGTTTCTGTTGGGTAAAGTCAGACATAAGCAACGAATTGAAATTGAGTATTTGATCCAATCAGTAACAAGCATTTAGGTCAAGCAAATATTGAATGATTTAGACATCGTTATTCTGCAATTGTTGTTAGAATAGGGGCTCTTACAAATGTTTATATTCAATAATTTAATATATATTTAATTCCATTTCGACACAAACATTTGCTTTTAAATGTTCTTTAAAATTCTAATCGATTTACATTTGTAATTTTTGATTAGTGATATTTAGACAAAGGAGGAGGAGCTTTTTTTCATTAAGAAAATATACTAACACCACCACTCATAAAGACCAGAGGAATAAATTCAGTAATATATCTTTATTTTTTTGCGATTCACCGGTATTAATTCATATTTCAAGCGTTTCAATTGATAGATATATAGATATAGATTTGACCAATCACTCTGAATATTGGCACATAATATAAAACCCAAACATAGCATTTTTTTCTCTCTTTTTCATACAACACACATGCGTACGTCACAATATTGCTTAACCTCATTTTTTTTGGGGGGGGGGAGGGTCCCTAGGCAAGCTGCATGCATATAACGAGAGACTTCCATGGACTTCTAAACACAACGCCCGGTGAAACACACGCATGATGCTCAACGAAAACACATGTACACAAGTTCATAGACGCACACTCTCACTAACAAAACAGTGGCATGCTATTTACACACATGTAAACGCACATAGTGTCAGTCAAAATGAACACACATACATTCTCTAACAAAACATACACGCTAATACACACAGATATCTTCATGCCTATTCATTTACACACACGGCGCCGGCCGAAACAAACATGTTTACTCAATTTCTCCTTACACAAAAACGACTTTTTCTCTCAGGAATTTTTCTTGGACACTTAACTCTCAATCTTTACGAACATTTCATTTTGCATTGTCTTGAGTTGTCAATAAAACAGAAATATTTTGTAATGATAGACTTTATCATTTCTTTCTCTTGATAATGCCCTATCCTGTTCAAAGTGACTACTGTCTGCTAAGTTTACCGAATTTACAGTGTCACACGTAAACTCATATGTCCGCTCAACTTCTTACAGACTTAACCCCTTCTTCACTGGGAACGTTCATGAACACTAAACTCTCATTTACTATCAACTCTTTATTTTTGGTTGTCCTAACAAGTTGTCAATAACAATTTATATATTTTGCATGGATCGATTTTGTCATTGTTTTAAAAAAAATTTTTTTTATCGCCTTTCCATCTACAGACTCCGTAAAATCTAACAAGTTACACACAACAACCGAAAGTCAACGACACAAAATTAAAACAACGTTTAAAAGAAACAAACAAACAAAAATACATTTAGTGATTTCGTTATAATGTCTTCATTACAAGTACCTAAATCACTAAAGAGAATTGCAGTTATTGCGAAGGTAGTTCAAAGTATGAACGGAGAATCCCGTGCCTTTGCGCGATTGAACGTACTGTAATTCATTGCTGGATTTTACAGAGTCAATATTGCTGTACAAGCCCCAATTTGTTCCGATAGTCGGGGGGCCATGTTACAAGACATTTACACGAACCTTCCTTCTAAGTACGATTTTTTTTCTCTTTTCAGTTTAGTATATTTTGGGTGCTGCTAGAGAATTTGAACCGAATCAAACCGACTTTTGCCGAACTAAACGTAAAACTTAGGTTAAGGTTAGAAACCCTCACAGTTCAAATTTCGGGTATATGTTACGAGACTCAGCAGAGGCGCGAACGGGGTCCAAAAAAAGAACGAGAAAGGGTTTAAAAACATAAATTTGCAACAAGTGAAGTTGACCTACGACGAGAATAGATATTTTTCTACTTACCTATGTGATTTGTTTTTATTTTTACGTATTATAAATGGGTTTTCATTAGATGTAAAAAAAAAAATGTCTTGTTTTTTTTTCAACGTTTTCACAAAAATCAATATGGCCGCTCCAGGTGCATTTGTTAGTAATCCCCCCCAAATCGGCCATGTTTTTTTTCGAAATTACGGTGTGAAAACTATTGATTTCTAATAAATAGCACTTCAAACGGGTTTAAAATACAAACAAATATCACATGCAAGTTTGAAACTAACTTTTACAGCTTACAGTTACTTTTATTTGTTGTAATTTGTTTTTTTTTGCGTTTTTACTCTGCTGAGTCTCGTAAAAGATTCCCCAAATTTCTGTACCACAATTTCAAATTTATACTTGTCAAAAACAAAGTACAATTTTATTTCAGGATGAAAAAAAGTGCGAAATATTTCAACATGATTGTTGATAAAATTAAGTTTAAAATAATCGTTATTAAATCGTAATTTTATAAAATATCCTCGTAAATGTATGTCAATTTTAATTCTGTAAAATATATTCTTATATAAAACAAACGGGCCAAACAAACAAATAACGTGTTTCTTAAATGGCACGTGTGAAATAAAATCAGTATTGCGTTGAGAATTAGTCACGTAGATAAAACAAAAACCAATAATTTAAAGACATTTTCCGAAAACAACAAGATAGGTTTATTACTAATAAGTAGATTTAATGATATAATCATTTAAAAAATTATTCAAATCAAAATATAAAATCGTATAAACGCGAATAAAAACAAACTTACTGAGTAAAAGTAACTTACCCGTGAAAGTAAGAGGCACGGATAAAAAAATAAACACGTGGTTGGCGGTGTTCATCAGCTCAACAATTTTATCGTCGGATATTTAGTTAAAAAAAAGAAGTTTTAACACATTTTTAACAGAAAATAGTAGAGTACTATATGTAATGTTATATCTGGAAAACGTATTTTTTAATTAATGCTAAAATTAAAGTATTATTGCTAGGAACTTAAATTTTAAGGGACTTTCTTCTTTTATACACCGTTTGATGCAAGGGCGACAATTACGTGACTTGAAACCCTCAGGTAAGTTTGATAAATTCAAGTAAAACATTTTCAACCGAAACTTTTCCTTCATTAACATTTATTTTGACTTTATTATTTTATTGGCTAGAAGACCTAGCGTTGCCCGGGATTGAATACGTCTTCTTTTCTGCATTTTATATATTCAATTTTTAGGGTGGAACCCAATGATGTACTAAGCAGTGATTATGTAGGAGAAGGTGTATTGATTTACCCCTCTCCAGGAGTTAGGCACAAGGCCAGTTTTTATCTTACTCCCACAAGTAAGATGTGACCCAAGGCCGGGTCGGGAAAGAAGGTGTAAATGAAGTGATATTAATTAATTCCTTTAACCCCCTCAAAACACACCCGGCGTTTCCCGGGAATCAATAAGGATCCATGTGTACTAATGTTCCGACATTTCTTATGCCTATTAAGATTTCTATTTTTATTTCTATAAATTCCATGTTATAAATAAAGTAAACACCACATTTTCTTTTTATTAATATCAAAGGCAAACGCAGATCCCACGATGATGATGTACCCCCATTTTATTTGTTGGGGGAAAAAAAACTTCGCTCCACCAGGAAACCAGCTCCCCTGTTTCGACAGCTCGATCCTGGTCTGTAAAAAAGTGTGGTATCCAACAAGATATTTTGCAATGTGTTGGAACCAACAAGTCTTCTTTTAAGTAATGTTTTTTGGGAAAAAATTATATATAAAAGAAAATATCTTTCAAATATAAAGTATCTTTTCCTTACTGTACTCTGAAGGCGGCCGAGGCAACAGTCGGGAGAGGGAAGGGTGCTAAAAAGCAATGCTCTTTAGTGAACCACCCAACAGGGTCCGGTAACAATGGAGGATGAAGGCCGAGAACGGCATTTTCAGGTTGGAGCAAAGTTGCACGGTCTGCCTGACTTAATCTGACTCGATCTTCTTTCTGTCGGTACCAAACCGAGTCTGACCGTTTCTGAGTTGAACTCCTGAGTGTCAAATTTTTTCAGCGATGTCGATCCGTGGATACAGCTCAAACTAAGTCTGTCGATGTGCTGTAAGTGGAAAGCTGTGGGCGTCGACTCGTAAGAGAGTCTGTCGATAACGTGGGTCGAACTCCTGAGTGTCAATTTTTTTTCAGCGTCGTCGATCCATGGATGCTGACTCAAACTGAGTCTGTCGATATGTGGGTCGAACTCCTATGTGTCGAGTTTTTTTCAGCGTGGATCTCTGGATACGCGGGTGTCTATGTATAGCCGTGTGTAGATTCTGTGTGGACGCCGACTCAAACTGAGTCTGTCGATCTCAGTGAGGGGTGGATGCCTGAAATCGCCTGTGAGAGAATGATCGAACCTAATATAGGTTTTTTAACTACATCTCTTACCCGAACATAAATGCATTCGTTCGACTTCGCTCCTGTTGGGTCACATTCCCCCCTCCCGAAGTAGGCACAAGCATCCATTTTATTTTTTTTACATATTAAAATGAAATATACTTCTCCAAGTATCCTGAGTCGTCACGTAGTTTCAGAATATTTATGTGTAAGATTCACAAGTACAACTCTTTCAACAATTGTCGCTTTCAAAAACTGGTTTGAAGTGAGCCGCCACTGTGAATAACTGCCTCCTTTTATCACAGCATAGCTATTATGCACGACATAGGCAATCCTATGTCGCTTACGTCGGGGGTAGACATTTAATTCACTACACTCCCACCTCTGATCTCCTCATCACACATGTAGCAGCTATGGGGCGGTCTCTTTCGCCCGTGGCTTCTTTGGAGATGCCACACAGCATGTTCAGTCATTCTTGAGGTCGTCCTATTGAGTATTACTGATCTCCGCTGCTGTTTCTTAAACAATCAAGACCATCATCAGCGATTGCTCTCATCATGCATCACCATCACGGTTTCGCTTTCCTGAGAACTGCTCATTATCTGAAGACACAGGCAGAGATCTCTTACATAGCAAGGCACTTTCCTTCTTCATTGCGTTGAACCACTGCTGTGGCACACGCGTCAATTGGTCGGCCATGTTTTGAATTGATGCAACCAACGTCACGTCCACTGAGAACTTGTACTAATTCACCAGCTCCTTGAATGTGCTCAACCGTCTGCTAATGAGCATCTCACTATCTGCCTTGGTGTGAACTCGCGCTTTCCTGGTGAGAGTGTCCGACACCCAGTGGTACGCACAGCAGAGTCCGTCTTTATGTACAATATCTTGCCCTGCCACTGGAGAGCCAAGTTTATGTCCTTCAACACGACATCCAGTTCAGCTAAATTAATGCTGGGCATCGTTCCCAAGTCGCAGCCAACAAGCGTTCTCTAACACTGTCCCGTATCTTTCCAATGCCACCCCAGTTGCCAACGAGCTGGCATCGACGCATACATTCAGTTCCCGACCGTCCATGCACCAGTCTCCACAAGCTGGATCACTCCTCCTTACTGCATTCATGGTCTCACACATCATATGCCGTCGGAAGGAATCTTTCACTTTGTTATCCCAGCCCTTCGTGATCTAACTAGCTTTCCTCTTGATTACTCTGCATGCCACATGAAACCATGCACACACTGTGATGTGCCCAACAAGCTTTTGACACAAAGAGAATATGGTTTGTCGTGTGACGATATCGGAAACTTCTGGGACCGCATTTTCAGCACAGGGCATTGCGCTCTATCCAGACCGTCAATTCCAGCATGCGTTTGCCATCCCTCAGCCGTTCCGGGCCATTATATTTCAGCCCAAACTTAGCCAAATGTTCCCTTACATGAGAGGCAGGCACGACATCTTCGTCAGGCAGAATATCGTCGATGTAAGCTGATGTTTCACGGCCCATAGTTTCTTCCTGTGATAGCACTGTGCTAACGATGGCCTTCATGAAGATGGTATCGGGGAACCCGTAACAAACGCCTGTTTGGCAAACCTTTCCAGCTCAATTTCCTCAAACCAGGCCAATCCGATCAACTATCTGATGTTGTTCGCATAAACGTCCACCTGCTTGCCAGCCCATCTAATGACAGTCACTTCCTATAGGCTGTAAACGCACCATTCGTGGACGCCTCCTTTAACCGGGCCTCTATCTGCTCCATGTCTAGTTGGTTGCTCTTGTTCATCGCCAATGCATCCCCCTCCAGATACATCCAGCTTCTGAAGTCTTGCCACCAACCTCAATTTCTTTAGCCACGCTACCACGTCTCCCTTGCCAGTAAATGGCTTTACCATATTACTGGGTATGCATACCTTTGCCATAGTAATTTCCAAAATAGTTTGAAAGATATATTTGGCTGATTAATTCCTATTTCAGCCACATAAATTATTTAGAGTCAAAAGAACACACACTCGTGCCAGATTATTTTCTTCTTTTTCACCAACAACAAAGTAGACGTTCGCTCTTAGTATCAGCAACAGAAGTACTTCTTTCTTCTCTTCACCAACAAAAGATAAACCAACTACCGTCAAACACACGCGAATGACGTGGCATCCAAAAATAATCTCTCCGAGCAAAACTCTCACCCCATTTTATTAAGCTATTTTGAACTGCAAAAACGCCTATTTTGCATAATCACAACTTTCTACTTAAAATTAAACGGTTTCGGGTTCACTCCCGCATACAGCAACTGTTTCCTTGCAGCAGACGCATTCTAGTCATAGCTGTTTATCACTTGGTCTCTCTGCACCGTCACAACAAAAGCATCCACCCATTTTGTTAAATGAAGATTCATATGCTGAATGAAAGCAAGATATAGGCATATGGTCTATATTTACAGATTTATCTACATAGAAATAGGACCCGGCTGTATTTTTGTCACTACCACAAAATATAAGAGAATGTGTTCAACAGTTGGCAATAACGGATATTGGTGGAACAAATGGACTGACTATAATTATGAACAAATTGGACGAAATTTACTTACTGGATGAGAACATGATAGCATATCTGTCATTTAAGGACTTTTATTCATACAAAAAGGCAACTGGAGTTAATATAAATTAATTTCTGGTACAATATGAATTTTTATACCAAAAATTAAGGAAATTTGGAATTACTCTGCCAGAAGGAGTCCAGGTCTCTTTTATTTTGAATGCAGCAAATGTATCGAAGGAAAATGAAAAATTAGCAAGGACCACATGTTCAAGCTTGATGTATGCAACAATAAAAGATCATTGAAGAAAGTGTTTTCTGATATTTCACCAACGGAATGTAAAACCATCCCTGCTATTAAAGAAGAAGTTGAAACAGTTAATTACAATAGATACAGAAGTATCAAGGAACAAAGAGGATAAAAAATCTATCCTACAGACAGACAAGGTAATATAATGCATTTTATTTTATGTAACTCGACTAACCATTTTGCCCAAGATTGTACGAGTTTCAATTCTAGAAACAGTGTCAACACTGTCGTAGATTCAGACCAGGTGAACTTTACTTTATGTTGATTTGTGTTATCGAACATTGATAAATGATTCTTATTCTAATGTAAAAATGTCCAATCTTGTGAAAGAGACATTGGGTATGGCACTTTTGGACTCTGCTTGTTCACAAACTGTTGCTGAAGAACTTTGGTTTAATGTATTGTTTGATACATTAAATGACCGAGATAAGCAGTTAGTGAAAACTGTTAAGTCTAACAGAATATTTTGTTTTGGAGATGGAATGGAAGTGAAAGCCATTAAAACAGTTAAATTTCCTGTAACAATAGGAGGTATAAAAGGTGTCAGCTTATATTGAGTCTGACATTGGCAAAAATGATTTACCCCTGTTATTAAGTCATAAATCAATGAAAACTATAGGAATACTACTAAATTTAAAAACGACAGCTGTCGCACTTTTGGCAGATACTCTAGAGTGGAAAAAAGAAGAAAGGCTGAGAAAGTACATAGGCAGTTTGCTCATACATCTAAAGAGAAATTAATAGCTTTGGTTAGAGACAGTAAGACATTTCATGATAAGGAATTTCTGAAACAGATCAAAGATGTTTGTGATTCTTGTTCAGTTTGGAAGACCCCCTCTCCCTGACCAGTGGTAGGATTGGCTCTTGGTACCTGGTTTGATGACACTGTATGTTTGGATTTAAAGGAACATCAACATAACCAATGCTGGATTCTGCACCTAATTGATACATCCACTAGGTATTCTGCTGCCAGATTAATAAAGACCAAAAAGAGCAAAGAAAATATTTGCAACATATTTTTTTAGAGTTCCCAAGTGGCTTTTGAGTGACAATGGAAAAGAGTTTAATAATGAGAGCTACCAACAGATGAACAGTAAACTGAATATTGAAACATGCACAACAGCTGTAGAAAGTCCATTTAGCAATGGTATTGTCGAACGTCACAACCTAATAATTGCTGAAGCAATGGAAAAAAAACATTAGATAATGAAAAATGTGAGCCAGAAATAGCTTTGGCTTGGACTGTTAGTGCCAAAAATGCACTTCAGAATCATCTGGATATAGTTCAAATGAGCTTTATTTGGGTCAAATATTAACACCCCTTCAGTTTTGAATAACCGGTTACCTGCATTGGAAACTGCAACAACCATCTGATGTGTATTCAGAATCACAGGTGTGGAAACTGAAAAAATCATTTATGGATTAAATGATGCACATCATTCATGGTGCAAGCAAGTTAATCATGAGTTAAACCGCTTGAAAGAAATGGTGAGTGCATACAACAATGCACTGTTTCTTTGGCATGATACCACTGGTAACTTGATAGGAATTCCGGCAATACGTGTAAATCATTAAGGAAAAGTGATGAATTGAGTCAAGAGGAGAAAACAGAGCTAAAGGTCAAATGATGTGGGTTTCCACCCAAACTCGACCAGATGTATCATTTGATGTGTGTAGAATCAGTAATATTGGAAAATCTCCAAAAGTGAAGTTACTCTTTGAGGCAAACAAGTCACTAATAAAGTTAAAATCAAGGACAGGTTCGGAATCTTTTTCCCCCCGTTTAGGAAACTTTCGGATCTAAATATTGTTTGCTATTCAGATGCCACCTATGCTAATTTGGACGATGGATCTTCACAGGGTGGTGTTATCATCTTTGTTTGTAGCAAGATGAACAGAATGGCTCCTATATGCTGGTCATCAAAAAAACTTGACTGTGTAACAAAAAGTCCATTAGCTTCTGAGACTCTTGCGCTTAGTGAAGCAGCTGATGCTGGCATATTGTTAGCCGCCATGCTTCAAGAGATATTCAGACTACTTAGATTGCCTGAAGTTCTTTGTAAAACGGACATTGCGTCTCTGGTAGAGACATGAAAGTCATAAAATCTTGTGAGTGACTGGTGTGTGAGGGTTGATGTGGCCAGAGTGAAAGAAATGATGATGCAGGAGAAGATCTAAACTGAATGAATCGGAGGCCAAGAACAGGTCGCAGATTGTCTGACAAAGATGTGAGCCTCTTCTGAAATTCTGAGAGACTTGTTGCAATGATGACTTGTTTTACTTTTGTTCTTTTACTTTTTTTTATGGAACTGGAGTCTTCACAAGAAGACACCAGGAATGTTAAGTTATATCCCTTGTATTAAGATATAACAGTTCTATTCCTTTATGATAAGTTTTTTAGAGTGATCTCCCTTGCTTGTTGTTGTTGGTTATTGGCTGGGGAAACAAAGATGGCGGTTTGGACAAACAGACGTGTGTCTCTGACTGGATTTATGTAATGAATAAACTAACATGGACAGTATAGGGAGATGCATGCAGAACAAGAGGCTTCGATGGTATGGTCATGTTGAAAGAATTGATGAGAGTTCTTGTGTTAGTAGATGTAAAACAATTGAGGTAGCAGGGTCAGTTCACAGGGGAAGACCAATGAAAAGATGAAAGTGATAGGGATGGAGAGAAAGAGAGATGAATAAAGACCTGATCAGAGATAGGTTAGCTTGGAAGTCAATTTTTAAAAGCCATCCAACACATGCCATGAATGTTAAACTGAATATGCTGATATTCACATTCTGTTGGCAGCAGTTTCATTGACACCCGAACTTCATATTGGTACAATGCATTAGTGGAGTAGTAGCACTGCGGACACCATCCTTAGGCGTAACATCCTTAGGCGTAACATTGTACCTGGTAGTGCATCCAGCTCTTAGAAAACGTTCTGAAGCTCCTGCTGTTAAACCCCAATTAGAGTCAGGTAATTAGCACACCTGTAGAAGGTAAAATCTATCCTAAACCTTTTTCATATATTTGATCATTCCAGTTTCCTTTTTTGCAATTGAATCAGCATTAAATCAATAAACATACACTGACAATAGAACCCAATGGCAGATTTCACAGCCTTTTTTGTCATAAGGGACGATTCTACTGACAAAGTGGCTGCTGTTTGAATGGATTTGTAGTATTTGTTTTGGCTCCATGCTGTCACTGGCAACAGCACATATCTGCAACACAGGCTTTGCCTTTCTCCTCATTGCCTCCAACCTTAATGATCTGATCTCTTATTTTTTTTTTTACTTCTCCCTGTTTTGGTGCTTTCAGTCTGACCTCTCTTGGTGTGGGCTAGAACATGGCCATCGTAAAGGAAGCCTGTCAACTGTGTTGAGTTTTTCTCATGACGTCATTGATAGGTGGAGTAAGAACCACTATCAATGAAGACCGGAGGTGCTCAAAACGCTTAACACGCATGCGTCCATCTGTAATTAGAGCAATTAGAGTGAATAGACTCAACTCCATAGGATTATTCATTCACTTGGAAATCATTGTTAACTTGTTCCTTTTTTCAAACGTATTTCCTTTTTTATAGATGTCAAGCATAAAAGAAAATAAGAGGAAATTACAACATGGCCTCCAACAATTAAGGCATTGCATTAAAGTTTGAATTTCAAGTCTTAAAATAATAAATTAGAATTTTATTTCGGGATAAAAATACAATTTTAGATTAATTAATAAGTTTCGTCTGAAATGTGTGCGAAAATCCAACGAAATAAGCGAGATATTCAAATAATATATTGTAAATAAACTGTCCGTTTGGGGAAAAACATCCCCTCCCCCCCCCCCCAAACACTTGACTGTTTTAATGTATTACAAATTTTTACTATATTGTAAATTAACTGTTTGTTTTGCAAAAAAAAACCCCAAAAAGACACACATTTTAATTTATTTCAATAAATGTTCTATTAATTAATTATTTTGAATTATTGATTTTGTGTTACTTAATTCGTAATCTTTCATGTTTGATTTACTTTTAAGCTAAAAAAAAATCCAGGATTGTCTGCCGTAGGCGCTTATTCGTAATACTCCACCACCTGTTTTTCTCAATCTTTTTACTGACCACATTTTGTTTTTTTCGGTGTATCATGTTGCTAGAGAATTCAGTGTTTTGGGGAAATTTTTAAATTCATTTTTCTGTGTACAATTACCTATCATGTCGCTAAAGAATTTGAGGGTTTAGTATAATAGAAATACAAAAGTAGTTTAATTGTTAGAAATTAAAATTGCTACTCATGCAGCATTCTGGATTAAAGAGAGAATCAAGAAACATCATTTATTCTTTTCGGAAATTAGAGCAACTCTTATCAAATTATTCAGATAAAACTTATGATATTGAAATGTTCATATTAAGAATAAAACTCCCTAAGAAAATGGATTTGTCTTCTTGTGTTCATAAACTAAGGGATATTTCCATGCAGTGTAACTGATACTCGTCTTTTCATTCGATGTAAACCGGAAAGAATTATTTAAAGAATGAATATTAAATCAGACAAATTATTTTTCAAAGAAAAATGTTCATGTTTTAAAATTTCCAAAATTTATGACAACACCATTTTATTATTAAGTATTAATTTAATGTTTGCTGTCTAGCCTATGCAAAGTACACAAAATAATACATTTGCACTAAGATTTCTAATAAAATAATGGGTTAATTATATTCCATAATCGTTAATTAATAAATACTGAAAATTTCATTAAAATTGGTTGGTTTGCTGAATTTTTAAGTGAATGGACAGATCAAAATGCCTATAGTCTGACTGTTCGACAGATCTTTATAGCATGACATAATTTTCCAGCACTCTGGCCTCCTTTACGAAGGCCGTGGCTGGCCCCACAGTCGCTGTAATCAATGCAGGTTCGGGTGAAAGGGAGGGGTCATCTTTCAAGATAATTTTTGCTCGGGCCTTGTAGTGAGGAAACGTTAATCTACTACATTCGAGAAGAAGCATGTAAGAGCTGTTGGACATTGTCGGGCAGCCCATATACAAATGTGGCTGCAAGGCCTTGCTCTGCTATACGATTGAATGGCACAGAAAGCTTCCACAAGTCCATCAGGAAAACGTTAACAGTCTCACTTGGACACATGTTGCATACCACAAACTTTGCACAGACTGCATACCAATCCAAGGCGAATGTTGCAAATAATTGTAATTGCAATACTTCATTTATAGAGATGAAATCTCCATTATTCCTCACTAAACTGCTGGTAGATTACAAATGCACCACTTGTTACATGCATGGGATCATGCATTCCATTCTCTTCACAAGCTCAGCTTCTTTCTCAATCCATTCAATAATAGATTTGTTGCTAAACACCTTTAAACCAAACTTATTTTATAGCTTGTAGCAGTCATTTAAAATTTTACTACACACACGCACAAACCTTTTTGGCAATTGTCCATAATCAAGCCCCAAATTTTTTTTAATAAGGCAGATAAGTGTAAACTTTAAAATTTATTTCTTAGCACATAAAAAAATGCATATTGTTCACTGAATTGCAAAAAATTAAGTCTCTGTTCTGGACAATTTCCAACTTTTTGACACAAAAAATAAATGTTCAACGTTCTTTTTCGACAAAAGAGAAGTTTTAACAGAATTTAAGAAAATTAAAAGCAAAAATCGTTAAATCATACGAGTTGATACTTTAATTACAAATTATCGAAAAGAAAATTCGTCTGCAATGAGTAAATGTCTGACATAAAGTTCAATTTGATATATATCAAAAAATAAATTGTAATTTTATTTGAAGACCATTTCAGACCAAGAATTTATTTTATCTAACATGTGGATCAGATATTCCAACGGTCCCGATAGTACAATTTGACCCTAACTTCATATCTAAAGAAACTGACTTCCCAATGTTTTGTTTCATACTTCATCATCATTATCATATTCTGTTTAACGTCTGTTTTGCACGCTAGCATGCATTAGATGGCTTTAAGAAATTGACTTCTAAAGTAATCCATCTGTGGTCAGGTCTTTATTTATCCCTCTTTCCCTCAGGTCCATTTTTATCACTTCCTCCCATATTTTCATTGGCCTTCCCGTGAACTAATCCTACTATCTCAACTGTTCTTCATCTACTAACTCAAGAACTCATCTATTCTTTCAACGTGCGCATATCATCGAAGTTTGCACACACTGTCCAGATTTGATCTTCTTCTGAGGTCATCAGAACTAAGCCTGTCTTTAAGACTCACATTACACATCTATTCTATCATTCTCATATCATTTCTCTCCATGCAATGCATGTCCTCAACCTTCACTGGCTATATTTCACTTCCATACATTATCACACTGTGTACACATGTCTGATAGATTCTTCTCTTGGTCAACAGTGGTAATGCTCTGCTGGTTAGTAATGACAGAAGTTCCCTGAACTTACTTCATCCACTCCTAATTCTTGCAATCACACTAGCAGCTGCTCTGCCTTGTGCTCTGATAGTATCACCAAGGTCACAAAATTTCTTGTATTTATATCAATTTTTTTTTTACAGAATTTCATTCAACTTAAAAAATTGTTAGAACTTATTCTAACAGTTATGGCAATTTTAGGTTCGGTATTCGTTTCATTTTTTCAATTTTCCTTGATACCGAGTTTCTGGATTGGTTTTGTTTTTTTATTTAGTCTTTTTCTTTTAAGGAAGCCATTCGTTCTCTTGTGTGATGATTAGTTATTAGTCCACATCTCCTTGAATTATGCCATTATTACAATAAGGAATTGGTCAATTTGTGACTCGATGATTCTCTTATTTAAGGCATTAACTGTTGAAATCATCATCATCATCATCATCATCATCATCATCATCATCATCATCATCATCATCATCATCAGCTGTTTAACATCCATTTTACATGCTGGTATGTATTGAACAACTTTTAGAAATTGACTTTCAAACTACCCTATCTCTGGCTAGGTCTTTATTTATCCCTTTGTTTCGCGAATCCATCTTCCCATGTTTTCCTTGGGCTTCCCCTGCTACGTCAACTGTTCTGCACCTACTAATTCAAGAACTCTCATCCATTTTTTTTTAATGTGACCAAACCAACAAAGTTTCCTGTTCTGCATATAAAAAGTAAATAAACACTAGAAATTCCAGATCCACATCTTGTAAGAATTTAATTATTTGCTGCTTATGGTTGTCTGGCACAAACACAGACTAAAACAGTTTGTTTTTTTTTTTGGGGGGGGGGAGGCTTGCCACCCGGACTTATAGAGGAAATTTCATCAGGTCCAACACTTTTATAAATACCCAACTTGAATAATAATAATAATAATAATAATAATAATAATAATAATTGGAAGATTGGAAAAGAATATCTGAGAACAACAAGAAAGCTCTTAGAAACGAAATTATATAGCAGAAACCTAATAAAAGGAATAAATACCTGGGCAGTATCACTAATAAGATACTCTGGACCATTCATAAGCTGGACAAAAGAAGAACTCAGGCACCTTGACCAGAGGACTAGAAAATTAATGACCATGCACAACGCACTACATCCAAAAGACGATACAGACAGACTCTATGTGAAAGGAAATGAAGGGGGAAGAGGACTGGTAAGTATAGAAGACAGTGTGGACGACACTAAAAGGGAAGACTGAGACCATACAACGGACGGCAATGATAAAAACAGCTGACATATTAAGGAAAATCCTGTAATGTGGAAACCTTTCCACATAAGCTACGAAGACTAACCAATCACATGCAAGGTGCAATAGGAAGAAAACAAAACCACATAAAGAACACCACAAGAAGCCAAGGAACAGAAACTGCAAAAAATTTCATAAACTACCTCCCTCTCAAAGTTATGGCACCAGCTCCGGCTGATACCACACAAAACAGTTGTGAAGGGTCAAGGAGGATGGAAAGACCGAGGAGGGATAGCACTAACCAAACCTCTGCTGGAAGAGTGCGGAGAGCACTGGGACATTAGGGAGGCTTATTGCCATCCAAATCCTAGAGAAGACAAATGGTCGTTTGCCAACGAGAAATCGATGGTAAGTGTCTGTTGTGATAACACAAATTCATTTGCAAAGATAATTGAAAGAGTTGGCGAGTACTGGAAATCTGGGGATACTTGTTGTCACCAAGACTCCAGAGAATGCCACCGGTTATTATCAGTGAATAATCTCTGATCATGACCTGTGTGAAAACTCCTAGTGAGTACAAATAATAATAATGATTTTGCCGTCCCAGAAACATGAAGCAAATACAGGGAACTGAAAGGGATATGGAACATGAAATAATCGTAAGACACTAGGAACAGTCCCAAAAAACCTGGAAAAAAGACGAGGAGAAATTGGAATCAAAGGGAAGATTAAGACCGTACAACGGGCGACAATAATGAAAGCAGCTGAAATCTTATGAAAAATCTCCAAATGCATAAACCCACCCACATAAACTACGAACACTAACCAGCCATGTTGGAAGTTGCAACTGAAATAAAACAAAAACATGGACAGAACACAAGTACATAATAATCATAATAATGATTTTAGCCCTAAATGTGTAGTTTATCCATAATTTTCTTGTACACACCCCATAACAAATCTCTTCTGATAAGAAGATTGAAAAAAACAAACAAAACAAAACTGCTAAAACACCAGCTGTTTCAAAATTCACCTGTTTTATCCATTTCTTTTTTACTCTAACATTTATTGTTAATTTTAGTTTCTGATTTTACATATTTGAATGCATTTAATACTTATGATAATCCTATTGTAATGATTACATCTTTCAGTTACTTTCAATGTTTTCCATACTTGAAGCATTCTAATAGTTTTTCCATACTTGAAGCATTCTAATAGTTTTTCTATACTTGAAGCATTCTAATAGTTTTTCTATACTTGAAGCATTCTAATAGTTTTTCTATACTTGAAGCATTCTAATAGTTTTTCTATACTTGAAGCATTCTAATAGTTTTCCATACTTGAAGCATTCTAATAGTTTTCCATACTTGAAGCATTCTAATAGTTTTTCTATACTTGAAGCATTCTAATAGTTTTCCATACTTGAAGCATTCTAATAGTTTTCCATACTTGAAGCATTCTAATAGTTTTCCATACTTGAAGCATTCTAATAGTTTTCCATACTTGAAGCATTCTAATAGTTTTCCATACTTGATAATAATACCAAATCTCTTCCCAAGCTTTATCCTCTTCTTTTCTTTTACAAGAAAGCCGATTACACATTTTTTAACTAAATCTGTCCATTTGTATTATTTTGATTATTCCAACTATTCTCATCTTGGTTGTTGTATTCACAATATTTTGGCTGATGTAACCTCCAACCATCGTAAGGTGCATTTTTTTCAAACTTGAAAATCTGTATGGAATTTCAAACTGAACAAACGATGCATATGTTGGGCGACAATGGCTGCTTAAACAGACCTAATATAGAATTAAATACAATATCGGAACCAATAATTATAAATAGATTAGAACACCAGTCAGAAAATTGCAATATGAGTCATGATAAAAAATAGTTTTATATTAATACTACACATCTCGAACAGATTAGGTTTAAGGCTCCCCACGATGTAATAGTTAAAAGCGTTGCTTAACAATCAATTCCAAATGACAGTCTTCTGGATGTTGAAGATTAAAATCATTATTACAGGCGATAATAACTAAAAATAACATAAAATTAATATTTCTGCTTTGCCATGAGTGAGGGAATGAGAACAATCTACCTCCATAGTAAAAGGTCCCGTTCAAAATGATGTACAGGTTTTAGAGTTTGACTACTAGGTTTCCAAGCTCGGAAAGATTCACCTGAAGAAAGTTTGAGGTTGTGACAATAACAACCCAAATCAGCATAGTAGTCTGAATAATCCAAATAATATAAATTATCAATCCTCATCTAAAATATTCTGAAACAGATTTCCATTATTTTTCAATATAATTTACCTATGTTATTTGAGTTTCTATTGAATATTTTATATAGTTTGTTTTTAATGGAAAAACTTTTTTTTTAACATAGTTCACCCTCAAGCAAGACAAGTTGCCACTGTAGATGTAAGGGGCTACTGAGAATTAGGGTGAAAGTTTTGGGGGTCATCCTAAATTGGAAGCTGTGCAGCGAGATGGTTATCTATGAGTTTTAAGAAAAATATTTCTTATATTTGTTTTCACATTTTTATATCGTTTTCTTTTTGTTGTTGTTATTTTTCGTATCTGTTTTTGTTGTGTATTTTATATTGATTTTAACTCTACTGATTTTATGGCAGTTTCAGTTCCATTTATTCAGTTCAATGTTAGATCTAAAAAAATCAATTTCTTTTACATTTGTGCTGATTTCTATTAAAATGTCACATCAGATATTTTAATTATTTGTTCTTTGAGTTTTTTCCGCAAACCGCCGCCCAACCCCCGCACTCTCGCTGCCGCCAGCATTTGGGCTCATGTGACACAATCGCTGTCATTTATAAACAGAATATTCTTCGTTATTAACAATTAGCATATATCCCCCCCCCCCAATACATGCTTTTTGTTTATTAATTATTTACCTAACGAAATAAAATAAAGATTGATGGATTTTCCGCAAACCGCCGCCCAACTCCCGCACTCTCGCTGCCGCCAGCATTTGGGCTCATGTGACACAATTGCTGTCATTTATAAACAGAATATTCTTCGTTATTAACAATTAGCATATATCCCCACCGCCAATACATTTATTTTGTTTATTAATAATTTACCTTACGAAATAGAATGAAGGGTGATGGATTTTCCGCAAACCGCCGCCCAACCCCCGCATTCTCGCTGCCGCCAGCATTTTGACTCACATGACTCAATCGTAGTCACCTATGAACAGAATAGTCTTCCGTATTAACAATTAGCATATATCCCCCCCACCCCAATACATGTTTTTGTTTATTAATTATTTACCTTACGAAATAGAATGAAGATTGATGGATTTTCCGCAAACCGCCGCCCAACCCCCGCACTCTCGCTGCCGCCAGCATTTGGGCTCACGTGACTCAATCGTAGTCATTTATAAACAGAATAGTCTTCCGTATAAACAATTAGCATATATCCCCCCACCCCCAATACATTTTTTTTGTTAATTAATTATTTACCTTACGAAATAGAATAAAGATTGATGCATTTTCCGCAAACCACTGCCCAACCCCTGCACTCTCGCTGCCGCCAGCATTTTGGCTCACGTGACTCAATTGTAGTCACTTATAAACAGAATAGTCTTCCGTATTAACAATTAGCATATCCCACCCCAATACATTTTTTTGTTTATTAATTATTTACCTTACGAAATAGAATGTCAGTTGATGGATTTTTTGTCAACCGCCGCCCAACCCCCGCACTCGCTGCCGCCAGCATTTTGGCCAATGTGACACAATTGCCGTCATTTATAAACAGAATATCCTTCGTTATTAACACTTAGCATATATCCCCCCCCCCCAATACATTTTTTTTTGTTTATTATTTTGTTACCTTACGAAATACAATGACGGTTGATGGATTTTCCCTTCTGAGTATATTCCCACTGAAAACATAAATGTTTCAAATTCTTTACAATCGGGTAAATAATTAATAAACAAAAAGCATGTATTGGAGGGGGATATATGCTAATTGTTAATACGGAAGACTATTCTGTACATAAGTGACTACGATTGAGTCACGTGAGCCAAAATGGTGGCGCCAGGGGGGGTGGGCGGGGGTTAAAAGTGCCACCTATTATTTTTTTTGTAATCTTAAAAATAAAATTTCAACATGACATGTATCGATCATTAAAAAAAAATTTTTTTTTTGTACCTTAACTAGTAAATAAATAAATCTTTTTACTCTTTTTATACATTAAAATTATAATTGTATGCTGTTTTGTCTTTCGGTAGTAGTAATTTTGAATTACCCTATACGAAAAAATATTGTCCCGTTTTCTGCAAAAGCTAAAAACGTAACTATTATGCTGATATAGCAAGCAGCATCTGGTTATAAAATGTTAAGCAGCTAGTTTTGTAAACTTCGTTTACGGACTTATTTTGAAAAAAAAACAAAAAAAAAACACACACACACACACACACACAAAAATTAAAAGACAAAACATACTTTTTGTGCTTAAAAAAGTTAATGCGGTTTGGTTCATTTATAAAACAGTGGTTCCTTCGAGAAATACTGGTTTTCAAATATACTCAACTTTCGAACTTTAATACGAATATTAATGACTTTCTACTCGCCAATTTAAAAAAAAAAAAGATTCTACTTTTTTTAGGCGATTACGTGTGAACACCTTAAAAGTCTTGGCGGAAAAAAGAAAAACAACCAAAAATTATTTAAAATTTAAAGTGGGGAAATCAGTTTCTCATATAAATTTAATCTTAAATTTATCTTTCATTTCCCGGGCATTCTTGCTTTTTAGTGCAATTTAAGAAATATTTTTTCAAGTTGAATACTTGATATAAAGTAAATAATTACTCTACCACTAACTCTAGGTTCGAGTGACAAACTCACCCCCTAAAAATGCCTTCTCTTGAACGTGTCATACCATTAACTTTAAATCTGAGTGCCCCCCCCCCATAAAAAACTCCCTAACACTAAATTCGAATGGCAGCCTCCATCCAAAACAAAAACTATTTTATAACCTTATCACTAACACTAAGTCCGAGTGGCAAAAAGCCCATTAAAACCCACACATAATCGCCTAAAAAAAAAGAAAGAAAAAAGCAGACCCCATAAAGGAAAATGCACAGGATTTATCTCCTATAGAAAAAAATTGAGAATCGCCCGGAAATGATGAATTATTTTGCATTAAATTTATGTGAAAATAATCCCCTACTCTAAATTCTAAAATAATTGTTTTCTTTCTTTCTGCTAAGTTCACATGTAATTGCCCCTAGCCTTACCACTAACCCGAAGTCCGAGTGGCAAACTCCCCCTCCTCTCACAAAGACCCTCTTAAAACCACACATAATTGTCTAAAAGAAAGAAAAAAAAGCTGACCCCCCCCCCCCCCCCCAAAAAAAAAACAAGAAAAACGCACAGGATTTATCTCCCATAGAAAAAAATTCATTAACTTCAAAACGCTATAATGGCCCTTAAATGAGGGATTATATTTTACATTAAATTTATATTTGAAACTAATTCCCAGTCTTAATTCTAAAATAATTTTTTTTGCTTTTTTTCTTTCTGACAAATTTTTCAGGGTGTTCACATGTAATTGCCTAAAAAAAGGTAGTATCTCATATTTTGGGGATGCAAGGGGGTGATTTAGCAGAAGATGTTAATCTACAATAATACCAAAGAAATCTTGCAATATATTCATTTTTAAACAGTCCTAGTATTAGATTTTAGTTTCTTGTACATAAAATGTATTAAATTCAACTTTGAGTTCTCTAACTTCTTTTTTTTAATGGATACATGATATTTTTTAAGGTATTGCAGCATATTTGTGTGCATTTACTGCAGATTACTTGGAAGCCATTTATTTCTGGAGATTTTCAGTGGCATATTCTGATTCCTTGTACAAAAATATGGAAAATTTATTGCTTAATCTTGTGTTTGAATAAATATATAACATTTTTACTGAAAAATTAGTGTAAAAAATGTGATGAAACACATATGGACTTAAAGAATTGAAAATATCCAATTGTGCAAGGCATAAAAATAGTCATAACTTCCTTTTTTTTAGTAAGATTTAAAAAAATTAAGAAGATTCTTTCTTAGATCATCAAACTCTCAATTATTGAGATATTTTAAGCAATTTAAATTTTTTCATGTGTATTGCGAGTTGAACTATCAGAGTGTTGAGAGTAACCAGCGAAATTAGTAAGACTGGTCTGTCAGGATCATGGAAGATGCACATCAATGCAATAGCAGATTGTTTACCTATATTTGCTGCCACAAGTTACCCAAACTACCTAAATTCTACCTTTCAGAAGTTCATGTGTAGATAGCATGCTATCTGGCGAAAGGACAAGTTTTGGGCAGGTCTGGGTTGTAACTTGGTCATCAATCAAACGCTCATGAAGATTTCTCAAAAGTACAGAGATGCTGAGATATCTAGACACCAAAGGATTATCTGGAGAATGTCTTTACATGTATCCTCACCCGACAACCGTGCATTATATTATTTTTGCGGCATGCAGTATTGTAGCAGCAATACGGTGGCAACAGCAACTGCTATTACGATTTTGAATCTGTGCTTAATTCATAAGCTCGAGGCTGATTGGTGCAGGCATTTAACTTCCCTTCCAGCTTGCCCAATCAGAGACCATCTCTCCTGTGAGCTGACCACGTGACAAGAGACTATAAAAGAGATCGCACAGCATTCACTTCCTTTATTTCTTTGGCACTGTCAACAACAGTTGCTCGGACCAGCCCTCAAATTTATCTCTTGGGACTCAAGACATGGCCCCGAGTTCGACTTTGGCAAGAAGACAAGTATCCAAAATGAGTTTCACCCCTGTGTACAGACACATATCCTTACTACAAAAACTCTTTTCTTTCTCTTACTTCGGGACATTCATTTAACCATGTGGACTTTCTAACTTTTCCTCTTTGTCCATATTCATGAACGAATTCATTCACTAAGATTCTCCTTTTTCATTTCTCCTTTTATTCACATATTTACAAAGACGACCCAAAAAGTTGTTTTATGTATTAGAAACGGACTTTGTCTCATTTTCTATAGTATATCATTAGTGAACAACACAAGGATGCATTTTTCACCGTTTGTAGGATATTGTTGTCAAAATGGCAAGTGATATTTTCCTATTGTAACAGCAAAGAGACTGGCATTATCAAAGGTTGTCAAGGTTGATGAAGACAGGACAATTGATTCAACTCTTTTATTTCAGAGGTTCTTGTTTGTGTCGCAAACTAGTGAGCTAAATTTAGATGAAGTGATTAAGTATGTGCTTTCTCACCCTCTTTCTTTGAATATAAGCATCAACTACGAAAGTCAGAAAACACATGCTTCTAGAGCAGTGATTCGCAACTGCCGTGTCTTGCCTCCCTCAAGTGTGTCGCAAAACTTTGTGACGAACACCTGAAAACACGGACAATGTGCATAAACCTCGGTTTCATGTTCTACTAATATCCCCTGTAAGAAAGAATTTCCTTTCTCCAATGAATATGCACACATCCAAAGTCCACCAATCAGTGACAGTCACCAACCTTTGCACTTTTCACTCAAGGTCGATCAGTTGCACATGAGGCGTCAGTGTGGTGTGGTGTGTGTGTGTGTGTGTGGTGTTGTTCCGCCTTGGTTGTGTTTTCGCGCGCGTAGTGCCGGTTGCCAAATTAACTTTGCTGTGTTTTAAATTACTGTCATTCTTAAACAATTATTAGTAAAGAGATGGAGGTAATGGGGTATATTTAGTTAATAAATTATACTAGTTAGAACAGACTTTACCAATCTGTCGTTACGGCAAATCTGTTCGTTTATCAGTAAAGAGATGTAGCCAACTAGATGTATTTAATTAAGAAATTATGCTGGTTAGAACAGACTTACAAATCTGCTGTCACGACAAATCTGTTCGGTTAAAAGTGTGACACTTCTTTAGTTGAGTTGTGAAGCAGAATTTATTTGTTTTCAACTTTGAAAAGTTACATGCAAGACAGCGGCAGACAATCAACCGGAACAAATTCAGACAAAAAAACCTCAAGGAAGTGCGTGCGTGCGTGCAAAAGGCTCCCGAGATACTCAACAGACTACTGTAAAGTTTGTTTTCTGAATCCTCCATCTTTTGGATGAGAAATATTGAAAAATTGGAAAAACAACATTGATTTCTTCATATAGAACGGACCCTAAACGTGTGACAGGGGTTCCTAAATTTGTTCGCCTTTTGGCATATTGTACGGTTTGTGCATGTGCAATGTGCCAGACACAGCCCGAGTTCTAACAACATTAACGTGATCTATATTTTTCAGTTTTTATACTCTCTTCATTTGGTGCCTTTGTTAACGACAAAGGACCGAGACCTAGAGAATTTTTTTTTTTTAACGGTGACCTAAATATACATCGAAGTGGTGAGGGGGACGACCAGGGAAAACAGTTGAATATTTGCCCTGGGCGGGGGGGGGGGGGGTTAGTGAGAGCGGGGTGAGGGGAAGACAGTAGAGAGAGGGAGGGCGACTAGGGTGAGGGGGCGACCGGGGAAGAGACAACTTTTGTAGCGGGCAACCAGGGAAGAAAGATTGTTACACTTTTGCTTGCAGAGAGGCAGAGGAAAACGGAAGAGGAGGGGAGCCCTGAGCAACGCAGGGTACCCCCTGACAATATTTTACATAACAATGCTTTTCTTTCAGAAAATCTATTTTATTAAGATATGTTAATTTTTGGATTGTTTGCCGCTGTCTTGAATGTAAATTCTGCTTCATAACTCAACAAAATTGTTTACAAGTTGCTTACGTCGAACTCAATCGTACTACACACTCAATTTTAACCTCTAAATTACAGATGATTTTAAACTAAATTAGCTTGTGACTAATCATAACTAGAGTTGAACGCTGTTTTCTGTGCTTTAATATTTTTCAATTTGTTTAGCTTAGAATCAGTGTTTACATACTTTCAAACTATTGTTTTTAGCTTGCAATACTCGAGTTAAATTATATAGTGAATTAAGTTTATTCAGCTTTTGTTATTGTATTGGTAGAATAAAGATTAATTTTTTTTCATATATTTCAAAAGGTGATTAAGTCAAAAATTTTTTGAACACTACTTAATGTTCCAGTTGACACAGGAGGTTGACCGTTGACTCATGAATCAGTTTAACACTGCCTGTTGTTTACAGTTGTTAGTTAGAGAATGCACATGTTAATTGGTTATAAATACCCCAATGGATAAAAGTTATGTCAGTAGAAAGGAAGAAATGACGGTATTGTACATGAAATGCTAGCAAAATTTATAACATATTGTATGAATAGTTATTGTTATGAAAAGAAGACGTAATAATGTGATGTATGTTGCAATATTTAGGAATGAAAATAAACCTAATTTCTATTTGTTTTGTAATATTAAACTTGTTCGAAATGTACTTAGCTTGACTGTATTGTTGACGGAATCATCTCGCTTAATAATGTCATCATGTAAACGGAAGCTCTGTATAAATGTACAGAAGCAGCAAAACATTTTACTGATGGAGAAGAACGGATCGATTTGGTTAAAGAATTTAATAAATTTTTTTTTTTCTACGAAGATGTTATTTATGTAGCCTAAAGAATGTACTGATAAGTCATGTAGAGTGAACACCAACAGTTAAGATGAGAATTGTAGCAGGTAATCTATTCATGAAAGTGAACCTAGAGGCTCCCATATCCGGAATAATGTTTAGATGTTAATTGTAGCTGACTGCATCATCAAGAAAGTGACTTTACAGGCTACCATACAAGTCTTGTAAACAATGGAATCGAAGGCTGCACTGTCTGTGATACTGTTATGTGTTCGAAAATGATGTTGAAGCCTTTAAAATGTAATGAATGTGAGTATGGAAGGTTGTATGCACGAAATGGTAAATTATGATAATGATTTAAAATTTGAAAAAAGAGATTAATTGGAAGTAAAATTGCGTCAAACTTGGGAGAAATAGATGGAGGACACCATTTGAATCAAGTTTGGTTAAAAGTTGAGGCGAAATTCCAGAATGTGAATAGATTTAAGTGAAATAGTAAGAAATCGTTAGGCGCAAACTCGTTATTCTGTTATTCGTGTAATCTTTATGAAGGGAGCGTTTCTTCTTTAGTTTATGATACCTATGTTATAAGTAGTATGTTTTGATGATTTAAAATTGGTGTTTCGAATATTAGTTCCTTATTTAATATTATCTACAGTGTGTAAGAGTTGTATGGTAGGAGTATAATATTAGGGGGAAAATAAGTATGCTACCCTCTGTATTACGTTTTTTTGGAGAGTCAGACATAGGGGTCTAATAATAGTATTTAATATTTGAGGATGATATTAAATGAAAGTTTCTTGAAACAGGCGCAAATGAATAGAGTGGTGAGTTTAGTAGCTTATGATGCATGTGGTTATTTTCTTACTATAGTTAAAGTAGGAGGGGGAAAAGTTTTTACTTTATATAGAAGATTAACTGATTATTTATTATTTTCATCTCATGTTACTTACAAATTATTTTATTTATTAAAAGCAAAACTATAATAGTGTAAAGTACTAACCCAAACTAAAAATTCTATTCACAAAATAATTTAATTTCGTAAAAATCCAGTAGAATGTACTCACTTACAGTTTTTAATAAAACGTTTATCTGAAATCCATATACAATAAAGATAACTCTAGAAATACAAACACATGCATGTTCAAAGTGTGCTTAATTTTTAACTAAAGGAAAGCAAACATTAAAACAAAACATTTCAAAATAAATTCATATCAACATGCTGAAACAAAAATAAAAGTAATAACTTCCAGACAGCACAGTTTAAATAATTGAATAGTACTACTCAATGACCTTATTAAAAAAAAAAATTTTAATAAAACTTTTCAATTTATTATCTTATTTCTTACGACTGATATTTTTCAAACTCTAAAAACTTTTATTCAACTGAAATATATCTAAAATTATAAAATCTATTTTATGTTTTTATTTAAACTAAAAATATAATTCAATATATTTTGTATTTAAATTTTAATTAAAATACGTATTTTTAACATTATGTGGCACAAGGAATGCAGAAGTGCCTTTTTTGCGCAATCCTGAACCAGACTTGACTAAAAAGATATAGCCAGAATATCTTTCTGCTACGCTGATATTTTCCTCAAACCAATTAAAATGGCACTGTGCTATGACTATAACTGAAAGTAGAAGTTGTTAATCCCCCCCCATTCCCATGCTGAAGTGACTCATCCGTGACAGTGCAAACAAGCCAATGGTTAAATCTGTCAGAGTTCTCCCGAAGTGATGACTTGCAACAGCAAGAGAAGGTGGGAGGGATGCCTTTTTAAATGACAGTCTGTGTTTTAATTTTACTTTCTCTCTTTTCTGTAGTGAATTATTTTCACTTTTGCATTAGATGCCCACTGAAGTTGTCGCTTAGTTGGCCACTACGATGAGTGGTGAATAATACCAAGAAGAATTTTGAGCAAAATGGAATCTTAAGAAATAAATTATATATTTATTAAAAAAACAAAAGTCTTATTCTTATTCAAATTTCCATTTCAGCTGCAAACTCAATGATTCCTAGTCCCGGTGGATTTTCTGACTCTGCAGAGAATTAAGGTTAAAACAAATTCTTGTTCACCACACTATTGAAGATTTTCCAGAAATCACAAGTACCTAGTTTCTGCGACTGAATGCGTTTTCTGCTCATCTGTGTATACCTTCTCTTTGCTTCGCCTATCACAGTCTTACAATTTTTTCTTGACTCTATAAATTTCTGTCTATTAGTAGTTGACTTATGGCGGTCGAATTGTCAGAATGGTTGTTGCCCCTGACCAATAGCAGCTGCACATTTTGAGGTCAACCATTGTGAAGAGTGGGGCTTGCTGTAGAATTTTAGCATGGGGATATGTGCTTCAATGCCTGCTTTGACCCATTCGGTTACCTCATTTGCGCACTGATTAGCAGGGAGGGAAAATGTTTCACTCCATGGAGCGTCTCTGATGTGATCTCTGATGGAATCAAAATCAGCCGGCTTGTAGTATCTCGTCGTTTTGAGCAACAGCTCGTGAGCTTTGTGATGAGATTTTAGGGTGATATCAATCATTACCACAAGGTGATCAGCGTTCCTGAGCAGGCTATGGGCATTTGTCACACAAGCCTCGGGCAGTGAGGTCAAGCAGGGAAGAAGGTCGGGAAAGTGACAGTCTGTGAGAGAGAGTGCGCCATGGAGAAATAGCTGAAGAATCCAAGCCAGTAACGGTGATGTGCATTAAAATCCCTAAATACATGTATTTGGGCACTCGAGTCAAGTGAGAGTGTTGTATCTATGCTTTCAGACAAAGTTAAGCAGGGTACAGTCCTGGGTCGAAGGAGAATGGCATAAGAAATATAAGTAACTAATGCATTTTTGTTTTAATAATTTAATCATGAAGTTTGTCATGTTAAAAAAATCATTTTAAAAAGCAAGAATTGCTATGTATGCATTTCCGTTGACAGCAATAACATTTTTTCATTCTTTTTCTCTCTTTATGTCATAAGTCTGTGTGTCCTCATTCATAATGAACACAGCAATGTGATTGATTAAAGAACCACAATAATTTTCCAATGCAAAATAGTGATGTTTGTTGTGAAGTTTCTTTTACAAGAAAATATATCTGGACGGATATAGTATGCAATTAATGAAATCGCTTGGAATTCCTTTTTCATTATGTAAATAACATGGATTGAAAAATTCACTGCCCAGATAGAATCAAGTATCTAATTGCCAGATGCAATCCTATTTAGGTCTGAAGTCGAGAATCCAACCCATTTTTCTTATATATATATATATATATATATATATATATATATATATATATATATATATATATATATATACACATACACACTGAGTTGCTACACAAATGCAATTACATTTCAATCCTAGATCTTGTTAAAAACTATAATGATGAAAATCATACTAATTTGCTGAACCAATCCAAATTAATTTATTGATTCAAACAAATTAGTCTGATGAAAAGCAGCTATCAAAACAATGCCACTAAGACAACATGAAATTGAAAGCCATTTTTATTATAAGTTTTGCTACTGCATCGATTTGGTTCTAAGCAGGCAACATATTTTGGCAGAAGACATTTTATTATCATTACTTTTGAGTAATGTTGCAAAGATTTCTAGAAGTAGTTTGTAATTTCTAAAATTTTTGTTTAACTTTTGGTACTGGCATGAATTAGGTTTTCATCCTTCATTTGTGATGTGATGTCTTAAATATTTTGCTTTGGCAAAAATACACTGAGATTTATTCATGTATATTTGACCAGTCCAAAATAAGTCGAAGTTGCTTTACATGTTGTTAGAGTTTATGTTGGACCAAATTATAATTTCATTTTTATTTCATTTCTTTGTTACTTCGATTTCAAAAACTTCAGTCGTACTCTGAATTGAATCAGAATTGAATGAAACTATTTTTGAAATGAGGTGTTGAACGTGTGATCTTTCATCATCTCCAGTAACTATTTGATGCATTTAACTTAGGGAAATATTTTCAGTTATGCTGAAAAGATTTATTCCATTGTAGGAATACATTAAATTTTGAGTCTAAATAAAGAAAAGAAATGGACCCGAGTTTACTTTCTGGTTGCATTCATTGTTGTTAGGACATAAAAACATTGTTTCTTTATCAAAATAATGACCCAAAATGAATATTTTTTAGATGGCAGAAATCAAACGGATCTTCATTGGTGAATTGTTTGATGGAATCACAAAGTCAGATTTACAGCAAAGATTTTCACGCTTTGGCAAAATTACAGATGTTGAGATTCGAGTTAAAAAAGATGAGACAGGTTAGTAAATTTTTTTAATGTTTTTTTTCTTATCTTTATTTTTGAAATGGTAACAAATTTGGTAATTTTAATTGAATGCTTAATTACACATAGTTTCACTTTTTGTCCTACAACACACACATGAATATATGTTTAATGTTGCTTTAAATTACCTGGTTTGATTGTTTTACAAAATATCAATTTCTTTTGTGTGTTCTAATGTTAATTCCAATCATTTGAGTCAAGGTTTTGATTCTTTAAGTTCATTATATTGTAGTGGAAAGAGGCCAAGTCAAAAGTAATGACAACAAAGTCAATCCATACATAATTGAATATAAATTTTATTTACAACTTGATAGAACAACCAAAAGTAAAGAGTTAAGAAGAACAGATCAAGACAAAAAAGTGTTGTTTTTGTCCGTATGTGTGTGGACTTGTTATGAGTGAGTTTGTGAGACTGTGTCTAAGCTGTTGCTATATTTAGTAGTCCATGACTGTGACTTGTGTTGTTTGGTGAGATGCTGATAGCCAAGGGGCTACGGCCAGAGTTTGTTTGCCCATGGAAAGTCTGTGTAGTAGTATTATAACTTGCAAGGGTTCCTGTGGCAAGTTGAGTATCTAATGGTGACAGCATTTGAGTTTTCGTTTATATAGTCAATGGGAACAGGTGCTCGGCTCCCAGAGGTGACACTTTCCGATTGGTTGATGTTCGATATAGGCAACCAATCGAGATTGAGTATTGTGATAGAATTGATCAATCAGTATTAAGTATTTAAATCAAATAAATATTGAATATTTCAGAGATCGTTTCTCTGGCGCTGTTGTTGTTGTTATTACTGCTGAAACAGGGGTTCCACAATATATTCAAATATGTATTTATGGTGTAAATTTATGTGTAATTTGTTTCTTGTAGTAATTTTAAAATATTAAAATGTATTTGTATCCTTTGATAATGTTTGTATTTTTCTATTTGGCAGATCTTTAAATTTATCTGTATAAAAGACCCATTACTTATTAATGAAAACACAGTGGCTGGAGTTTGGCATGTATGACCCATTCCTGGTTGTTGTTCTTGTGTGACCTCGTATGCAAAATCTTGATAGGATTAAATGAGTTGATAGCAACAACGACATATGAATGAAGGAGGCCATAAAACATTAGAATAAATAATTTTACATATTTTCATTTTATTATGTCCCTATTGATTCATATAATTTGGTATGTGTTCATTGCTATGTCAGTTTGTTCATTGCTGTGTTTATCTGAGTTCCAACATGTGTGGGTATCTATTATATTTGTAGATCTGTAACTATGACGTTGGCATAAATATGTGTATACCCATTACAACAGGGACTGTACTGGTCAGTGGTGTTAGGTATTTCAATGAAAATGAAGTGAAAGATTTTGTCAATTTCCTTCAGAAAATTTTAATCATTTCAATTTTTTGGATATTTATGAATTTTTGAATAGTTTTCAGCCAATTTATCTGTATTTATAACCAAAGTTAAAACAATGAATTAAAAAGATCTTTTGGATTTATTTTTCGAGCTGCAAATACTGTTATGTTGAGAATCTAATTAAATAGGATTAACATGTAGAAATAACTGGAAATTTATTTCACTCTGAAAAAATTTGGAACCAGAACTTTTATGATTTTTGAAAATTAAGTTTAATGAATTATGTTATTGTTTGGTCCTGAAATTATTGATTGAACCAAATTGTTATAAAATTATAACTAATGATGTTGAAGTAATGTTTTACATGAGGATTTTCCAAAAATTTAAAAGCCAGAAACGACTTTCTATTTGACAATTTAAATGCTTTGAAAAGCTTTTCAAATTTCGAAGGGGCACAAAGTAATTCATTGTCAATCAATTAACATAAATTCTGATTTGTAAGTTATTTGTTTAAATAGGATTAAAAAATGTTTTTTCATTTTATGTGATTGCATTTTTTATTTCAATAAGTATTCAATAGTAAATAATAAAAACAATTCAATGTTTCATAATTGAAGATAAACAGCATTTTTTATAAAGAAATATAAAAAATATTTAGTGTTCTCTGATGGGAATCAAAGCCTCATTCACTGCCTTAGTAGGCTGTTCTGTTATCCACTGTCCCATCACGACAGAGATTATAAAGAATTTAAATGTAAAAATATTCAATTTTTGGCCAGTGATAAAAACGTTATTCTTTGGAAAACAGAACCTTTTTATTTATGTTTTTAAATGTATATAATTTTTTTAATTTATGTTTTTAAATGTATATATTTTTTTTTGTAGAATTGTGACACAATTGAGAAATGCTGATGTTTTTAGATTAGGGACAGAGATGAACCGACTTTGCTTATAAACTCTAATTCTAACAAGAGATTAGTAACTAATTGACAATCAAAATCACTTTTGGGCATGACGTTTGGTTCTGAAATTATTAATTGAACAAAATTGTTTTATTTTATGCGATTTAAAAATAGTAATTCAATGTGTAATTAGGTCAAATAATGTTCAAATTCTGTAATTTTGAAGAAACGTAAAGATTGATCAAATCTAGCAAATAGCTTGAATCAAAAAGAAGAACCGGTGCATACGAAAAATATGTGTCATTTAATAATCCAATTTTTAATGAATGACAGGAAAAATAGTTTCTAGTGTGAGAGTGAGGCTCCATCCCCTTCCTCTATAATTATACCAATCTAAAATATAATATTGATAGGATTAATAAATATTAAAATTGATAAAATCAATTTGAAATTAAATTTAAAATGTAAGAACATATTCTGATGAAACCACTTGTTTATATTGAAACAGATTTAAGTATGTACCTTGTATAGAAAAATGCTATTTAACACCAAAGAATCAGTGAATATACTAGCTTTACTTTATATATAAAAAAAAGAGAAAATATCAATTTTAGTTCTATGAAAAGTAATCTGAAAAGCTTGTGAAAGATTCTTTTTTTGTTTTTCACAGGAAGACTAATTAAAACTTTTGCTTTTGTGGAAATGGAAACTGATGATAACAGTTTAAAGTCATGTAAGTTTTTTGTTGTTTTTTTTTCACGGTAAAACAATTCCTGTATATTGAAATTGGTCATTAAAATAAAGACAAAATATTTTATCTTTATCAACCAAATGATTGTTTTTAAAAGTTTTAAAAACCTGAGTCTGTTTTTTTATAAAATGAGTCATCATCAATATTTTAAAAAGCTTTTCCCTACTATTATATCCTATTCTGTTCATAATCCACATTGTTAATGTGATTTATTTTGATGAGGACTCTAAAACTATTTGTCTATTATAAAGAGCTAACAAAAAGACCCGGTTATACCCGGGATGAATCTTAACACCATGTTATCTTTTCTTATTCTTTTTTTTGTTGTTACATATATAAATTGAATGTTTGGTGTGAGGCCGAAAGATGTACCAGCATTTATTAGGTGAGAGAAGGTGTAAGCACAGTGACATTTATTAAAATAATTTTCAGTAAATTTCCCCAGAATCAATGAGCAAGCCTTGAACCCCATATTATCATTTCTGTTTTTATTTTTTTATTTTTATAACTTTCTGTTTATCGTAAGAATAACAATAAGTAAATAAGACATCAAGACAGGAATTGAAAGGAATAGGAATTGTATTAAGAATACTTGATTATAATAAGTTTGTCGCCATTACCGGTTCTAGGCAGACGTGCTAAGTGGTTATCCTTGGTAAGAGAAAAGGTGTTGACTTCATAGTGACCTGACGATTCCATCCTGTCACTATGGGTGAATCCTGATCAGTCCACAACACCTCCCCCTTAACATTTATTTCTTCCTGGAAATATATCTTTTCCTCTTTTGGTCAATCTCTAGACGTACTGTTGAATTTCTCTTTCTTTTCGTTGAACGTCTTACTTACATAGCAGGAGTAGTAGTAAGGTTTTCAGGAATCGGTACATCAATATCATCATAAAGTACCTTCATGAGTTCCTCATGTGAGGTTTGTTTTTCCACGTATCTGCGTCTCAACTGATTTACATGACGCTTGTTTCCCCACTTCGGACCCTGAATTGGGTCCCATTATCTGTGACAATTTCATCAGGTAATCCAAACCTGGCAAACAGTTCATGCAAAAAATTTATTGTTATGGCAGATGTTGGCTTTTTGCATTTCAGAATCTCTGGCCATTTTGTTAAACTGTCCACCACAATCAAATAATATGCACCATTTAGCAGTCCAGCAAAATCTAAATGTAGTCTAGACTATGGCGTGTCCACTTGGCACAAAATATAACAAAAATACATAAAAGCAATAGAAAAATAAATATACAATTGAAAATAAAATCTTTAAACGCAATGACATTTTTAACCTATACTTAAAACAATTGGTACACGTTCAGGTAAAGATACACATTTTTGTGTGAGACGAAATGAGAATAAACGAATATTTTCTTAATAATGATCAATACAATATTAGGAAATAAATAAATTATTTCTATTATTAATGTATTTATAAAACCGTTAAAACAATATTAATACAATTTTAACTAACATCTTTAAACACAATGAAATATGAAACATGTAAAGTTTTGTTTTAACATCTTTTAATATCGATGACCATATGCGCTAAATCTATCAATGGTTGATCACATGATCTGTGACTCCACACACCATGAAAAAGATAATGTTTTAATGCCCGGAAAGTTTCTGAAACTTTCAATTTTGGAGAAAACAAACTTAAAAATTACTAGTTATTAGATGTAAACAAATGTCAGCACATAAGAGTAAAAAAAGAAAGAAGATAGAAGTGTAAGGCCTCCTCACCTTTCTCTTGTTTGCTTGCCTTTTCAAACAATCTTTTTTTTCCCCGAACTTTGTAAAAATGTTTTGAAGTCTGTCATGTAATGTTATGACCCCCCGCCACCCCTTGTCTAACTTTTATTTTAAAAAATAGTATATCTTTTAATGAATATTCGGTATAGTAAAATTAATGGTGGTTGATGTCGACAGACTTTCACTTAAATTGTATACAACAACTGTGCTTTTAAAATGCTTGATATATATTGAAATATGAGTTAAAATGGTAAAGTGGAAAACGTAAAACTCAACGTTTCACCCAACTGTTGTGTGGGATTTTTCAAGAGAGAAAAGCAAAAAGTGAGAAGATCTGTAATTCGGAGGAATATATATAGTAATCCGGGTATAATAAATTTAAATCTATGTAGGGAGGGAAGATAAACAATTATGTATATACATATACATATATATATATAAAAGCCCATGCAGCAGTTGGGCGAAACATTGAGTTTTAGGGGTTTTCTTTGTTGTTTTTTTTTAACTTAGTTCACCTCAAACAAGGCAAATTGCCACTGTAAACGTAAGGGGCTACTGATAATTAGGATGAAAATTTAGGGAGTCATCCTAAATTGGGAGCTGTGCAGCGAGATACTTGTTCATATTAGTTTGAAATTTCTGTATGTCGGTCCAGTCGGGGAAACAAGAAGCAGGGAGGAAGTTCCAACGGCCGACAGCAGGAGGAAAAAAGCTATTGGAGTAGAAGGCTCTCCGGCATCTGGGGACCTCCACAGTGAATGGATGGGATTTAGCTGATTGTCGGGTTGGGCGAGTGTATTTACGTCGAGGGCACACCAGAGTAGCAAGTTCATCGGAGCACATTCTATTGAAGTACTTGTAAAACAAGCACAAGGATGCAACATTGCGGCGATGGGAGAGGGGCTAGAGCTTGGTGGATAGCGAGGGACTTATTAGATGAGATGCTCTTTTTTGGACCTTGTCTAAGAGAGAGAGACTAGTGGATGGTGCACAAGCTCAGATGTGACAACAATATTCCATGCATGGACGGATGGTGGCTTTGTAAAGATATAGGATACTGTCAGGTGTGAGAAGTTTTTTAGCATAGTAGAGGCAGCCAACTTTCTTTGCAGCAGTCTTGGCAATGTCTTCTATGTATTTGTTCCAGTTCATGTTACCTGTGAATGTTAGACCGAGGAGTTTGAATGTTGGACTTTCAGGTAGGGTGTTATTTGCTATGCCAATCGGTGGTTGAAGAGGTTTTTTGTAGTTGGAAAGTTGGAAAGAAACTTTGTCTTAGCAGCATTAAATGTTACCATCCATTTATGACCCCATTCCACTTCAAAGTGGAGGTCACATTCTAAGGATTCAGCCATTGCCTCGAATATGTGCGCGTCCGTTTTACCCACATGACGAGAATAGAGCGTGGTGTCGTCAGCAAATATACTCATCTCAGATACAATGTCATCAGGGAAGTCGTTTATTAAAATCAGGAACTATAAAGGTCCAAGGATCGATCCCCGGATACATCAGCATTTATGTCATGTTGTTTGGATGAACGGTCATCGAGGACAACCTGGATCTTTCTTTTGGATTGGAAGAATCTAATTATATTAAATATTCGTCCAGTAATACCACATGAATTCATTTTTATGAGGTCCTTTATGCCAGACTATTGTCAAAGGCTTTGGATGTATCAAGCGCTACTGCCCTAGGTTCACCTGCCTTGTCCAGTGTATGGTATATGCGTTCAGAGATGACTGTTAAGATATCCGCAGTAGACCGTGCTTGCCTAAATCCATACTCATGGTCAGAAAGAAGTTTAGGTCTTCCGCTTTTCCATTTTAACTCATACCGTCGGATTATTTTTTTCTTTATATTGTCATATTGAAATACAGCAATTATTAAAAACTAAGCTAGCTAAAAAAAAATTTACATTTGAAAATTTTAAATGTGTGAAATTCGTAACATACATTCAAAACGATTTACGGACGAAATTACTTTAATAAAATTGTTTGTACTTCTATTTTTAAAGGGATATATTTTCTTTTATTCCAAAAAATCATCTGGAAAGACTATTTAAAGTTGTGATCAGTTTTTGTTTGTTTGCATATCTGTTGTTTTTTAATACATCATTTCAAATCAGCATATTTTTTTTATGGCAATGTTGTATGTAACTGTTGGTTGAAATTGTCAGAATGTTGTCATAGATGTGAAACATAAAATAATTTATTCAAATTTGAGCATAAATGTTGTATGTGTTTATGTCAGTCATGTATGAGTGTATTACATTAATCACAATTTTTAATTTTCCTTTCAAGAAGAGATGTATTTCGAAATATTGCTTTTTAAAATGATATAATAATAAAAGAATAAATAAACACACTTTACATGTTGAATTAATGCAATGAAAGCTTCTCTCTCTCTCTCTCGTATATATACAATACCAGTATGTCATTGTAATTTATTATAAAATATTATTTGTTTAAGAGTATAAATATTTAAGGTCTACCTTAAATATTTATACTCTATGAACATTAGTGATGGCCATCTTAAAATCTAAATATGGCTGAAAAGTTTGATATCATTTGTTAATTCAATGCTATTGTTATGATGTGAGTTTTTTTTTTATTATTGGATTTATTGATAATGGCTATGCAATAAATAAGTGTTTTTTTTTTGTCTCATATCGTTTCCAAAAGTGTCTAAACAATTATCTTTGACTTACTTGATTATTTGATAAAACAACACCAAAATAAATTATGTAATTAAATATGATTTCTTTCAACTTATGTACATTATTTTTTTGAGCAGAAATAAAACTGAATGTTTTCTCTACAGGTATCTATTTATTGAATAAAACAAAATGGAAATCTAAAATGTTGTCTGTTGAAATAGCCAAAGAATGTTTCTATCGCAAGTGAGTGTTTCCTTACTAATTATTATTATTTTTTTTTTATTTACTGTTATTTTTTTTAACTCAGCATTAATTATTAATAACTGATATTCTACTTAACAATCCTTGAGATATATTACAATGACCAGAACTGTTATGAATTTTTATATCTTAAAATTAGTTTTGGTTTAAACTTAATTTCTTTGTTTATATTTTAATAATGTGAGTTTCTTATAATGAAGCTGGACTAAATAATTTTCTTTCACAGATTACTTAAACAAATTGCTGATTTGAAACAACAAAAATCTGAAATAAAAGAAAAGGACATAGTAAAGTCTGAAAATATTACAAACTTGGACATGAAAAGTGCTGTCCCGGGTACAAAGGTTCCAGGGTTAAGGGTAAGTTTGTCATTACTAAATAACCTCAGTGATCAAAAATAGTTACCCTCTTCCCCTTTGGAGCATTCCAAATGCAAGCAGCACAAATAACTGATATGTGATCCCCACCGGTTGTCATCTTAATTTTACCACAGTTTTCATTTTCCTCTTCCATTTAATTCCATAAACATTTGCCTTCTGTTCATTATCACTTTCCCAGCCATATGACCATGAAAGAAATAAAACAAGGCGGTAAAGTAAACAAGAATATGTATTTACAAAAAATGCAGAAGTAATGGGTTGCTAAAGACTGCTTATGGATTGGACATAGTAATTTGCTCTGTTACCACCATTATCACTATTCATAGCATCGGGAAGAGTCCATGTAGTGACGTGATAGGGTCGATCACCATGACAGTTATTTTCTAAGTAATTTAAAAATGAATAAAAATATTATTTTAAAAAAATCTCAATTCTAAAACTGGTTTTAAAATATAATATGTGTTATACTTGTCTGCATAGCAGTTATTTTAACATATGTAAATACTGTGCACTGAGGCTAATTTTTGACCAGATTATTGATCATCACATTTAATTTTGAGATGATTAAACTTGAAGTATGCAAAATCATCTGGCACTATCAATCTTGGATATCGGAAATTCTGAAATGTCCTTTCTTGATTGATTCTAAGCTTCATTTTGATACCAATATTGTCATAGTCGGTTGAGTCAATCTTGAATTATAAAATGATGGTATATGTGACAAAAATAAAAATTGAAGCAAAACATAGCGAAAACAAAATCTTAAAAGCTTCATTAATTGCTTCTGCAAGAGATATTACTTTACTACAATGATTCCATAAAAATGAATGACTTAAACAGGCTATTTAAATGAAGAAAAAAAGCATTGCTGTACATTTTGTTTATATTTTTGTTTTATTTTGGACATTTTTATCAGAAAAATTCTTTATGAAAATAATTTAAAATCTAAAATGACTTTTCATTGATTTTTTTTTTTTATTCTTTTGTAGAAATGGGTCATCTCAAAATATGGACGTGCCCTTCCCATTGTTTATATACGTAAGAAAGACAAAAGCAAAATATCCTTTTAGTTTGATAAAAGTTCTAAACAATTTGTACTCTTTATTTAATTTCCAAATACAATGGAATATTAAATATTCAGTGACAAATGAAAGAAAATCATTTTCCGAAATTAAATGATGATCATTTCTTTGATAGATAAAATCATCAAAACAAGTTCAATGAAAAATGAATAATTTAACAACAATAATAGAATTTATTTATAGGTTATAAGAGAAATTATATCATTTAATCTTCTAAGTACTTTGTATTATTATTATTATTATTATTATTATTAATTATTGTTTTAAGAGAGACAATTCTTAACTGTGGCCAAGAAAAAGAAACATTCTCAGCAGAGATTGGCCAGCACATCATTACAAAAATGAATCCAGCAGTTCATTTAAATTCATTTTATTTAAATGGTCTGATAGGTTAAAAAACAACTGAATACCCCCTCTCTCTCTCTCTCTCTCTCTGGTATATATGATCTCAAGAATGTGCGATGAACTTATAATCACCATGGGCTATTGACCCTATGTTAACAAACTTAAATCTACATAAACTTTGTCAATGATATCTATCACTCTCCTCTATAAAAATAGCAATTGATACAACTATATTTATTAATATGGTGATTGTCCCTTAAGAAAAAAGGCATTCCTACAAGATTGCAATGTCTGGTTGTGGCCACTCAAATGGGTCAGAAGCCCAAATTTTCTTTTGCAGAAGCATGTTGCTGTTTGATCAACAATACAGCAATGTTAGATAGGCTATGAACTGCACCACATGTAAAATGATGGCTGTGTGCTTCCAGTCTGTCAAGTCTGCACACGTCATTTTTTCAGCGGCATGGGACTTGTAGAGATATCTGGCCATATAGAACATGCACAACATGCCTTTCTCCAAAGTCTAGTATCGATGGCAAGCTAACATAAGATGACTGAAATACTGTTTAGAATGCAGGTTTTATATCAGAGGTTCTGTTTGCTAAATGGATGATCTAACAAGATCTCTGGGTTCATCCTGCCAGGGGAAGCTACCTCATGCCTGGGCACTAAACCAAGTATTTCTACACACTTGCATGATTTATTAATATATATATATATAAGGAGAATATTTTGAAAAAATATTTTGAAAACCTGGACAACACATTTGTATTTACACTAGTCACAGGAATTTATATTAGCAAACATACATCACATTTTGTGTGTGATTTCTTTACTATATTTTTTTGTTAATCTGAATTTTTGTGTTTCTTTTGTTTGAAAACTGAAGAGAATTCTTTCTAATTTCTTAACTCCTGTTTACATCATGATGGTGGATCCTTCCAAATATTGTCATAATATCAAACAATTCAAAGAAGAAACCAGTCCAAAAAAAGCAAGAAAAAAAGAAGCACCCCTCCACCGACTGTAAAACAAGAACGAGTTGAAAACAATGTAATTTTGTTTTTCATCATCAATTTGAAAAAAGTTTCAGCTATAAATCAAAATTGATGTATTACATGATGCTTCCAAAAATTCAGATGCTTCAAAAATCATAAAGGAAGTGTCAAAAATGTTTTATATTTTCTATTTTGAAAAATCATCTCATATGAACTACATTTAATGAAAACATTAACATTTAAAAAAAAGTTTTAATATATGTACATCTGTGATTTAATTGATATTTTTTTTTGTAACTTAATAAATTTGGAGAAAAATGAGAAATCAGGTTTTCAGCAGACTCTTTTCTTGTAAAGTTATGCATAATAATTTATTCATCAGTAAAACTGCTCTTTGATTCTCATAACATTCTTTGCTAACAACTGTATTCCTATGAGCTCTCGGCCCATTTGGCATAATGGGTAGTGTTTGCTAATGGGCTGGGAGACTAGTGTTCAATCCTCAGTCGAGTCATACCAAAGACTCAAAAAAGGGTACTTGATGCCCCCTTGCTTAAGCACTCAGCATTATAAGGTGTGGATCAAGGGTAAGTGGAAAAATCCTGGGGAAAAAGTGGCACTCTCCCCTACATCTCTGTGTAGTAATCAATGAAAAGAAAACCTTTGGGTCATCCTCGCCTATGGTCGATCACTTTACTTCACTTTTATAAGCTAATGTTCATTAAAATTGTAACATACTTTGCTACCTTGATAAGTCTCCCCCTTGTAAATGAAGTATCTCCTGAAGAAGTCGGCTCATTATTGGCTGAAAACATCTATGTGCCTCCTCCCTTCTAAAAACAACAACATCATATTCGGTTTAACATGATGTCAACAGCAACCATTTAATAGTTACTGACTTTTTTTGTTGAACATGAAATTGCATAATTGTTTTGGGAACAAAATCTTTTTTTTTCTCTTTCTTTTTGCTTATTAAAACTGAACAAACATGTTACACATGACTAACTGACAGACCTCATGCGCATGAGAATCTCTTGTCACAGTCTCTCTGTTACTCTCCACTGACCAGTCCAACCAGAAATATAAACTAGATACATTATGGGGTGGTGAGGCAGATTTTGAATGGCCAAGTTTCACATGATTTTCAAAGGTGATTATCTTTCAGCTATAAAATATTTGTAAAAAGTTTAGTTATTGCTTTTCTTTATATCTGCCCGCAACACTAGCTGATTTTGTAACTCTTTATATTTGTTATATCTGTTTACATTTGCTGTAAAGCTACGCTTATTTGAAAAAATTGCAAGTTGAAATCTGCAGACAATCCATGAGACACCCATTTTCCAAGTTTAGGAACTTTCCCAAGTTGTTGGAGATAACAATGAATTGTTGTATGCTATAAGGAAAACTTCATTACCACTTTTAAGTGATGTCATTAAATTCAACTGGACGTACAGATTGGTCTTTATATTTTAGGAAGATTTTCTATTTCTGAATGTTGTAAACCATCTTCTGCACATTCTTTCATTCAGGCGTTCTTCTCCATAAGCTGAGTGAATATTTCAGTTGCTTTGGCTGCCATTTACATTTTTTTAACTCGTAGAGCAGTATGTGCCTACAAATAAATATATATGTATATCTTATATATACAGTAAAGACAGTTTTTCTGCTATTTCTTTGGTGTGAATAGCTTTTTTAACAAAAGGTACATAAAACTTACGTCAGTTTTGGCAAATATTGTCTGTGTTCAAAATATTTAATTTCCAATTGATTTTGTAGCAGTTACATGAGTGAACTATTTTCTATCAGTCTATGTGACTGGCAGTGAGATGTGATTCGGTTTGGGGATTGTGTAACCATCGTCTCTTCACTGGACGAGATTTATGCACTATAATCATCGTGGCGCTAAAACCAGACCACATGATGATCATAAACCTTCAGTTCTAGACTGACTCCCAAACAGACAAGATGTAGATTCTGCGTTCTCTACCGGGCTGATGATAGAATGAATCGAGGGACTCCAGAATTATGTTATTTCGCCTTGTCTATCAACCCATGTACTATCTTTGTTCAGTTCTCGTCTTTCTCTCACATAAAATTGGTGACACCAACGTGATTTAAAACGTGAAACCTTCTTCTTCAAAAAAGTAATATCTGAAAATCAGACATTTTTCTTTCTTCACGGCGAACTACAGTTCGGTCCACAAAAGTTACTTTTTTCCATTTTCAGCAGTTTAAAGACTTCAAAACTACCAGGAGAAACACAACATTCCATCAAGGATTTACAGAAAAATTGATTACGGTAAGTACATTTCACATGAGATATTCATTCCTGGTGTATTTTTTGCATTTTGTTCTGATTTTTTGTCAAAGTCTTCTAGCTCGTTAGCATTTACAGGTAAAAAAATAGTAGGGAATAGCGATCAAATCTCGTTGATTTAGTTACAAAATTCATTTTCCATTGCTATTAAATTGCGATTGAATTAAGATTTATTGTGATTTTTAGAATCGTAGTGATAACATATTTTTTGCTTTCATGCTTATTCACCACATGGCATTCATCAGGCTCCACGTGGATAATTTCAAGATGTCTTTTTGTTTCTGCCCCACACCCAAGTTAATCGCTTTTAAATAACTATAATTCTAAGTCATTCTGTATGGTGTAGACTTATGTTGTAAGGATTATGGTTTCGCATGAACGTTTTTTCACATATTTTTACCAAATATGTATGTCATCTTCAATTTAGCTATTTTTGATTCTCCACGTGCTATTTTTACGTGAGCATTTTCGTAATTTGATTAATACAGTATTAATTAGTTTGGCTCATTCCTTCTTCCCTTATCTCAACACGTGATGTTTGCCATCCACATTAACTTTTGCCCCTTATTGGAGGTATGCCACTATATTTTCACATAGTTTCCAGATTTAGGCACATTTCGCTGTCCATGCCATAACAAAATGATTGAAACAGGGAAGATTCCTACACAGTGCATATCTGCCTACATACACTTCTTACGTGCATTAATCACATGCACTTACTCGCAACAGTGCATATACACATGCACAGGGCGTTACGGAACCCTCCAAACAGCTCGCTCCTTTTTGCTGGAGCGAAGGAGAGGAGGGCTCATTTTATATTCAGCGGGAGTGGAGCGGGAGCAACTCCATTTGGGACTAAAGAGAGGTGGTTTTATCGCTCCGCGCTCTTCGCTCCAAAATTATTTGATTTTTTTTTCTTTCTTTTAAACATTAATTTTTTATTCAGCAATAAAAAGGAAAAGAAAAGAAAATCTCAGAGTATACTCTGAGTTACTTTTTGAAATTATATTTCTGGTAAATGTATATGAGATAGGGAGAGAGAGAGAGGGGGGGAGGAAGGGAGAGAGAGGGAGAAAGAACGAAAACAGAACATGTGGAGTTCTCAGATTTTTACATTAACATGTTAAATTTTTGATGGGACAGGCAGAAGACAATGTGGCAAAAAATGTCTTCAAATGCGCCAGTGAGTCTATAGATGTCTTTGAAGTTATTTTCTTATAGATTTGAACTTTTTTTGTATTTATGACAATTTTTCTTTTAATTCGTGTTTTTAAATAAAGAATTTTAGGTTTAATTATACTATAGGGGCAGTTGGATTTTCTCGCCCATTTCGCTCGGTATTCACCCAAATGTTCGATAAAATCGATTTTTGGGGTGAAATGGTACATTTTGTCCTGACAAAAAATTCTAATTTATTTTTTAGCATATATCAAATTGAACTTTTATGCCACATTTTTACCTGTCGTCTTTTCAGCGACATTTTTTGTTATTCTTAAATTCACGACTAGTATGTTTTAACCTTTTCATGTTTGCTTTTAAATTCGTTAAATTCCGTTAAAACTTGCTTTTGTAAATAGAATGTTCAAAGATTTTTTTTTTTGTGTGTGTGTGTGTGTGTATAAAATGTTAAAGCAGTAAAAATATCTTTAGTCCAAGGAACAAAACAATAAAAACCAACATGGCCGCCAGCGATTAAAACATGAAATTAAAGTTAGATTCTCAACACTTTAAAAATTAAATGAGAATTTTATTTCAAGACCAAAAATACAATTAAGATCAACAATCAGTTTCATCCTAAATTTGGGCAAATACCAAGTGAAATGAGCGAAAGAAAACAGCGGCTCCTATTCTATAATTAAACCGATGTTTAAACTTAATTAAATTAAAGAAAATATCTTAAATTTTAATTTAAAAAAACAAATAATTAGACTTTCTGACTAATTTGTTGTTTTTTAGAACCGAAAGTAGATTAGATATCTTTCTTTATCTTAAAAAATCTATTATCGATTATTAAAATTGTAAAGAGATTTGTTAGAGATTTCAAATATAGACGTTTTCACCTTTTTTATTCAAATTTTTAATTTTAATAAATGTTTTTGCTCCAGTTAATTTTTCGGGGGAGGAAAATTTGACCCGATATTTTTTCAACTCCCAAGGTCTAGGCCAGATATTTTGTATGAAATTTTAAGACATTAAATGGATCTCTGAATTGTTTATTGACAATTTATTGATATTTTGGGGCCAACTTATGAAAAAAAATTTTTTTTATTCAATCTTTAAAATATAAACTTCACTGTTTTTTTTCACTCCAAACTGTACTATAGAAAAAAAAATGGATAAATCGATTTGTTTGAAAGTACTTGCGCGTTTCTCTGTTATAAAAAGTTACGTACGTAAAACAAAGAAATATTAAACAACAACACGAGGATTGATGTTGCCCTGGCTGTCTCTCCTCTCACAGAGAAATGTGTTCTTTAAAAAGAAAATAATCACTAATAATGTTTAAAAGTAAAACTTTATTTACTTAAAAAAAAATCTAAATTCCCTTCCAAAATAAATAGAAAAAATATCGGGTCAAATTTTCCTTCCCTGAAAAACTAGGTCGTTAATGTAATGAAAATTAAAATTGTTTTAAAGTACTTCAGGGATTTTTCTATTTCTATTTTATACCTCAGGAAATGAAAATTTACGTATAATCCTATGCTTCGCTTGACATGTTCTCCTATAACTCTCAAAATATTAGCGAGATTTTGTCAAATATTATCTTATGGTCTTACACTTAAAGTGACATCCCAACCCATATTGATGAGCTCCTTTGACACCCACCCCTATCCTTCGACCACTCATTGGCAGAATAGAACGTTTATGAAAGAAGGTACATTTTCATTATGGAGCGCTGAAAAAGAGCTGCTCCTTTTTTTATAGGAGTTGGAGCAGGATCGGCGCCTTTTTGAAAATGGGGAGCGTGAGAGGAGCCAGCTCCAATTTTGGGCGTTGGAGCAGGAGCGGGAGCAGCTCCAAAAGTAGTGGAGCACGTAAAGCCCTGCACATGCATTCCTCTCCACGCACGACAGTAGAGATCAACCTCTTTTTCTCCATGCATGCAACAGCACACACTGACTTGTGCTCTACACTTGCTACAGTGTATAATCACACGGACTACTCATTTCATCCTTAGTCTGTAAACCATTCTTCAATATCCATGTATAGTCAAGTTGCACGATCCTTAGACTTGCAATACACAAAGATTTCACGTGGATCATTATCATTGCTTACGTCCCTACCACCCCATCTGAGGTGCTGTTTCTTGCACCACTTTGACTTCATGGTGGACATGCGTAGACGAAGACTGACGGATTCTAGTACTAACCTGTCATTATATAGTAGAAAAGCTTCTGAACAGCTTATTAACCCTTTATTTTTTTATCGCTTCCGAGACTGACCTAACAAACTTGAATTTTGAAATAAACAAACCTTCTCATTCTACTATGCATTTTATTGAAACAACCGCTGCTCCAATTCTTACTCGTTCTAGGCGCCTCTCTCCATAGAAGTTAACGGCAGCCAGGCATGAATTTAATCACATGCTCCAGCTAGGTATTATTCGACCCTCATCTAATCCTTAGGCATCCCCTTTACAGATGGTCCTGAAGCGTTCTGGGGATTGGCGTCCTGGGGATTGGCGTCCTACAGGAGATTTCCGTTGGCTGAACTCTACTACTGTTCCTGATTGTTACCCTGTCTCCCATTTTCAGGATTTCACGTCATCCTTACACGGTTGCCGATATTCCTAAGACCGCTATTACTACTCCTTTTGGTGCTTTTGAATGTTTGACTATGCCATACTGTTTACGTAATGCAGCTAGAACTTTTCAACGTTTTATGGATGAGGTGGTCCGTAACTTAGATTTTGTGTATAACTATACAGGCGACATTCTTATAGTTAGCCCTCACCAGAGAAACATTTAAAACATCACCACATTCTTTTTTAACATTTGCAGCGTTATCATGTTAGAGTAAACCCTGTTAAATGTACTTTTGGTGCCACTAGTCTTGTTTTCTTGGGACATGTAATAAGCTCGGAAGGTATTTCAATCTCTCCTGAAAAAAAGTCAAAGCTCTGCTCGATCTATATCCTCCAACTTCACTACGTCAATTGATTATTGAACTATTACAGACGTTTCATTCCACATTGTGCTGACATACTCATTCCTCTGATGGATCTGTTGAAAAATAGAAAAAAGAAAGATGAACCCATTTCACTTGATTTAAATTTGTTTGGATCTTTACGTTTGATACAACTCTTTGCCATAATTTGAATCGTGTTACCTCTGTTTCAGGGCTTATATTGAGACGTTTCTTCCTAATAACGTTTTTGTAAAATCTTTTATATTTTTGCAATTTCAAGATATTTATCTCCAATAATTAATATTCAATTGTTATTGGTCAGCCAGTCTAACGATAAGACATTTATCTTTGAAAAGTCATGGTTTAAAGTGAAAGTTGTATTTATATTCCCTGCTTGAACACTTGATGAGTTAATAAACTTGTAAACTATCCAAATGTTATCTATTTCATCACTTCATTATCCGGAACATTTGAAGTATCGGAATCGGAAAAATTTTAGGCTTATTTCCCATTCCCAAAACGATTCTTTTAATTTTTTTTTTCTCGACAATAAAAAATGAAACAAACACAATGTATTTATTTATTAGAAGATTGTTTATTTACAATATAAGATTAACGGCCCCAGAACGGCAGGTTAGGAATCCCATTCTCAGATTTAGCATTGACTCTCAGAGTCTGATTTAATTGGTAAATTATGGTAAACGAAGTAAATATTCTAGAGTCACTTGCTCATTCTCTTATCAAACATTTTGAAATGTTCCAATTTCTTTTCACACTATTTGCTAAATGTCTATATGACGCCTCTCAGAGAGTTCACACTTGAATATTAAAAGATTTAAAACGCTCCGGACAAGTTTTTCTATTTTGCTGGTGGCACCCTGACCTTGGCCGTTGTCTGGTCACTGCGTATATATCCTCTGAAATAATTAATTTTTATTATATTTTTTTCGGTTTTAGCACAAGTGAAAAATATAGATTAAAATCTCACAATGAGTTCATCAAAATATTGGTTACAATACATAAAGGGAAAACATTTAGAAGTTTGTCAAATTAAAATAAAAATTATATCTACACCCCCCGAAAAAAAAAATGAGATTCTACTTTTTTTTAGGCGATTATGTGTAAACCTACTGAAGAAAACAAAATTATTTTAGAATTTAGAGTGGGGGGTTACTTGTGCATATAAATTTAACGTAAAATCATCCCCATTACCGGGTCATTCTAGCTTTTCAGAGCAGTTAACTAAATTTTTTTACCACTAAACCTAAGTCCGACCAGCAAAATCATAAAACCACACGTGATCACTTTATTTTTTGTATTACCACCCGGACTTAAGGTTATTGGTAGGAAGGAGGCATGTTTTTTATGACTTAACGGTGACATATTTCATACTAAAGTTTGATCAGGAACATTAACATGGCCAAGATTTAAAACAAACAAAATTGGTTAAATGTCCTTAAAGCGCTGTCTGGTCCGAAAGGGGTGATCATTTTACGTTAAATTTATATGCAAAACTGATTTTTTGTTGTTTTATTTTATTTTTACCACTAAGTTTTCAGGCTGTTTACATGTAATCGCCTAAAAATGGAGAATCGCGATTTTCTTTTTGGGTGAATTAGTATAGGGTGCAGAACTCTAATAATACCTCATTTTCTTTCAAAACAAAAAGTTGTAATTGCGAATTGGTGAAAAAACAAAAGAAAACAAACAGCAATGATTTTATAACAATGTAGTATTTACAAAATACCGGAAAATGAAATAAAAACATTTTGGGTTTAACTATTTGTGTACGACTAAATAAGGTACGACCACTAGCGGCTGCTGCTGCTTTTTTAGAAATATAGGCACGTTAGCGAAGCAACCTTTTAGTCATATTCAAGGCAATCTCTGTCTGTCAGATTGAATTGAACTGAAATATCATCTTGCGGTATTTTAAATGACACTAAATGTTTAGCGTTTTAAAAAATTTAGCTGAGGGTGTTAATCTACAAAGTTGCCATTATTGTTATTATTATTATTATTATTATTATTGTTGTATGTATCTTGTTTTTCTTTTTACAGTAAAACAAATCAATCTAATAACTGACAAATCTTTATAATTAGGATAAAAATATGTTAAGAATGGTTTTCTAAATAGTAGTAAGATTATTATTTAGAAAGTCATTCTTAACATGGGGAGGGGGCTTTGTTAACTATTCTGTTCCTACACCGTCTTCTTATTTTGCATACCAATCGTCGAATATTTTTAATTGTTTATGAAAAAATTTAAATGAAACGAAGCAATTACAAATCGGCTTTGTTTTAAAATTTAAATAAATCTTTTGTTGTTTCACAATTTTCAATCAATTACAAGGAAATCATTTGATAAAAAATATTAAAAAAGATCTACTCGTGTAATATACGCCCCTCCCCCAAGTGTATTTTTTTTTTTACGTTTACAAAAATATTTGCAGACATTACATAGGGGTTTTAAAGTAATTTTAAAATTAAAAAAAAAGAAACAAATCTCTAATTAAATATTTAGAAATTTAAAAAGAATCCGAATCGGTAATTGTATCGGAATCGGAAGAAATGATGGAATTGTCCCATCATTAGTTATGACAACATCAAAATCTTAGGTGGTGTTCTCATCATGCAGACTGGAGCAGTGAAGGTTCAGGAGGAGGCCTCTGTGTGTGACGCATTTAAGATTTACAACCAAACTTTAATGTTGGATTCGACCAATGACAAGACCTGGACCGCCTCAGTGGATGGAAGACAAGGAATCAGTGTAGCTGAATACCATGTGACCAATCAAATATGACCTGAGTATGAAAAGGAGCTCCACACATGGATTAAGATGGCTGGTTGATCTTCTAGCCTCATAGAAAATTTTGATGCACCTGCAGATTTATCGAGTCAATTTGAGGTAGATGACAGCCTGACAAAGTCACTGGAACATCAGAAGCACTGGTTGAGTCAACGGCTGGACATGTGGCCTAGTGTAGTTAGCCAAACTGCAACAAGCACTCTATTGCCAGACTGAAAAATAAACCAAGCCAGTAATTTAATATGCTCCCAGGACAGGGGATCTGATATAAGCTGATATCTGAAACGTTGTTGATGTAGTCCTTCAAATTGGGTAGAAAATGAGGAAATCTAGGTATGTCTCTATTTACTTGACTCCCCACGAATGCAAAGTTAGACAAAAAGGTTGGTGTTTAATGTGGAGAAAAGGAGCATTGGAGACATATCTATTAATTTAAGTTAATGACTGCAATTTGAAATCAGCTCAGTAGCAGAACACAAAATGAAGTGCATATGCGTGATCTAACCACTTATGCAAACAGTAGTCAATCAGCACATTAGGCATGGAAGGAAAAATATTCCAGAATCTTTCATGTGCACATCTATAAAAAGCCAAGACAAACTGACTGCTAAGAGTAAATTGTACTTTTCCCCGCCAGCGAAATACACACAACGCTGATTTCAGACAGACTCTATTTTGTAGAAATTACTATTAAATGTCGCCATGCTAGCACCTGTGCATTCATCAGCATCGAAAAACAACTACGTCAAGCCGTAATCAGCATCATTCACATAAAATCGGCTATGCCAGCAACAATAACAACAACAAGCCACAATCATCAGCATCGTCAACATAAAACCAGGAAATGTTAAAACTACTAATACTATTGATAATCTCTCTCTCTCACACATATTTCTACCAGCAAACTTTTCCACTCACATAAAGTAACTATGAGAGACAGATACACACATTGCCTACACTGACTATTAAATTTAAACAAACTGTCTTACATAAACTCTTATGCCACACAATGCAACATGCACACATGCATATTGAATAACCCAGCATATCTCTTACTCGTTTTCCTTGTTAGTGGGAGTCGTGGTACATTGAACAACTGGCCATTGTCATCTGCACCACCGCTGCACCCACAATATTAGCATTACAATTTTAACTTTTTAATTGCAAGGCACAACATAAAAAAAAACAATATTTCAATTAGATCGAAGGTGGAAATAGCTTTAGTGTCGGAAATTATTTTCAAGAAAACTAATGAAACATTTTTTTTATTAATGAAATAATGGTTGATTAGTACGATAGTGGCAAAGTTTTTTTTTCTTTTTCTTTGGTTTAGAAGCCGAAAAACAGATAATACTTGAATTTAATTCTAGCCCAAAATTACTTTCTGTCTACAAATTTAAAAACTTCAAAATCACTTTTGATTTTACACGTCAATGGAGAAATAATTGTCATGAATACGGTTAGAGGACAAAAGCCTACCGGACAAAGCTCACTGAACAGAAACTCATTGAACAATTTCTGCTAGTGTTTTTTTTTTTTTTCTTTTTTTCTCGACAGTTTTATTTTATCATTAAAATAGCTGATTTGGGTTTCTTTGAAATTCGAAAGTGATTTTGAAACGTTTAAACTGCAGAATAGAAAGTAATTTCTACCTTAAATTAAAGTTTAAAGGCGAAAATATTTGCCTCCCTACATGGACAAAGTTAAACATAAGGTCAGTTTTTAATATGGAGAAAATACAACTCTCCAAAAAGGGCCACTCTGGATTTGGGACAATAATAAAAAGCGACTTAGTCTGGAAGGATTGCTCCTCCTCTGACCGAGGACAGAATAGATAGACACTTTGATCCTAGCCCCAAGACCGGGCAAATCAAGGAAAAACATGTTTTTTTTCACATGCCTCTGTCGTATCAGACAACTAAAGAAGTTGTGCATGGTCACAGCTTTTTTTCTAATTTAAAATAGTTCTTTGAATTAAACAATTTTTAAAATGTACTTTATTTTTAAAACATAATTTGCGATTTGAGAGATTTGCCAAAAATCAAAGCGGTGAAAAAAAATTACATGTTTTTTTTTCTTAACAACAATCTCTGAATATTTTCACTTTCAAATTACATTGCTTCAGAAGTTACAAGTGTAAATATAGTGTCAACTAAATAAGAAAGCGAAAAGGAAAGTCGTTAAGTCAACTTTATAATTAGGTATTAGTTCTTCTGCTTTCGTCGGAGTTGGGTTATTTGCTGTTATTTCTGATTAGGCAGTTCAGCCAAAAAGGTTTCGTGGTGTGACCACGCTGTTCGTGCCACATACCTAAGCGGGCAGACATTAGTGTCCAGAGATCGTCGATCGAATAAGTTATTTAGGATTACTCAAGGCCTGCTGTTGAGAAGAAGAAGGAAAAGCCACCATTGTCGTAAGTCGTTTATTGTTGATTTGCTTGACTTTCTTCTAACACAGATTCGAATGATTCTCTAGACGAAATGCAAACGTTTCCAAACTCATTTTCTCACAATCTTTCATTATATGTACTTACACTATAAAATAATTTACTTACTCTATAAAAGAAATGAACCGATCGTAAATTAGCAATTTGTATAATTTCAAGTACAAAATATGGTGGTAGTGAAAGAAAAACTTTTCGTCAAGCATTACGTGAAAGTAACATTGACTGTATACCAAGTGGAAGCGTTATATATACATTGGTAAGCAGCGGTTTGAGCCATCGGATAGTTTGACCAATTATTATTTTTTTTAAACCTTCATGGTTTGGTCCAAATAGTTTTGTATGCAATTTGAGGATATTAATTGGATATCTGAATAAGTTTATTGATATTTTTCGACTATCTTATGAAAAGTATTTTTGGTATTATTGTAGACGATGACGCTAAAAAATGAGATTTTACTTTTTAGGCAATTACGCGTGAACAACCTGAAAACTTGACGGAAAAATACCAAAAAAAAAATAACTTTAGCATTTAGAGTTGGGTCAGTTTCGCATATAAATTTAACGTAAAATCATAACACATTACATTCCTGGGCCGTTCTCGAACCGGATAGCGTTTTAGCGCATTAAACCAGAATTTTTTAAACAATTTTTGTAAGGGAGATAAATTATGTGTGTTTTTTTTTTAGTTGCTGAAAAGTAATTACAATTTGTACTGAAAAGTAATTAAAATAAAATATTCTACTTTTTAGGCGATTACGTGTTTTACGAGTTTTTTTTTGGGGGGGGGCGTCTTACGATTCGGACAGGGTTAGTGGTAGAGTTAAGGAAGAGGCTTTTGAGTGGGCTTTCCACTCGGACTTAAAGTTAGTGGTAAAGTTAAGGGAGTTTTTTAAATTTTTTTCATTATATATCATTTATACTTACTTTTCAGCATGACGCTCCGCCCCCCCCCCAAAAAAAAACACACACAGAATAATTTATTTCCCTTTGCAAAAAAAAAAAAAAAAAAATAATAATAATAAATCTAGTTAACTGCACTTAGACCGACACGTTATCAATTCCGACAATAGCCCGGAAACGGTGGATCATTTTACGTTAAATTTATATGTGGAACTAATCTCCCACTTTAAATTCTAAAATAATTGTTTATTTTATTTTTACCAAGTTTTTCAGGGTGTTCACATGTAATCGCCGAAAAAAAGTAGAATCCCATTGAGGGAGATTTATCTGAGGGTGCTCATATACAAATTTATCTCTTTTATTATTATTGAATCTTTAAATAAACAACATAAATAAAATAAACATCATTGATTGTTTATTACACATTAAGTAAATTTAGGAAAATACCCCACCCCATCGGTGGGAGTGAGGGGGGTAAGTCGCGGCCGTACCGTACGTCAAGTACCCTCATTAAAAAATATTGGGAATATGCCAATATGTCGGTTTATTTTGGCTTGTTTACTAATTTGAAAAGTTTTTTCCTTCCTATTTTCATACTAAATTGATTTTAACGCCAATACGTTCAACATGTCATAATCTTTAAAAAAAAAAATACAATTTTTGAGCTACTTCCGATAAAATTATCACGTTGAGAATCGAAACGTTTACCCGAAATTAAATCCATCAAAATACATATTCGTAGGCATTACCTTCTCTTTTTATGGGGTGATACTCCCAAGTATTACCTCCTCTATTTTGGAGGGGGTATTGTAGTATCTGTTCTATTGTCATACCATCCGACCAGGCATAACCACATCCTTTTTTTTGTGTGTGTGGGAGGGGGGAGCCTCCGATGCTTTATTTCCTCCGTTTGGGGTAGTGTAGTATATTTTCATTCCTCATGATATATTCCTCCCAGACATTACCTCTTCTTTTTAGGGGGAGGGGGGCATATAATATATGTTCGTTCCTCACGATATTATCGTCCCAGACTAACTTTCTCCCTTTTTTACGGGTTTGGGGTTGTTTACTATCTATTCTGTTGTCATGATATCATACTTCCAGGCATTAACTCCTCTCTTTTTTTTGGGGGGGGGGGTGTAATGTTCGTCCGTCATGATATAACCATCTTAGTCATTACCTCTTCCTGTGGAAGGGGGTCAATGTATGTAGTTCGTTCATAATGATATTATGCTTCCAACCTAGCAAAAATATGCTCCCTTCGGAGGGAGCATATTTTTGCTAGTAACTACTAAAATAAGTATGTCATACATAAATGAATGTTTATTTTATCATTTTCTCGGGTGGCACTTTTACCCCCCGGCACACCCCGGCACCCCCCGGCACACCCCCGCTGCCAGCATTTTGGCTCACGTGACACAATCGCCGTCATTTATAAACAGAGAATAGTCCTCGTTATATACCCCCCCCCACACACAATACACATTTTTTTTGTTTATTATTTTGTTACCTTACGATGGTTGAACGAAGGTTGGTGGATTTTCCCTTCTGAGTATATCCCCACTGAAAAAATAAATGTTTCAAATTCTTTAAACTCAGTGCTCTGAAAGTAATTGAACCAATTTTCAATTAAAATTTTTTTTAATACTGCACTTTGTTCAAAGCGAAGAAGCTAAGAAATATTGTTTAGACCTTTCATATTTGTGCCGGGGGGTAAAAGTGTAAATCGATTCTCAGCAAACCGCCGCCACAAACAAGCGCCATCGCTGTCGCCAGCATTTTGTGCTCACGAGTGACACAATCGCCGTCATTTATAAACAGAATAGTCTTCATTATGAACAGTTAGCATATATCCCCCCCCCCCTCAATACACATTTTTTGTTGTTTATTATTTTGTTACCTTACGAGGATTGAACGAAGGTTGGTGGATTTTCCCTTCTGAGTATATCCCCACTGAAAAAATAAATGTTTCAAATTCTTTAAACTCAGTGCTCTGAAAGTAATTGAACCAATTTTCAATTAAAAATTTTTTTAATACTGCACTTTGTTCAAAGCGAAGAAGCTAAGAAATATTGTTTAGACCTTTCATATTTGTGCCGGGGGGTAAAAGTGTAAATCGATTCTCAGCAAACCGCCGCCACAAACAAGCGCCATCGCTGCCGCCAGCATTTTGTGCTCACGAGTGACACAATCGCCGTCATTTATAAACAGAATAGTCTTCATTATGAACAGTTAGCATATATCCCCCCCCCCTCAATACACATTTTTTGTTGTTTATTATTTTGTTACCTTACGAAATAGAACGAAGGTTGATGGATTTTCCCTTCTGAGTATATCCCCACTGAAAAAATAAATGTTTCAAATTCTTTAAACTCAGTGCTCTGAAAGTAATTGAACCAATTTTCAATTAAAAATTTTTTTAATACTGCACTTTGTTCAAAGCGAAGAAGCTAAGAAATATTGTTTAGACCTTTCATATTTGTGCCGGGGGGTAAAAGTGTAAATCGATTCTCAGCAAACCGCCGCCACAAACAAGCGCCATCGCTGCCGCCAACATTTTGTGCTCACGAGTGACACAATCGCCGTCATTTATAAACAGAATAGTCTTCATTATGAACAGTTAGCATATATCCCCCCCCCCCCCTCAATACACATTTTTTGTTGTTTATTATTTTGTTACCTTACGAGGATTGAACGAAGGTTGGTGGATTTTCCCTTCTGAGTATATCCCCACTGTAAAAATAAAAGTTTCAAATTCTTTAAACTCAGTGCTCTGAAAGTAATTGAACCAATTTTCAATTAAAAATTTTTTTAATACTGCACTTTGTTCCAAACGAAGAAGCTAAGAAATGTTGTTTAGACCTTTCATATTTGTTTTACGAACGTTTTAGATAAAACACACGCAAATTCAATTTGCACGAACGCGGTAAACATCGTCGTTCGAAATAACCTGCATAATTATATATATATATATATATATATATATATATATATATATATATATATATATATATATATATATGTCTCAACTTCGTTCTTAGACTTTCTACATTCTATTCTTAACCAAATTGAAAGCGACAATTCCAGGTGCAAAGTCTTATTTCAATATATATAGTAATATATATATATATATATATATATATATATATATATATATATATATAGTAATAGATATATATAGTAATTTATATAGATATATATAGTAATTTATATAGATATATATAGTAATTTATATATATATATATAGTAATATATATATATATATATATAGTAATATATATATATATATATAGTAATATATATATATAGAAATAAATATATATAGTAATATATATATATATAGAAATAAATATATATAGTAATATATATATATATATATATATATATATATAGTAATATATATATATATATATATATATATATATAGTAATATATATATATATATAGTAATATATATATATATATATATATAGTAATATATATATATATAGTAATATATATATATATATATAGTAATATATATATATATATATAGTAATATATATATATATATATAGTAATATATATATATATATATATATATAGTAATATATATATATATATATAGTAATATATATATATATATATAGTAATATATATATATATATATATATAGTAATATATATATATATATATATATATAGTAATATATATATATATATATATAGTAATATATATATATATATATATATATATAGTAATATATATATATATATATTTATAGTAATATATATATATATATATTTATAGTAATATATATATATATATTACTATATATATATATAGTAATATATATATATATATATATATATATATATTTATAGTAATATATATATATATATATATATATATATATTTATAGTAATATATATATATATATATATATATATATATATATATATATTTATAGTAATATATATATATATATATATATATATATATATATATATTTATAGTAATATATATATATATATATATATATATATATATATATATTTATAGTAATATATATATATATATTTATAGTAATATATATATATATATTTATAGTAATATATATATATATATTTATAGTAATATATATATATATATTTATAGTAATATATATATATATATTTATAGTAATATATATATATATATATATATTTATAGTAATATATATATATATATATTTATAGTAATATATATATATATATATATATATTTATAGTAATATATATATATATATATATATATATATATATATTTATAGTAAAACTCTACAATACCGGCTGACCAATGACCGGGTAACGTGGCTGGGCAGTGACAAGGTGTGCCAGCAATAAAATAAAAATTGTCCTGGGCCGATTTAATACAACCAAAGAGATGCTATATGGCCACTTAGCAAATAGGTGGCAACACGAATTTGAACATTGCAAAAGTTTTGATAAACATAAGTGAACTCCAGAATGTCAGGTTACTCGGTCATAAAGTCTTTGAAATTAATGGAAGCATTTACACACACACACACACACACACACACACACATATATATATATATATATATATATATATATATATGGTGGCTGTCTGAGAGGCTTGGGTGTGGATCTTCAAGCCTGCCAGGCTTTTACAGACCACACACACACACACATATATATACGCACATACACATGTGTCTATACATATATATATGTATATATATACATACACATGTTTATATACATACATACACATATGTATATATATATACATATACATACATACACATATGTATATATATATATATATATATATATATAAATACATACACATGTCTACATACATACATACACATGTGTAAAAATATACATACACACACATGTGTATATATACATATATATATATATGCATGTGTATATATATATATATATATATATACATAATCATACGCACACACGCATATATATATATACATATACATAATCATACACACACATATATATACATATGTATATGTACATATATATATGTATGTATAAACGTATAGCTACACATATGTCTATATATATATTAATACATACACAGGTCTATATGCACATATATATGCATATACACATACATACAAATTAATCCTAAAATTGCAATGTATTATGTCAAATTTATTGGATTTGAAGTACTTATATTTAAGTTAGTTATATCAAATAAAACTAAAAATCGCACTGAACAAAAAACAACAACAACAGAAACCATGACTACGAAAAGAAAAACAAAAGTACGAATTTTCTCCAATAAATGTTTTATGAATATACTGAAATGGCAAAAAAAAACTTTTCGCTGAAATTACGTACTTAAAGAAAGCATTAGCGGATTTTTGGAGATTTTCTTTCGGATTTAGTGGGTTTGGAAAATCGCTAGTGGGTTTATGAAAAGTGGGTCATTGACCGGACGGTATTGTAGATTTTTACCATATATATATATGTTACCGCGTTCGGGAAAATTGAATTTGTGTTGCAGTATCTGTTCTAATGTTGCACTTACTTTATTCTGTCCTCGGTCAATAAAGGAGAAGTCATTCTAGACAGAGGCATTTTATTTTTGTTCAAATCCAGAGTTCCCGTTTTGAGGGAGCTACATTTTCTCCAGATTAAAATCCAACCTTGTGTCTAACTCTGCCCTAGTGGGAAGGCAACTAAATAGGAACGACAGAGTAAATGGTAAAAATTAAGAATAGTTAACAGTCGAGAAATCGTACACATATACGCACATACACTCATATACATAGTACATATACACACATATATATACATACATATATCTAAACATATATACATAGATGCATGTATATACATACATGTACACCCCACACGCTTCCTTCTTCTCCCTGAATCTTCTTTTTTTTTCTTTTTTTTTTTTCCTCACTTTTTTCCCTCACATTTTTAATACTACAGTCCAAATAAACTTTCTCATGTTCCAAATATTTCAAATATTCCTCACCCACCCTTTCAATCACCCCCCTCCCCCACCCACTCCAATCCCTCACTCATTGCTATCATTTTCCAAATATTTCAAATATTTCACACCCTATCACGACAAATCCTCCCTCTTCCCCCTCTCATCTATTTTCTCCCATACCTCTTCTTAAATTCCCTCATTTTCTCCAAACGCTCTCTAAGACCATAACTTTCGCCCATCCACCAAAATCACAGCCCCCCCTCCCTCTCTACCCATCCCCATTTTCCCTGCATACACCCCCCACACACAAACATTCCAACTCACTCTTCCCCTTCAATCTCGACCACAGCCATCTGGTCAAACACCCCCTCCGCCTCTTCCTCCAATCTCTCTCTACCATCCATTTTACCCCTGCTCATCTTCCACCTCTTTCTCTCATCGCCAGCCACAGTAGTCCTCGCTCCCTCCACCCTTTCCCCTTTTTTCTCCCACTCATTTTCATTCTCTAACAAGTACGGACGTCCAGCAAGACGCTGCCATTATTTTTCATTTTATTTTATTTTTATTTTTCTTCCCAACATGTCTACCCTACATGTATCTGTGCTTGCATGATATCTTTTCCCTATATCATCATCCTGATGAAGTCTTATAAATAAAGACGAAACGTTGATGTACACATAAAAAACATCCAGTTTTTGGTTTTCCTTTTTCTTTTTACCATCACGTCGGATTACCTTCATCCTTCTCTTCTCATATATATATATATACATACATATACTTGCACATATATACATATATGCATGTATATACATATATGTACACACATATATATACACATACGTACACACACATATGCATGTATATACACATATACATACACACAATTATATACATTCATATATACACACATTTCATCGGTAAACAAATTTTTTACATATTTACTTCCGTATGTTCCAAGAATTCCACATCAACCAAGGTTTCCTTTAACAATTTCATTGGAATACTAAACTTTGGATTATTTATTTGTGAAAAAATGTCAAATATATATTTTGACAAATTAGGCACTATGTCTTCAAGTGTTGGGGTCGCTGGCCCTGTCTTGGATGACTCTTTTTTGGCTATCCTAATCTTAGAGAAAAATCATTTCAGTCAGCACAATACCAGCTTTACTCGAGTGGTCATCTACCTTAAATATCACTAAAATGTTGATAAATTTAATTTTATTCATAACTGTAAATCTACATTCTGATTCTAGGTTGAGGGGCGAGAAAATCTATGTGTCATTATTAAGTCAAGTGAGTCTATTAATCGGAGATATTTGGAAAACTTTCAAAAGATATCAGATATAATTATGGATTTTTGGGTTGCTATTTGAGAGAGAGTTTAGCAGTCCTAAGTATTAACATTTTTTATAGATTGAACATTGATTCAATTAATTTCAGAGCACTAAGTTTAAAGAATTTGAAACATTTATAATTTCAGTGGGGATATACTAAGACCCGGTGACTGCCTGGAAAGAGCAGAGTGTTTAATACTCAACCATAAAGTCTTTGAGAGATGCCATATAGCCACTTACCAAATAGGTGTCAACACAAATTTGAACATTTCAAACGGTCAGATAAACACAAGTGAACTCTAGAATATTCACCTTTTTTGTAAGCATAGTTTATTTTTGGGGCACTCCTTAAGAAGTAGACCGACATAGTAAATTGTATATATGTGTGTATATATATGTATATATACATATATACATATATATATATAATATATATGATATACGACATACATACATATATATAATATTAAATATATGTATATATATAATATATGTAATATACGATAAAAACACATATATATATAATATATATATGTATATATATGATATACGATATACATACACATATGTATATACGATATACATACATATATATATATGTATATATATATACGATATACATACATATATATATACTATAAAATATATGAATATATATAATATAGATGATATACGATATACATAAATATATATAATATATATGTATATATATATAATGTATATGATATACGATATAAATACAAATATATATTATATATGTATATATAATATATATATATCATATATATGTATATATATAATATATACGATATACATACATATATATATAATATGTTATATACATATAATATATTTTTTCTCTATATATATATATATAAAGATAGATGTATATATAGCTAGATATATATAGATATCTATAGAGCGAGATATATAGATAGGTAGATCTATATATATATTTATAGATAGATAGACATATACAGATATATATATATATATATATAGATATGTATATGTATAATATATCCGATATACATACATATATAATATATATATGTACATATAATATATATATATATATATATATATATATATATATATATGTATATATAATATATATGATATACATACATATATATATATATAATATATTATATACATATAATATATATTTTCTCTCTATATATATATAAAGATAGATGTATATATCGATAGATATATATAGATATCTATAGAGCGAAATATATAGATAGGTAGATATATATATATATAGATAGGTAGATATATATATATAGATAGACATATACATATATATATAGAGATAGATAGATATATACATATATATATAGAGAGAGATAGACATATACATATATATATATAGATAGATAGATAGACATATACATATATATATATAGATAGATAGACATATACATATATATATAGAGAGAGAGATAGATAGACATATACATATATATATATAGATAGATAGATAGATAGACATATATATATATAGATAGATAGATAGACATATACATATATATAGATAGATAGGTATATATATATATTTATAGATAGACATATACAGATATATATATATAGATAGGTATATATATATACATATAGAGAGAGAGATAGGTAAAGATATATATATATATATTTATAGATAGATAGAGATATACAGATATATATATACACAGATATATATATATAGATATATGTACATATATATAGATAAATATATATATATATATAGATAAATATAGACAGATATATATCTATATAAATATAGACAGATATATATATAAATATAGACAAATATATATAGAGAGATATATATAGGCAGATATATACACACATATATATGTAGACAGATATATATATATATATATATATATATATATATATATATAATCAAATTGATATTCTTGAGAAACTTGTCATAAAAGTAGATCCCACATGGTAAGTAGAAATAGGGGAAATCAATTTTACAACCAGATAGGTGTGAAATCATAAATTCTTAACCAATGAGAATGGCCCTCTGGGGCCAATATAAACCACCTAAATTTGACCAAATATCACAGTTCACAAGGATACCATCAGACTCAGAGAAACTACTGCCCACTACTATCAACAACACAGGTTAGTGCTAAACATTTGCACACACACACCAAGGAGATTTTTCTTTATAATACACCATTTTCAATTTGGCTCTTTTTAGCATTCTTTCCTCAGAAAAGTGTAGCTTCCCCGCCGGAAACTCTTGGATTCAAATATTTACTATAGTCTGGAACCCTTTGTTTCAGTATGAATTACTTTTGCCCAATTTGCTTGCAAACGGCACTCTACAATACGGTTGAGTGTCACTCATGCGAACATTGGATACACTTTGACTGTTTAGAGCTATCAGCTCCTGAAAGAAGTTTTATCAATGGATCGATCTTTGATTCACATTTTTATTGTCCCACATGCATCAAGCAAAATAATTTTTTTCGTTTAGTTTTATCTAAATTATCAGACAAAATCCGAAAGCACAGCTTTGACGAGTTTCTAGAATTTTGCAGAATGATTGATATATCATTAAAAAAAAAAAAAATTCAAAATTTTGTTACAGAACAATTTGATTATACGTACTTGCCATGTCATAATGAAAGTAATCAAATTTTAAGTAAATTTAATACGAAAGGCTTTACAGCTTTAGAGACATTATCCGATGGAAATTGTTTCTTTTCAGCAATATCTTTAGCCTTATATGACTCTAACGAATTTTACGAGGAAATACGGACGAGGACATGTCTGTGCATGGCATTGAATTGGGAAGAAATTGCTGAAACAGTTAGCAGCCCAATTAAAAATTTATCAAGAGATTACAAAATATCTCTAGCAAATTGTGCTGCAGTATCAGGTTGGTCAGATGCATTAACAATGGCATCTGCCGCCCATGCATATGCAATATGTATCAGAAGTATCTATCCTCCAATTAATGGATTATTGGATTTTGCATTTTTACATTTAAATGCTGAATTTAAGAAACAAAATAGCTATAAAAGCATCACAATAATGTGGACTAGCTGTATGCTATCTGAGACATGTTGGGAAAATTTTTGGCAACCAAACCATTTTGTTGCAATTGTTGAATGTACAGATCGAAATGTAAGCATCAATATTTGTAAGGAGGAATCAGAAAGTTTTTCGCCAACAACAAACTTACAACTAGAGACTGAGGAGAATTCTGTGAACAATAGTAGCAGTGATGATGCAACGAAAAAAAATAATCAGCCAATGGATGATCAACTAGAAAGGGCCATATCTATTGATGGTGTGGAAGAATCAAATCAATTGTTTG
>OY744541.1:53553218-53578218 GCA_963556195.1 Sepiola atlantica
TTTATGAATAATAAATGCAATAATAGAGTATTATTAGTAATTATTATCTCTAAGAACATTTGCTGATGAGAAGAAATATGCGTCTATTTTAATGCGTCTATTTTAATGAATTTAATGCGGATAAAAAAAGATGAGTCATCAGAAAATGATCCTAATTGGATAAAGTATTTTCTGTACAAAATAATTCAAAATAAATTTTATCTATCCTAAGAACATAGATCACCGATAAAATAAAGAAAATGTCTAATCAGAATCAAATATCGATTTGACACATGCGTTACTATATAGGTCTAACTGCAATAATATCTGACCGACTTTATTTTATTTATTAGATTAGCAAATAAATGCTCCCTGTCGGTCGCATTTATTGCTAGGCTATAGCGTCACCTGGTGTCCACTTGTTACAAAAGAATCGAAAGTTTACGTATGCGCCTCTGGTGTACAAAAGAATCGAAAGTTTATGTATGCGCCTCTGGTGTACAAAAGAATCGAAAGTTTACGGACGCGTCTCTAGTGTACAAAAAAATAGAAAGTTTTAAATGAAGTGAAGATATTCGTTGAAAAAAATTCTGACTGACGGACAGACAGACAGACACACAACCACAGAGAAAGTGCCCATTATATATATAGTGGTTAATGCACCAGCCCAGATGTGATAACCATACTCAATGCATGGATGAATGGTGGGTTTGTAGAGATATAGGATACTGGCAGGTGTGTGAAGTTTCCTAGCTCGGTAGGGGGATCCCACCTTCTTTGTGGCAGACTTGGCTTATTCTACATTTTTTGCAATTACATGTAAACAGGCTGAAAAAATTGGCGCTAAAAAATAAAACAAAACAAAAACAAACAACAATATTTTAGACTTTAAATTGGAGATTACATTTGCATATAAATCTAGCGTAAAATAATCACACACTTCTGGGTTACCGGGTGGTAATGATTACCCACTTCCAGACATAACAATTTTTTTAGGGATATAAGTACATACCCGCTCATTGATCTAGGATTGACCTATGAAAAATAAAATGCATGAATCGTAGAAGTTAGCACACTCATGTGGGTGTGATTCTGCTACGCAGAGCCTGCAAAATGAATAAATTGGCCAAAACATGCAGTTGGGGGGGGGGTGCATTTTTTTCTGGCAGAACGTTGATGGTGGGGGATAGAAGCATTGCCACTATTCATTCATGATATGGGTCCATAAGAAAAACACTAAACAAATAAGTAATCATTTTATTTATAACATATTTTAATGTATTTTTCATCAGAAAAAAGAATTAGTTACCTCTAAATAAACACAAAATTGACCTTTAAGAAAATGGCCAATATTTAAAAAAAAATTGTATATGTCCTTTAAAACGCTATTTGGTCCGAGATTTGGTGATCATTTTACGTTCAATTTACATACAATAGTGATCCCAACTCTAAAAGTTAAAAATATTTTTGTTTTTTGTTGTTTGATTTCATTCTTTTCACAGCTAACTTTTTCAGGCTGCTAGATGTAATCGACAAAAATATATAGAATCTAATTTTCTTGTTGGGGGGGGGGGGTACATAAGGTGCAAGGCTACAATAATACCTAACAATTATTGGAATTCTTGGCTTTCAGACTGGGATCAAAGTATCAGTCCTCTCCTTGGTCAAAAGAGGAGAAATCCTTCTCGACTTGGGCAATTTTTATAGGTTAATTCTTATCTCAGACACGTAAATTATTTAGAGTGAAATGGTTCTTTTTTACTTTGTTTAAACTACAAAATTATGAACTTCAGTCATTATTTGTTTTTAGCTAGCCTTTTTCTGAATGTTTATAAAGACACCGACTATATTTTTCTGATCAACTTTTAATTCCGGCGTTTCACGTATACGTTGAAGTTTGCTATAATTGTGTTTAATGTTTTTGTATTTGTTTTTATTAAATATGCTGTAAGTAAAAAAAAAATAAGTTGTTTTTATTTATTTTTTATAAAACATATTCAGCAAAATTATTTTTTATAAAACATATTCACCAAAATCGAAATAAACGAAATAGCAGTTTTATTAGTGATTTTTTTTTTATTTGTTTACAAAAAGCAACAAATATTCTTCGTACGTGAATTCGGAATTTGTTTTCATTTTTTTTTTGTAAAATATCATATTTGAAAGTATATTTAATCATAATATTTATTAGAACTAATCAGATAAATATATATTTTAAAAGAAAAAAATTATAATTCTATTTTTTTTAGGTTAGAATTTTAATCCGTAATAAAATGAATTCATACAAATAGTAATTTTCACTGAGCGCTTTAATCTAAAATGTAATATGGCAATTAAAAAAAAATTCTGAAAATAGTTAACATTAAAACATTGGAAATGAAAATTGGGCGGAAAAATATAGTCGCCATCTTTATAAAGAAAGAGAAATCGTTCTTCCATAGCTAACCTCTTTCGACTTGTTTAGATGGTGACTATATTTTTCCGACCTAATTTGTATTTCAGCGTTTTAAGTATCCTTAGCATAACAAAAAAAACATTAAAAACCCTAAATTATTATTATTTTTAGTAAAACATGGTTTAAGTTTAAAAAATGGGAGACCTCCCTCTTAATATAAATCTATTTCACTTTAATAATTTACTTGAGTGAAATAGGATTTAATCTCAAATTAAATTAGTTTGTCCCCCCCCCTTAAAAAATCGAGCGCGAACGCAGACCCCACACTAGGTGGTTATGTCAGTGAAACAGGCACTCCGTTCTGCATAAGCTTCAACAACCAGATGAAAGCGATCAGGGACAACAACATCTAGTCACCAGTGGCACAACATTACAACTTACCAAACCACACAATAGACAACATAAAATGCATATCATTACATACAGGTTTAAATTCCACACAGTATCGCAAAAAGAACGAAATAAAATGGATCTAAAAATTAATCCCCCATACCAGGGGCTTAAACTTAGATATCAGAGTTTTGAGCCCCTACAAATTCTTTTATCCCACTACCAATAAACATCCCTTTAAAATATAGAGATATAATATCACAAAATCAAATCAATTTAAACATCGAAAAATTAACCCACTTCCCCAACACACATACACACACAATCCGTACATCCCAAACTAAACTAGATATAGACAATTGTGCACCACATAAAAAAGGACACACAAACAATACACAGTAATTTCAATTTTAGATATAGATCCTTAAAATATATTGCCAATCACACAAGTACCCCTTCCACACCAGATAATCAAATTTTAACTAGAGAACATTTGTTTTCGCTTTTTTGCCCCATTTCTTTCCCTTTTCTCACATAGACGAAATAGACAGCAAATGCCCACACAAAAATACAAACGTCGTCGTTCACAGACAACAATACCCACCCGCATCACAGGTCAGATTTAGGTGGAGAACGTTCGTTTCCTTCTTTTCTTATTTCTTTTCCTTCCTAGTACATTTGTACCGGAAATGAAACAGACAACAAACACCCTCACATATAACCTTGATCAGCAGCCCCTGGTGGCCCGATTTAAAAATATTAATATTAATTTTAGTTCGCCATTTTTAAGAACTCTGTTCACACTTCATTAAAGGCTTGAAGAAGAGAATGGTTCCCGAAAATTTCCTACAGAGTATCCAAACACAAAAGAAAAACAATAAAAAAAGAAATTGGGATTTATTTTGCTTCTATAATCGTCCAATAAAGTCAGCACGAAATTGTAAATCACACGTTTATTTGTTTATTCATTTTCAGTTTTTATAGTTTTATTATTATTTGTTCACTCACTTGTGTGCTTATGATTTTCCGTTGACTGATTACAGACACACACATACATTATATATATATATATATATATATATATATATATATATATATATATATATATATATATATATATAATCCAGGTAAAACATCCACAGGGTAGTAATCCAAAGAATTTCAACCGGTTTTATAAAAAGTGCTCAATATAAAATAGAGCTTTATATATGATTATTTTTATTTACACAGACATGTACAAAATCTGCGACACTGGCATGTCGATGTTATCGATCAACAGTTATTATAAACTGAGATCTCATCAGGCAGAGTTAGAATCCGATCTTAACCTCAGATCATATTTGGAGAGAATGAAATGGAGAGAGAAGAAGAAAAGAAATTTAAGATTTCAGAATTTAGGGAGTCACGTGGTTTAGGACCGTTAAAAATAAAAAAGTTAAAATCTAAAATCCACAACAAAACAAAATAGAACAAATAAAATAAAATTAAATTAAGATAAAGTGAAAAGAGAGACATATAATAACAAGGCTAGGATAAAGATAGATAAATAAATAGAAAGATAGGTAGATAGATAGAAAAAATGAAAACGTCTGTTGATTCAGACAGAGAAGGGAGAGGGAAGATAACATGCACGTGAAAGTGTCAAGAAATCGACAGTTACTTCGGCTTGAGCGAACAACGTATTGTCAAATCATCTGTAATTCATGGCAGCCTTTATGTGTATAAGTGTGTAGACATGTTTGTGTGTTCTCAAATCAGTTGTAATTGATAGTATCATATATGCGTATGGGCGTACAGACGCGTGTGGTGGGAAAGGCAAGGGGTTGTTAATCAATTGTGTCACTAATTCTAAATTTATACTATTTTATTTTTATTTAGAGTTTATCAAATTATCATTAATAAATTAATAGATCAAACAAATATACCAGTAAATTAATTAAGTCTATATAATTAGTAATAATAATAATAATTGAAATGATATAAAATAATAATAATGATAATATCGGTAATAATTTAAAAGTACTAAATGCCGCCATTATTATTAATAATAATAATAATAATAACGACAACAACAACAATAATAGCGGTCAATAAAAATTAATAAAAAAGTAATAGTCAGGTAAAAAATAAAATAATTAAGAAATATTAGAAATATTAGAAGATAATAATAATAATAATAATAATAATAATAATAATAAGATTAATAATAATATAGAAGTAGGTAGCAATATAATGGTTGTAAATATGGTAATATGAATCCGTGGTTGCAATAATACTGATCATATTAAAAATGGTAATAATAATAGCTATATTAATAGTAACAATCGCAATGGTAAGCCCAATAATCGTAACAATTGTTATAATGATAGTAAGAAATAATAAATAATAAAAAAATAATACAAATAGTGGTAGTAATAATAATAATAATAATTAAAATAATAGAATTATAGATAATGGCATTATCATTAATGGTAATACCACTATTGTTACTAAAATTAATAATAACAATAAAAGTAAAAGTAAGGTGACGGTAACAATGGTAATATTAATATTACTAACAATAATCATAAAGTGGTTATATTGTCATTGTTACTGCTACAAACAACAACAACAACTGTGACAATAATAGTAAACAGAACATTAACATTAATAATAATAATAATCTCGGTAATAGTACAGAAATGTCAAATAATTAAATTTAAAAATATTAATAATAATAATCAATAATAATAATCTAAAATAGTAAGCAATAGATGGATAAAAAATATAAGATAAAGAAAAATAACGAAGATGACAATTAATATTAATCATAGTAGTTGTAAATATGATAATAAAAATAAAAATAAATTATTTAATAATAGAGAAATTATTTGTTGTGATAATACTAATAATATTAATAATATTAATAATAGTAAAGAATAATAGTGATAGCTATAATAATGGTAACCATGGTGACCACAATAATCTTAATAATTGTAATAAAGATGATAATGATAATAAAAATAATAGTGGTATTATAAATGATAATTATAAAATTAATGATAATATTGATTTATAAAACTGATAATAATAATAGTAGAGGTACCTCATTATTTCTATTATTAGAATAACCACCTCGAGGTGGTTATTCTAATAATAGAAATAATGATAGTTATAAGTAGTGATTGTAGTAAAAACTGTAAAAGATGATAATAATAATAATAATAATAATAATAATTAATAAGAATGGTGTAAAATAATAGTTATGGTGACAAAATTACCGTTAGTGGATAGGTAAAGTGTTTTTTTCTCTCCATTTCATTCTCTCCAAATATGATCTGAGGTTAAGATCGGATTCTAACTCTGCCTGATGAGATCTCAGTTTATAATAACTGTTGATCGATAACATCGACATGCCAGTGTCGCAGATTTTGTACATGTCTGTGTGAATAAAAATAATCATATATATATATATTAGTATTTCATGTGTCCACATAAAATTTTATAAGGAGATATAATTTTTTATGTATCAATTTTCAGTATTTACTTCAACAGTGCTCGATACGTAAGTAGAGCTAGGTAGTAAGCTATAAAAATATATTTATGGCTAGCCTGAAGATTCCCCCGGGTATGAAACGCGGGAGCCTCTGTGTAGCTTAATTGCCATAAATATATTTTCATAGCTTACTATATATATATATATATATATATATATATATATATATATATATATATATATATATATATACTAGAAGAATATCCGTCCCAGAACAGGTAAAATTAATTTCCCAAATAGAACAGTTTTGCACCACTTTTATGTCTCCTTAAGAAGCAATATATAATGATGCTACACTTTATGTCTAGTTTTCGTTATTCCAATTTTTATCATAATCCATTACATGATTTTGATTTTAGAAAGTGTCTAAAATTTAAGGCTTAAGTTTAGGGGATCTTAAGAAGAAATTAAAATTTAGGGCATCATGTTTAATTCGTGATAATTATGAGTAAAATTCAATACACATTTGATATATTTGAATTTTCAAATGGGAGTATTGTGCCCCTAAAACCTTTTAAAATTTACATAATACCACGTTGACACATCGGTTCCCATTAGATCACAAAAGTTAAGTAACGTTGAGCCTGGTCAGTACCAGATGGGTGACCATTTGGGAATACCAGGTGCTGTATGTAGACACCTAGCTATGGGTAAATAGTGTCGCCATCCCGCGTGGTGACTATGGCAAAAAAAGCCTGAATGACAATCACCAATAAAGTGTCGGAAATCAGAGAGGGGTTCCTCCTCCAGGAGTGATCAAACACCCTGATGGCGATGGTGATGAATAAGACTATCAATTGTACGTACAGATACATGATAAGAACGGGCTATACATCGTATCTAAAGACTATTAAAAGTACAGACAGATACGTAATACTGTTCATCGTTCATACAGGTATGAAATAATAATGAACTATTAATCGTATGTAATATTAACGAAGTATTCATCATCTATATAGCTACGCAATACAAACACACTGTTCATTGTTCGTACAGATACATAATATAAATAGACTACATCTTACGTACAAATACGCAATACAAACACACTATTCATTGTTCGTACAGATACATAATATAAATAGACTACATCTTACGTACTAATACGCAATACAAACACACTGTTCATTGTTCGTACAGATACATAATATAAATAGACTATACATCTTACACACAAATACGCAATACAGACACAATTCATCGTTCGTACAGACACATAATATAAATAGACTATACATCTTACGTACAAATACGCAATACAAACACAATTCATCGTTCGTACAGACACATAATATAAATAGACTGTACATCTTACGTACAAATACGCAATACAAACACACTATTCATCGTTCGTACAGACACATAATATAAATAGACTATAAATCTTACGTACAAATACGAAATACAAACACACTATTCATCGTTCGTACAGACACATAATATAACTAGACTATACATCTTACGTACAAATACGCAATACAAACACACTATTCATCGTTCGTGAAGACACATAATATAAATAGACTATACATCTTACGTACAAATACGAAATACAAACACACTATCCATCGTTCGTACAGACACATAATATAAATAGACTATACATCTTACGTACAAATACGCAATACAAACACATTATTCATTGTTCGTACAGACACATAATATAAATAGACTATACATCTTACGTACAAATACGCAATACAAACACACTATCCATCGTTCGTACATACACATAATATAAATAGACTATACATCTTACGTACAAATACGTACTACAAACACACTATTCATCGTTCGTAAAGACACATAATATAAATAGACTATACATCTTACGGACAAATACGCAATACAAACATACTATTCATCGTTCGTAAAGACACATAATATAAATAGACTATACATCTTACGTACAAATACGCAATACAAACACACTATTCATCGTTCGTAAAGACACATAATATAAATAGACTATACATCTTACGTACAAATACGTACTACAAACACTATTCATCGTTCGTGAAGACACATAATATAAATAGACTATACATCTTACGTACAAATACGCAATACAAACACACTATCCATCGTTCGTACAGACACATAATATTAATAGACTATACATCTTACGTACAAATACGCAATACAAACACACTATCCATCGTTCGTAAAGACACATAATATAAATAGACTATACATCTTACGTACAAATACGCAATACAAACACACTATTCATTGTTCGCACGGACACATAATATAAATAGACTATACATCTTACGTACAAATACTCAATACAAACACACTATTCATCGTTCGTGAAGACACATAATATAAATAGACTATAAATCTTACGTACAAATACGAAATACAAACACACTATTCATCGTTCGTACAGACACATAATATAACTAGACTATACATCTTACGTACAAATACGCAATACAAACACACTATTCATCGTTCGTGAAGACACATAATATAAATAGACTATACATCTTACGTACAAATACGCAATACAAACACACTATCCATCGTTCGTACATACACATAATATAAATAGACTATACATCTTACGTACAAATACGCAATACAAACACACTATCCATCGTTCGTAAAGACACATAATATAAATAGACTATACATCTTACGTACAAATACGCAATACAAACACACTATTCATTGTTCGTACGAACACATAATATAAATAGACTATACATCTTACGTACAAATACGCAATACAAACACTATTCTTTGTTCGTACAGACACATAATATAAATAGACTATACATCTTACGTACAAATACGCTATACAAACACACATAAAGATACATAATATAAATAGACTATACATCTTACGTACAAATACGCAATGGAAACACACTATTCATTGTTCGTACAGACACATAATATAAATAGACTATACATCTTACGTACAAATACGCAATACAAACACACTATTCATTGTTCGTACGGACACATAATATAAATAGACTATACATCTTACGTACAAATACGCAATACAAACACACTATTCATTGTTAGTACAGACACATAATATAAAGACACTATACATCTTACATACAAATACGCAATACAAACACACTATTCATCGTTCGTACAGACACATAATATAAATAGACTATACATCTTACGTACAAATACGCAATACAAACACATTCATTGTTCGTACAGACACATAATATAAATAGACTATACATCTTACGTACAAATACGCAATACAAACACACTATCCATCGTTCGTACAGACACATAATATAAATAGACTATACATCTTACGTACAAATACGCAATACAAACACACTATCCATCGTTCGTAAAGACACATAATATAAATAGACTATACATCTTACGTACAAATACGCAATACAAACACACTATTCATTGTTCGAACGGACACATAATATAAATAGACTATACATCTTACATACAAATACGCAATACAAACACTATTAATCGTTCGTACAGACACATAATATAAATAGACTATACATCTTACGTACAAATACGCAATACAAACACACATAAAGATACATAATATAAATAGACTATACATCTTACATACAAATACGCAATACAAACACATTATTCATCGTTCGTACAGACACAATATGAATAGACTATACATCTTACGTACAAATACGTAATACAAACACACTATTCAGTGTTCGTACAGACACATAATATAAATAGACTATACATCTTACGTACAAATACGAAATACAAACACACTATTCATCGTTCGTGAAGACACATAATATAAATAGACTATAAATCTTACGTACAAATACGAAATACAAACACACTATTCATCGTTCGTACAGACACATAATATAACTAGACTATACATCTTACATACAAATACGCAATACAAACACACTATTCATCGTTCGTAAAGACAATAATATAAATAGACTATACATCTTACGTACAAATACGTACTACAAACACACTATTCATCGTTCGTGAAGACACATAATATAAATAGACTATACATCTTACGTACAAATACGCAATACAAACACACTATTCATTGTTCGTACGGACACATAATATAAATAGACTATAATCTTACGTACAAATACGCAATACAAACACTATTAATCGTTCGTACAGACACATAATATAAATAGACTATACATCTTACGTACAAATACGCAATACAAACACTATTAATCGTTCGTACAGACACATAATATAAATAGACTATACATCTTACGTACAAATACGCAATACAAACACACTATTCATCGTTCGTACAGACACATAATATAAATAGACTATAATCTTACGTACAAATACGCAATACAAACACTATTCTTTGTTCGTACAGACACATAATATAAATAGACTATACATCTAACGTACAAATATGCAATAAAAACAGACATAAATATACATAATATAAATAGGCTATACATCTTACGTACAAATACGCAATACAAACACACTATTCATTGTTCGTACAGACACATAATATAAATAGACTATACATCTTACGTACAAATACGCAATACAAAGACACTATCCATTGTTCGTACAGACACATAATATAAATAGACTATACATCTTAAGTACAAATACGCAATACAAACACACTATTCATTGTTCGTACAGACAAATAATATAAATAGACTATACATCTTACGTACAAATACGCAATACAAACACACTATTCATTGTTCGTATAGACACATAATATAAATAGACTATACATCTTACGTACAAATATGCAATAAAAACACACATAAATATACATAATATAAATAGACTATACATTTTATGTACAAATACGCAATACAAACACACTATTCATTGTTCGTACAGACACATAATATAAATAGACTATACATCTAACGTACAAATACGCAATACAAACACACATAAATATACATAATATAAATAGACTATAGATCTTACGTACAAATACGCAATACAAACACACTATTCATTGTTCATACAGACACATAATATAAATAGACTATACATCTTACGTACAAATACGCAATACAAGCACACATAAATATACATAATATAAATAGACTATAGATCTTACGTACAAATACGCAATACAAACACACTATCCATTGTTCGTACAGACACATAATATAAATAGACTATACATCTTAAGTACAAATACGCAATACAAACACACTATTCATTGTTCGTACAGACAAATAATATAAATAGACTATACATCTTACGTACAAATACGCAATACAAACACACTATTCATTGTTCGTATAGACACATAATATAAATAGACTATACATCTTACGTACAAATATGCAATAAAAACACACATAAATATACATAATATAAATAGACTATACATTTTATGTACAAATACACAATACAAACACACTATTCATTGTTCGTACAGACACATAATATAAATAGACTATACATCTAACGTACAAATACGCAATACAAACACACATAAATATACATAATATAAATAGACTATAGATCTTACGTACAAATACGCAATACAAACACACTATTCATTGTTCGTACGGACACATAATATAAATAGACTATACATCTTACATACAAATACGCAATACAAACACTATTAATCGTTCGTACAGACACATAATATAAATAGACTATACATCTTACGTACAAATACGCAATACAAACACACATAAAGATACATAATATAAATAGACTATACATCTTACATACAAATACGCAATACAAACACATTATTCATCGTTCGTACAGACACAATATAAATAGACTATACATCTTACGTACAAATACGTAATACAAACACACTATTCAGTGTTCGTACAGACACATAATATAAATAGACTATACATCTTACGTACAAATACGAAATACAAACACACTATTCATCGTTCGTGAAGACACATAATATAAATAGACTATAAATCTTACGTACAAATACGAAATACAAACACACTATTCATCGTTCGTACAGACACATAATATAACTAGACTATACATCTTACATACAAATACGCAATACAAACACACTATTCATCGTTCGTAAAGACACATAATATAAATAGACTATACATCTTACGTACAAATACGTACTACAAACACACTATTCATCGTTCGTGAAGACACATAATATAAATAGACTATACATCTTACGTACAAATACGCAATACAAACACACTATCCATCGTTCGTACAGACACATAATATAAATAGACTATACATCTTACGTACAAATACGCAATACAAACACACTATTCATCGTTCGTAAAGACACATAATATAAATAGACTATACATCTTACGTACAAATACGCAATACAAACACACTATTCATTGTTCGTACGGACACATAATATAAATAGACTATACATCTTACGTACAAATACGCAATACAAACACTATTAATCGTTCGTACAGACACATAATATAAATAGACTATACATCTTACGTACAAATACGCAATACAAACACACTATTCATCGTTCGTACAGACACATAATATAAATAGACTATAATCTTACGTACAAATACGCAATACAAACACTATTCTTTGTTCGTACAGACACATAATATAAATAGACTATACATCTTACGTACAAATACGCTATACAAACACACATAAAGATACATAATATAAATAGACTATACATCTTACGTACAAATACGCAATGGAAACACACTATTCATTGTTCGTACAGACACATAATATAAATAGACTATACATTTTACGTACAAATACGCAATACAAGCACACTATTCATTGTTCGTACAGACACATAATATAAATTGACTATACATCTAACGTACAAATATGCAATAAAAACAGACATAAATATACATAATATAAATAGGCTATACATCTTACGTACAAATACGCAATACAAACACACTATTCATTGTTCGTACAGACACATAATATAAATAGACTATACATCTTACGTACAAATACGCAATACAAAGACACTATCCATTGTTCGTACAGACACATAATATAAATAGACTATACATCTTAAGTACAAATACGCAATACAAACACACTATTCATTGTTCGTACAGACAAATAATATAAATAGACTATACATCTTACGTACAAATACGCAATACAAACACACTATTCATTGTTCGTATAGACACATAATATAAATAGACTATACATCTTACGTACAAATATGCAATAAAAACACACATAAATATACATAATATAAATAGACTATACATTTTATGTACAAATACGCAATACAAACACACTATTCATTGTTCGTACAGACACATAATATAAATAGACTATACATCTAACGTACAAATACGCAATACAAACACACATAAATATACATAATATAAATAGACTATAGATCTTACGTTCAAATACGCAATACAAACACACTATTCATTGTTCGTACAGACACATAATATAAATAGACTATACATCTTACGTACAAATACGCAATACAAGCACACATAAATATACATAATATAAATAGACTATAGATCTTACGTACAAATACGCAATACAAACACACTATCCATTGTTCGTACAGACACATAATATAAATAGACTATACATCTTAAGTACAAATACGCAATACAAACACACTATTCATTGTTCGTACAGACAAATAATATAAATAGACTATACATCTTACGTACAAATACGCAATACAAACACACTATTCATTGTTCGTATAGACACATAATATAAATAGACTATACATCTTACGTACAAATATGCAATAAAAACACACATAAATATACATAATATAAATAGACTATACATTTTATGTACAAATACGCAATACAAACACACTATTCATTGTTCGTACAGACACATAATATAAATAGACTATACATCTAACGTACAAATACGCAATACAAACACACATAAATATACATAATATAAATAGACTATAGATCTTACGTACAAATACGCAATACAAACACACTATTCATTGTTCGTACAGACACATAATATAAATAGACTATACATCTTACGTACAAATACGCAATACAAGCACACATAAATATACATAATATAAATAGACTATAGATCTTACGTACAAATACGCAATACAAACACACTATTCATCGTTCGTACAGATGCGCAATATGAACGAACTATTAATAGTACGTACAGATACGCAATAAGATGAACTATTCAGCGTACGTACATATACGCAATATGAACGGACTTAAAACAACTATTTGCTATTTGAAGCTTTTCATATGTTCAAGATTTTATTTATATTTGAAGTGAGAAAAAAAAAAAAGAAAAATCTTCACGAGAGCCGCCATAACAATATCGGTCGTGAAAGACCAATTTTCTAAGGATCAGAAAATGGAGTTGTTTTTATAAAGTAAGAAGAACAGCTGTTCGAAAAGAGGTTACTTTCGTTGCTGTCAGGATGATCGAAAGCAAGGTAGCAGCCAGGTGGTCAGCCGCCGATTGTTCACCTGTGCCGATTGCTTCATTCGATTGGCGCGAAACTTTGTTTGAATAATATAAACAAAAAGAAAAGAAAGGAAAAAAAGAAGAAGTCGTTCTCTTTAATCTGACAGAAGGCTCGAGGGTGGGAACAAGATCGAATTGTTGATCGCAGTTTTTTGCTTCCTTTTGAGTCGACTGAATCGATATTTCTTTTCAACCTTTGAGTTTCAGTTACTGACGTGGCAGCGAGCAATAACATTTGTTTACTTTCTATCTGCGTCATTGTCTTCTTGGCTTGAACAAAATCACGACCTACAATCCAAACTTCCTACTCGCCGTCTCAGCTCTGTTTCGATGTGACGCACCCTCTCTCACTCGTCGGATTGGAAATCAACAAACACTGATTTATCTTCTTCTGATAAGTTTTTGTCTTAGAATTCAATAAATAGTTCTGCCGCATTCGCACGGATCTCTGGAATATGGTCATTGCGCCTTGCGCATGCCCTTAACAGGTATAGTTTTCTTTTATTCTATAAACCACTTCATCTTGAATAATCATAGTTTTAAATTGCTCAATTTTGAAAAAGTTATACAAATTGATCTTTACTTAAAATGTCAATGTGAATAACATTTGGCTCCCTTTATCGACATAGACTGATTTTTAAACGAGTTTAAATCTCAATTTAATTATTTCCATTAGAAAATTGAAACGCAACGAAACTATTTATTCAATTCTTAGATAATTGTTACCATCACGTAAAAGGGAACTGTTTTCTGATACCAAAAAGAAATGTCGTTATATTTTAATTAAACAGTTACAGTTTAATTTGCTTGAAATGTATATTTGCTTAACGATGAAATGAATCAATATGTCACATTGGCGCATATTGTTGCCAGTTTTTTTCTTCTTTTCGGTTAAATACATCTGAATTATTGATCTTTCTCCAATGTATATGTGACCTAGATTAACGCCTGTCCTCAACGTGGTCAACCGACGACGGCTGCGAATATTCTTAAGAAAAACAAAAATAACTTTTAACTCTTATTTATAAATTATATACTTTTGTTTACATAACATCCCAATCCCATTTTTGTAACTATTTCTACTTAAAATTCTTTTTTACTTTACCTAAAACTGTTAGTCTCAACAAGACCCCCACCCCCCGCCGAGTAGTTTTAAATGTCAAGTTGAATAACGTTATGCAATGCGTAAAGAAATCGCATTTTAAATGCCGATTATTTAATTCACAATATTTCTTTTTCATCAAGTCTATAATCTTTTATCAGAATTTATTTTCTGAAAATACAAAAAAAAAAAAAAAAATATCATCACAGGTAAGGCAGTGTCAACAGTATTTTTTTTTAATCTCATAACAACTTAAATTTTTATTATTAAACTTTTCCTTTTCAGCTGAATTATTTTATGAAACTTCCTGATGTTCCGAATAAGTTTTTTTTTTTTTTTTAGATCTGGAGGTTAAAAAGATTTTAATGAACTTTTAAATTGAAATCATATTTTGTCAAATGCCGAATTATGTATTTATGGAATAAATGTTAATACGATACTAATTTTATGAAATGTTCCTCTCCATTAAGAATTTGAATCGTGGAAGGGGTTAAAACAAACATAGCCGTGGATTTTCATTAGTACCACTTTACAGCAAGGTGTACATAATTGCGTCGTAGTTGCTGGAATAAAATGTTTATAAGAATGGTTAACATGATTCCTTTCTATTGATGAAGTTTAAAGGAATTTTGATCCGTTTTGATTAACTTAGAATAGTAGATGGCAAAAGCAATAAACATGTGCGACTTGAAAAAGTCTCACTCTTGTGGGGGACCCATCGCCCACGTTTGAAATGGACGAGTTCATTCCGAGCGACGGGCTCCTGTAAATTTTATGTGAATGATAAGCAAAGTGAGAATAACCTTCGTATAAAGTAAAACAAACGATACTAAAACACAACCTATTTATATATTTAAAAAGTATGAACATATATATATACTTAGAACGTATGGATATATTAATTTCTCATTTGTGTTTGTAAGCAAAGTTTGATTGTACTAATTGTTTATTTGTGTGCGTTGTGAGCGTAAGTTTAGAAAGTTAAATTGTTTTCCTTTGTTTGTGGGGGCGAGAAAAGGAATGAGTCAATGTACGAAGTGTCTACTTGCTTGCTTTTATTTTGACAGTCAGTATGTGTGTAGGCGTGTGAGTTGATAATAATTTTCGTTCCTTCTCCTATCTAGTAGCGGTGTTGAGCTTCTGTTAGTGCCGCCCTAACTCCCCTGACTGTCTGTGCTGATCCCTTTTTTTTTTAATAAAACACGTGGGATCGCAGAGCTTGTTGACTTTTAGCGGGTAAATAATTATTAATTTGCGGACGTAGTTGTAACATATCATGTGATGTTATTTGTCTAATTTCGTCATTTTTCTATTTGGAGCCAGTGTTTGTACAAATGTGTTTTTAAGATGTCATTTTGAGGCGTGTCTTTTTGTTTGTGTTCACGTTATTGATTCATAAATACAGAATTTAAAGATGTTTATCGTATACTCTTTTCTTCGTTTCTTTTTTGTATATTGATTTCCTCTCATTTTTCCATTGATTTGGCTTAAGCTTAATTGCATAAGACCATTGTTAGAAAAGGCAATTTCATTCTCTGTCAATCATATTTTTTAAGGCAACAAAACCACGAAATTTGACCGCTAATCGAGTGTGAGAAACACTCGCTCACAATGAAACAGGTTAATATTATTATTATCATAACATCGAAAAGAAGAAACATTAAATAAACTCTTGACGATAAAAAAAAAATCAGTCTACGAAAATTGATAAAAACGCAGTGTTTATATGTTTGGACCCATAATAGCAAATTACTTTTAACGTAGCCATTTTTACACGCACTCACATGTTTAAATAGGTTATGAAAAATCAATTAATTGTCAAATTTTCGGTAGTTGTTCACTTTTAGATGAATTTCTTTTAAAATTTATTTTGAAAATATATTAAGGGAATTACTTTCTTTTTCTACTCCACAGTTTACTAAATAATTTATGGACAATTTATCAAAAAAATGAATTGCCTAAAATAAAAACTGATATGAAATTGCTTAAAATACAAACTGATATGAAATTGCTTAAAATACAAACTGATATGAAATTGCTTAAAATACAAACTGATATAAAATTGCTTAAAATACAAACTGATATAAAATTGCTTAAAATACAAAAAGAGATAAAATTGCTTAAAATAAAAATAAATACTGATATGAAATTTTACCTGACTCAAACATATTTTGTTCAGATTTCATGAAATGGAGGGAAGGGGTCAATAAAAAATGCAATATTATTATGTGTAGAAAATTTTTACTTTCTGTTCTCATTAATTCATACAATAATCTGTTAAAGATGAATAATAATTTAATCTTTAAATAGACTATTTTTCTTTAAAACAACTTCATATGAATGCAATATTTTTGTATGTCTGTGTGTGGGATGGAACAATGAAACGAAAACAACTGAAATAAAGTGTTGACAGGTTCGTTATTATAGTACAAAGTGATCACGTGTCACTGTTCTTAACACGCGACTGAAGGTCCCTGTCGAACAATTAAGGGATGTAATCATGTAATAAAATATTGAAATTTAATCCGAGAAATAGATTTTAGAATTTAACTAAAGTCAGACTGCTTACTGATATTTCTTGTTATTATTTGAAATTGTTTGTACATTTTTATGAAACATTTTAACAAGTTCCCATTAATCGTATTTCAAATAGATTTTGTGAACATTTAATATATTTGTGATGAAAAGAGAACTTTTCAATCTCCTCTATGCCCCGGAAGTGAATTACTTCCCTTTGTTCATTCTTTCTTTTAGACAGCCATTATTTCTCATAGAGACTAGATTCCTGCATAGATCTTTGCCGAATAAAACTTTCTCAAGCAAACTCAGTCTCCTTAAACTCATTCATTTCTATTCATTCATCCGACTAATTCATTACAATTTATTCGACAAATTTCTAAAATACCTCATGCCCGAACGACTGGACTTGGACCCGTCAAAACTGGACGCTGACGAAACACATGGCGACACTGGAAGAGGTCCTTCAACATTTTTCTTGATGCCGTCAATGGCTCTCAACTCAACTCAATTTATTGATCAACCTTACAAACAGGCTTCTAGAAAATAAACAACTTGACTTACACACAGTGTATGACCAGGCTCTGACGCTCGAACCAGCCTAAAAACAGTTAACTTTATATGCTCCGTCAGACTCCTTGGCTACCACTATCTCCACTGCTGAAACAGAAGAATCAAAGGAAGACCAGTCTACGTGTGAGAAGCAACCCACGGTAGCTGCACTCTCCGGAAAGAAATGTGTTTTTCTGTGGAAACCCGAGACATGACAGAGCGAGGTCCTTTGCTAAAAACTCTATTTGAAAAAATTGTAAAAGGAAAGGGCATTTTGCTCGTGTCTGCAGGTCACCTACAGCTGCTGCTATTAATTATGGTGTGCCCATTCTTGCTTCATCGGTTCCATTTTAACTCCTCACAGAGTCTATCTCATTCGTCCTTATGGGGGAAAATCAAAGGTGAGCCTATGAGGATACTCGCCGATACAGGGAGCTCTGAAAATTTTATTCATCCGATAAGGCTAGGGGGGCTCGGTTTGGCAGTCACGTCAATTTATGGCCAACCTATGCTGTGACATCATTCTCGAGCATAAATTTCTATGCCAACACTCCTGAGTGGAAATACCTTTTGGAGAACTCCTTACCTTTCTTATGTTTGTAGACTGACCGCCATTAAAAATATTCCTTACCCCTCTCTGTTTACGAATCTAACCTCGGACTGTCGCCCGATAGCTGTTAAATCTAGGAGACATACCCTACTTGATGCTAAATTTATCCAATCGGAAATATCCCGTATGCTAAAGGATGGTATGAAAATCACAAAAAGAGACTTGTTGTGAACTACTCCCAAACAATAAATCGCTTATCTTCTTCCTCGAATGGAGGACATGGTAAATGAGATTGCCACTTACAAAATATTATGCACTTGTGATCTCACCAGTGCTTACCATCAGGTTGCTATCAATCCAGAAGGACGAAAATACACAGCCTTCAAAGCTTCTCGATCTCTGTATCCCGTTTGGATTAACCAATGGAGTAGTGAGTTTTCAACGAGTCATCGATGACATCATCAAGCGAGAAGACGTTTGAGGGAACTACACCTACATCGACAACGTTACCATTTGTGAAGATCAGGCTATGCATGATACTAATTTGAAAGAATTCATGAATGCAGTAGCGAAGTATGGACTGATACTGAACAAAGACAAGTGTCACTACTCACTTACCTCTATACACTTGCTTGGGTATACAATAAGCAACAGCTTGGTAAAACCTGACTCTGATAGGCTCAAGGGATTGATGAACTTGCCAGTACCTCAAAACCTTCCTTCTCTTCGACAATCAATGTTCTCTCACTATTCTAGGTGGATCTCGAACTTCTCTGAAAAACTACACCCTCTCACTAAAGTTACCAAATTTTCCCCCACGAGGGAACAAGCAGACGCCTTCCTGAAGAAAGAAATTGCGAAATCATCCCTGGTAGCCATGAACTCTTCTCTCTCTCTTGAGGTCAAAACCGATGCTTCAAAACATGCCATTGCCACCTCTTTAATTCAAAACTCTTAGCCCGTGGCTTTCTTTTCAAGAACTTTAACGTCTGCCGAGCAAGAGGCACTCCTTTGTTGAAAAGGAGGCCTACGCTATTGTCGAGGCGATCCGAAAATGGTGACACTTATTGCTCGGGAAGCATTTTATAAGCTAATCACAGATCAAAAATCTGTCTCTTTCATGTTAAACCCTAAAGGCAAGAGCAAAATAAACAATGAGAAGATCACAAAATGGAAGTTGGAACTTGCCTGTTTCAGCTACGACAGTGTGTATCGCTCGGGGAAACAAAATGCTGTTGCAGACGTCGTGTCTCGCATTTGCTCTACTACCACCTCTGCCGACAAGTTATACACCTTGCACTCAGACTTATGTCACCCGGGTGTCACCCGAATGCTACATTTTGTCAGGAGCAAGAATCTGCCATACTCTGTGGAAGATGTAAGAGTGGTGTTATATCTACATATTTTGCCCCATAAAGCATAAAAAAGGGAGCAAGGGACTTGTCGGCACATGTTCCCCTACGCATACAGAAAGGGGGGGGGTGCAGACGGCGACGTTTGTCAAAAGTGGGTCAGCAGGAAACTCGACAGACAGGCTTTCATAAGTCAGCTCACGCATTTGCGGGGGGGGGGGGCGGAGTATTCAATCAATCAAAGGAGAGAATACTGTTGTTATGCACAGAGAGCGGAAAAATCGAGGTGAAAGGAAACACGAGGAGAAGGTCCCGGACTGGCGTTAAGAGCGGACGTCTGGAGATGACAGCTCACCTCGCTGTCATATCGGACAATTTATCCCCGCACAGGAGAAGGTCCCGGACCGGCGTTAAGAGCGGACGTCTGGAGATGACAGCTCACCTCGCTGTCATATCGGACAATTTATCCCCGCACAGGAGAAGGTCCCGGACCGGCGTTAAGAGCGGACGTCTGGAGATGGCAGCTCACCTCGCTTTCATATCGGACAATTTATCTCCGCACAGGAGAAGGTCCTCGGCCAGTGTTAAGAGTGGACGGCTGAGATTGACAGCCCACCGCGCTGTCATATCAAACAAATTATCCCCGCACACAAAATAAAAAAGATAGGAAAAGTGGAATTCAAAAATTAACGCTTAAGAAATACAGCGACATTTAATACGGCTGTCTACCGGTCACCAAAGGAAAACCCTGGTCCAACAAAATTGATTACGACAGACCAGTCAATCAACTGACCTCTCCAACGTCGAGATTACGTATATCTCGGGACCCTAAAAACAGCTCGTTAAGAATGGACCACAGAATCTAAAATTCTGTTAAAATATCCTTCTCTCCGCCGTCAAACCAAAAAGGTATGTGTTTACGGCATAAGGACAAAAAAAAAGAAGAAAAAAAGAAATACTATATTAATTCGTCCTAAATCAAACTTTCATATTGTTTATATTGTCGTGTTAAATGATCTCATTCAATCGTTCCCCGCGATTTTAACACATTTACCTTCATATCTCGATCTCCCGTGGGAGGAGAAGGACTTCTTAATTGCTACATTTGAACTTTTAATTCTGATCAACTTTCTGATCAACTTTCTCGGAATAACAAAAAACAGCTTCTTATAGATAACTCCGTTTGTGCGAAAGAATATCAGTTGATCTTTTGAAAAAAAAAATACTTGTTATGTATTGTTAATTTGTCTTGGTTGTTTATACAATATATGTTTATAATTTGAAAGTGTAGACTTCAAGGGACCATTACCTTCGAATGCTCACAACTGCTACATACTAACAGTGGTTGATGAATACTCTCGCTTTCCCTTTGTTTTCCCTTGTGACGATGTCTCAGCCGCAACTGTCCGGAAACATCTAACTAATCTATTTTCTATTTTCGGAAATCCTTCTTTTGTACACACACACACACACACACACACACACACACACACACACACACTCTCTCTCTCTCTCTCTCTCTCTCTCTCTCTCTCTCTCTCTCTCTATATATATATATATATATATATATATATATACTAGAGGGATACCCGTCCTAGGATGGGTAAAATTAATTCTCAGAACAGAACAGCTTTGCACCACTTTTATGTCCCCTTACGAATGTTAAAATCAATATATAATGATACTAAACCTTATATCTGTAATCTTTATTCCAATTTTGATCAAAATCCATTACATGACTTTTGATTCTAGAAAATTTCTCAAATTTAAGACTTAAGCTAAAAGGGTTTTAATAAAAATTGAAATTCAGGGAATGTTGCCTTATGACTATAGATAAAATTCAATGCAAATCTGATATATTTGACTTTTCAAATTTATACCCATATTATGTCCCCTCTAAAACCCCTTTAAGATACCTTAAAGAAACTGAAATCTGGGAAATATTTATTAATTGATGTCTAATACCTATTGTTAAAATTTCACACAAATTTGAGGTATCTGAATTTTCACGAAGGGCTAGCAACCCCTTTTGCTCCATTTGCATGAAACTAAATAAAACTAAATATAGCCCTATAGCCCATATTATGCCTAGCAGATGTGTTCCAAAATTCATAATGATCGGTTCATTAGTTTAGGAGTTTATCCTATGCAAAGAAATATATCTAAAAATATATGCACCCCCTAAATGTTAAAATTTACAAAAAGAATAATGTGTCTATGTTACTCAGCGTGTTGCTTAGAATGATCTGTCCATTATTTTAGAAGATTATCAATATTATCTAGATATATTACTAAAATATTATCTAGATATATTACTAAAATATTATCTAGATATATTACTACAATATTATCTAGATATATTACTAAAATATTATCTAGATATATTACTAAAATATTATCTAGATATATTACTAAAATATTATCTAGATATATTACTACAATATTATCTAGATATATTACTAAAATATTATCTAGATATATTACTAAAATATTATCTAGATATATTACTACAATATTATCTAGATATATTACTAAAATATTATCTAGATATATTACTAAAATATTATCAAGATATATTACTAAAATATTCATATAAAACCATAGAATTACGCTAATAATTTAAATTTTCAGATATAAATTTTTATCATTTTTGATGACCTAAAAAAACACTGTTGACTTTTTATTATAGAGTGGCGGATTTCTTTCTTAATTAATTTCAGGCGACGGGGTAAGTCCGAGGTGGTTGTCTGACTTGCCATTTGCTTCTCACTCCCCCTCACCATTTGAAATGGTTTCATTCACTGAGTAGAAAAAGGCATGTGTTTTAATCGCTAACGTTTGAGTGGTGGGATGGAAGTACATATATTTATTAATAAATAAATACACATGGGTCTTTATAGAGTGGAGGATATATAAATATATATGCGAAAGTTTTTTCATTTATCACTCCTATATTATAATCAAAACGGGTTACTGTTATTTAAATAAAGGATACAACATAAAATCTTGATAGTCTGTATATATAGTGGAGATAAAAGAGTCAGAGAGAATCTTTTGACTGCCTAATTAGCATAACTATTTTTAACCCGTTCATAATTAATTAATGTTTAGTATTATTATTTTGGAATTGTATTCGCTTTTGTTTGGCTATCTATATGCAATAGTTTCGTCTATATTAACAGTAATTACTTAAAGTTATTTAAATAACTCTCCCTATCTAATATCTCATCAGAACGAAAGTTATGCTTGAAAACAGAACATTTAAAGTTCTCAGATTTTTATATCGAAGTGTTAAATTTTTGATGGGACAGTTTTCTTAAGGCAGGAGACAACTTGGCATGTCTTTGAAGTTATTTTCTTATAGATTTGAACTTATTTTGTATTCATGACAAGGATGTTTATTGCTGATTGAGTAAATAAGCCAATTTTTCTTTTAATTCGTGTTTTTAAATAAATAATTTTAGGTTCAATTATACTATAGGAGCCGTTGGATTTTCTCGCCCATTTCGCTCAGTATTCACCCAAATATTCGATAAAATCGATTTCTTGGGTGAAATGGTACATGTTGTCCTGACAAAATTTATAATTTATTTTTTAGCATATATCAAATTGAACTTTTATGCCACATTTTTACCAGTCGTCTTTTCGGCGACATTTTGTTATTCTTAAATTCACGACTAGTATGTTTTAACCTTTTCATGTTTGCTTTTAAATTCGTTAAATTCCGTTAAAACATGCTTTTGTAAATAGAATGTTCAAAGTTTTTTTTGTGTGTAATAAATTGTTAAAGCAGTAAAAATATATTTAGTCCAAGGAAAAAATATATTTAATCCAAGGAAAAAATATCTTTAGTCCAAGGAAAAAAACAAACAATAAAAACCAACATGACCGCCAGCGATGAAAACCTCGAATTAAAGTTAGGTACTCAACACCTTAAAAAGTAAATGAGAATTTTATTTCAGGACCAAAAATACAATTAAGATCCACAATCAGTTTCATCCAAAATTTGGGTGAATACCAAGTGAAATGAGCGAAAGAAAACAGCAGTTCCTATTCTACAATTAAACCGATGTTTAAACTTAATTAAATTAAAGAAAATATCTTAAATTTTAATTTAAAAAACAAATAATTAGACTTTCTGACTAATTTGTTGTTTTTTAGAACCGAAAGTAGATTAGATATCTTTCTTTATCTT
>OY744541.1:53585718-53625718 GCA_963556195.1 Sepiola atlantica
AGATTACATCATAAGTTATAAAATAGGATTCTAAAAGTTAAAAACAAACTAAACAGATACGTACTTAAAAAGTCTTGGTTTTAATGTTTATTTAGTAAATAATCAGACAGACTTCTATCATCGAGTCTAAGAGAGGTTGCCGTAAGAACAACTAAAACAGATACTTATTGTATTATTAAAAAAGAAAGTCTATTTAATGCATTCAATTGTACTACAACTATAGGCACCGTTTGATTTTCTCGCCTATTTCGTTTGCCTTAAAGTTTTTGATAAAATCGTCTCTACGCCTTAAACGGAAATGATACATTTTGTGATGAAAAATAAAATCTAATTCATTTTTCAACGAATATAAAATTGAACTTTTATGTTAAATGTTAACCTAACGTGTAAAAGAAAACAGCGACTTGTATGTTTTAACTTTTGAAGTTCGTTAAATTCTATTAAAACTTATATTTTTCGGTAAAAAGAATGTTCAAAGTGTATTTTGCATGTCAAAAAGTTTTTGAAATAGTAACAAATTTTTGATGCAATAAACAAACAAGAAAGGGCTTCGATGAAAACATTGTATTAAAGTTACACTTAAAAAGTAAATTCAGGACAAAAATACAATTCAGACCAAGAATTTTACCAAAAATTCCCCAAATACAATTGGAACCTTTAATGAATAATAATGTAAAAAGAGGTCAACTTTAGTCGTTAGAAATTTTGGCATTTTTTTGCATAAACGAGGTCCTACAAAATCTCAATAATAAAATAAAAGGCAACAGCACTTCTTCAATATGAAACACATTAACATTAAAATCTATATCGAACCGACTGTTTAAATGCATGGATGGCGGCAACGGGGGGTGCTCAAGCCCCCCCCCACACTTTTTAGGAGAGCCCCCCCCCCCATACTTTTATAACTGTCCCGCCGGTCCTGAAATGTATGTAAGCAATTATTTTTATTACTTTTTTGCGTCTGAAATTCTCATTTAAAAATCGAAAAATTTTGAATTAATTTGTTAAAATGAAGTCCCAAAGCATCTAAAAAAAACTCAAGAAACATGTGGACTTTAATGCAAGGCGCAATAATGGTATACTGGTTAATGTTATGTGTTCGGTTCAAACATCTAATTACCACCACACAAAACGCTTCAGAATGTTATCTTCTCTAGAAATACGGTGGTTTTATAAGAACAATAAACATCATAACATCTTTAATTTGTGCACCAAACAGCATTAAAATTCTAGGTTTAAGCAAGAATAAGTTGCTTTGAACTAATCCCCAGTTTCATTTGAACAAAATTTGTGTTGCTCGTATTCATTTATTTCTACTTATTTTTGAATGAAGAAAACCCCTTTTCTTTTACAGAATAAAAATTATATACGATCTGATTTCGGATTGTGAACGAAGGACCCCCCCCCCCTCAAATCCTAACTCTAAGTTTTGACGCCTTCAACAAAAGGAGAGTAAAGTGAATGCACAGGTTATTTGAAGACCGTTCCGACAATCTGGTTGACAATAAAGGAAACAAGAATAACATGTAACAAGGCTTATCATGTTTCCCTCGCCAGTTACTTCTACTGAACCTAACGAATTTATGCAAACTTTCATTTTCTTTTACACAAGTGAAATAAATTTATATCGTATTTAGATTTTATTATGAAATATAAATAAACTTTGTGGCTGTCCATGTACGTGTTTTGTTACTTTGTGTTTCAGGCAATAGCTTTATACCAATTGGATTGTCATAGGTTTTACTCCTATATACATTACAGGAATTTGACGTTTAAGTTATAATTACAATTATCATATGGAAAAATTGCTTCTTTGATATATATATATATATATATATATATATATATATATGACATACAATTTAACAAACATGTGACTTAGGGTGTGAAAAGTAATTCAGTTTGTAGATTTTTCTCGTGAGAAATTTCAATTAACTTTTTATTGTTTAAATTTTTTATCTAGATAAATCATGAATTTTTTAAATAAATTAATTTGAAACAATTTGAAACACTTGTTCTGATTAGCTAAAATGCTCTCTCCTTTTCTAGTTTATTTATATTTAGTTTTACTGGTAGTTTAAAATCAATAAATATTTATCATTAAATGTAAAATTACATTTTAAACAAATTAAAAAAAAAAATTGTTTATGGAATTGCAAATTAGGCTAAAATGTTTTCGATTCCGATACCCCCTAAAATGTTTTCGATTCCGATACCCCCTAAAAGTTCCGATATTTCCGATTCCGATTAATTGTTTCATCATTATTGTAAGCCAAGAAAATATGTTTTAGTCGGTAGGTTTGGTAGTTTGGTAGTTTTGTTTTACGGCATATCAACCCTTTTTGGGTTATTTAATGCCGAATCTGGTCATTATAGTGAAAGTTTTTATGCTTCAAGTTCTTTATATCTTCAAATGTTTAATCAGGGTTTTTGGTTTGGTAGTTTTGTTTTACGGCATATCAACCCTTTTTGGGTTATTTAATGCCGAATCTGGTCTTGTTTTCTTCTCTTTTTTGTTTCTTTCCCCTTTTAATATCTGTTTCTATTTAACCCATAGTTGGGACCCTAACAGGTACTACCACTCCGGGTCAGGGTGGACCTGGGAGCAATGGTAATTAAAAGGAGGCTCCACATTCCCCAAAGTCTGTAAGCCGGATCTCACCATCGGATGTAGTTTAAGGTCATATCCAGGACCGGGATTAGGGTAGGAAAAATAAAAATAAAAAAGGGGAGGGAGAAAGGGAGAAGGGCTGTTGTTTTTGGTTTTGGTTTTGTAGAACATAATTAAGTTTTACAAAAAAAAAAACAAAAAAAAAAACGTCAATGTAGTTGAATTTCGTCTCAGGGAGCCACAGGGCAGCCTGATCTGGTATCACCAGTTAGTCGGTAGGTTCTCTAACTACGTATGAAAAGGCAATGACGCCTTATTCGATTTGAACAACCTCGTGTAAGTTTTCACTCTGATTGCTTAGTTTAGCATTTATTTTGCCCCCCCTCCAAATGTTTATATCACTAAGAAACATTGGAACAACAAAAAAAAGAATTGCAATTTATGAAAATAATAAATAATAACGTATATGACTAATCTTTTCTGGGAATAATAAAAAACATATGGTTAATCTACAGGCGTTATTTAAATGCATAGTTTTTTCTATTTGTAGCAAAAATTAGTAAGAAAATGGTGAATAAGTGGAATGAAGAAAGGGTTTGTAACTTGTATTCAACTATTGTTAATTTAAGCAAGAAAAAATGACGCCTCCTCCAAAGAAAAAGAAATATTTAATAAACTTTAAAAAGTTTTAGCTGATGTCATCGTCCCGAATTTTCAATTTAATCTATACGATAAAGCCGAATGAAATACATGGAGACGCGTATGCAAATAAATTAGCCATATTTTTGTTAATATGTCGAGCGTATATAAGTGTGTTTGAGTTTTACTTATTTATATAAAGTTAATGATTGTGAAAAATACGACTACTTAATATTCGTTGTTATCTTTAAGTTAAATAAATTATCGGTGAACCATTAAAAAATCGTAACTCATAAGTGTTAATGTTAGAAACATTATTACTACAACGCAAGTGGTGAAGCGTAACTTATGTATCGTATTAAATAAATGACCATGGGGCAATGGGTGGCGGGCGTAGTAGATGTTAATGAGATGGCAAGAACCCCCCCCCCCTTTTTCTCTAAATAAAAGAAAAAAGTATTGATCCGAATCAAATAGTGAAGTTGATTGACGGGATTGAAAATGACTTTTTCTTTTTACACAAATCAATATATATATATATTCTACGTGACTTATTCTTAATTTTTATTAATCAATTATTTATTGAAATAAAAAATTGAATATCGTTAAATAAAACGTATTCTTACTTATCCTATTTAACAATCTTATTTAATTACAAAATTCAATTCATTGGAATGCATTTTGTTAATAGTTGCAATAAAATGAAATACTTTGTGATCCTTTTACAGAAATTAAAACATTACCTTAACAAACTTATTTATATTTTAATAACATTTTTGATTAAATTAACAAATTAATTACCAATATCATATCGTATTAATGAGATTTAATTTTCAAAATCCTATTTAACAAAAAAATGGTAAATAAAACAAACAGCATAGCTGAAAAACAAAAAAACAAACAAGCGAAACAAAACTGAAAGTAAAGACTCCCAGGCAACGCCGGGTGTACTACAGTTTGTATGTATATATATATATATATATATATATATATATATATATATATATATATATATATATATATATATAAAGTAATGTGAGATTTTCCTATATTTGATTGACCTGTATAGCTTCATATATATATATATATATATATATATATATATATATATATATATATATATATATATATATATATATATATATATATATATATGGGAAAAAAGAAACAATGTTTCAGACAATATGTAAAAATAAAAATGGAATAAAGAATAAGCAATTCAACAACTAACAAAAATAAACTCAAAAACTCATCTTGTAAAGTTCCACCGAGATATTTCGGTCGTGGATACGACCATTTTCGATCAGTTAATAAACTTTATTTCAAAACGGAAAAGTTTTCAAATTCATACAGAGAATGCGATTGGAAGAAAATGTCACGTGCAGAGAACAACAAAACGGGGAGAAAAAGGAATGCGAGGAATGTTATAAAAAGAAAAAGAAAAAGAAGATGAAGAAGAAGAAGAAGAAGAAATAGATACCAATCAACCAGAATGTTGGGAACGTCAGTTGAAGAAGACGAAACGAAGAAGAGAAAGCGAGAGCAAACGTGAGAAAGGGTAAATCGACATGTTTTTGTCGAAACCTATTAAAGAAAAAAAAAAAAAAAAGAGAGAGAGAAAAAATCAGTGCTTAGATATCGCCTGCTGATTGAATTCGGGCTGAGAACGTCAAAAGTCTACAGGATTAGTAGTAATTGGAGTAGTTATCGTCGAGGGACGAAACAAGGGAAGAGGAGGAGGCAGGGGAGGGGAAGGGGGAAGAAGAGAGACAAGGGTTAAAAGTTAGCCAGAGTCGTATTCATTTAGATTCATCTCGTATAAAATCGATCTAGCCGTAGGAAAATAAATATTATAGAAGCCTTGTCTTTGGGCAATGGTGTTCTTATGACATAGGATCAGACAGGATTCTGTGAGACGTCGAAGTTTGGTGTCATGAATATTTTTGATAGGGATTGCCTTATGGGTATTGAAGTGGTGGCCGGAAGAAATCATATGAGTGCATAGTGCATTTGAGGTATCGCCGTTTTTTATGGCACGATTATGTTCATATATTCGTTTCTTCAACGGACGTTGTGTCTCGCCGAAATATATTTTTCCACAGTCGGCGCAGGGAATAGTATAAATACCACTCCCCGTTTTGTTGTTCTCTGCACGTGACATTTTCTTCCAATCGCATTCTCTGTATGAATTTGAAAACTTTTCCGTTTTGAAATAAAGTTTATTAACTGATCGAAAATGGTCGTATCGACGACCGAAATATCTCGGTGGAACTTTACAAGATGAGTTTTTGAGTTTATTTTTGTTAGTTGTTGAATTGCTTATTCTTTATTCCATTTTTATTTGTACATATATATATATATATATATATATATATATATATATATATATATATATATATATATATATATATATATATGTAAATTATAACTAAAAGGTAAACTTTTAGAGAGTTGGACCTATTGTGAAATAAGGGAAGCTCAATATACTGGATAGAGCAAAAATATGGTACGTCAATGAAAATTAATAAGACCTGCAAATGGAAGCAAATCGATATCTTCAGTTGTTCAAAACAAGGAGCAGTTTAGTTAATAAAAAACATTTATTTTTCTTCTCTTAATACATTGCGGCGATTCGTTTTTGATTCCATTGAGACTTTTGTCGTTGTTTTTTGCCTTGGAATACGCTTAACTGAAAACAGGAAGAATATTGTTTACCTTGACATGGCCATTTTTATTTGATCCTTCTCCGAGGACAACAGACCTGAGTGGAATCGTCGTCGTTGGATTTTTATGCAGATTCCTCTGGATTTACCAATATTTCTGAGCCCCACGTTTTTTTTGGATTTCGTTATTGGTGATTCCCATGCCCGTTTGAACTTTGAAATTTTTTTAAAAAAACTCTTTCAAATTTTAAACTTTGACAGTCCTATCCTGTCAACTTATCAATCATAATTTTTCCTCTGATGATAAGATTTTAATCTTTGAAAAGCCTGGTTTAAGGAATGAAAGAGAAGAAAAATAAATGTTTTTTATTAACTAAACTGCTCCTTGTTTTGAACAACTGAAGATATCGATTTGCTTCCATTTGCAGGTCTTATTAATTTTCATTGACCTACCATATATATATATATATATATATATATATATATATATATATATATATATATATATATATATATATTTGGTACAGAAAAATTAGTACAACATTCGTACCGTCGGTTTCAAGCACGGAAAGTCTTAGCCATCCGGCTCTCTTCAGCTTCTGTTGTCATCTGTTTTGGAAATGTGAAGTCACATGACACTCTCGTTGGGACGCGTTATTTGCTCAGCGTGTTGTGTATGTTTGTTTGAATGTAAATTTAGTGTAATGAAACTGTCGAGATTTAAAACCGGAGGAGATTTGGAGAGATATAAGAATATAAAATTCAAGAGAATAAAAATAAAAATAAAAATAACATTTGAAAATAAACCATAAAAAATAAATTAAAAAATAAAAAAGTTTTTATGTAATCCCCGTGAGCCAATTTTATGAATTTGTATCATTGGCCGTTACTGTTTTGGGGTTTGAAGATGTGCGTTCTAAAAGGAGGGAGAAAAAGAAAAGATAAAAAAAATTGGTTAAAGGGAAAACCGTTAATTAATATCGTGTTAAAATTCTTTTAGACAACCCGAAGTAATTTAATAAAGAAATTGCTGGATCTAAGGGAGGTAACTTTGTTGGAAATATAAAGATACTTAGGAAAGTGAGACAATCGAAATAATAGTAAGCAAAATAACAACGAACGCTACAATCACCAATAAAAATAATTACATAAAAATACATTAAATATTTAGGTGATAAAAATCGTACATATTTCTAGACGGAGCATCTTGGTCCAGTGGTAGGACGCTGGATTGCAGACATCAATATCGAAGGTTCGATCTCTGTCTAAGTGACGGCTGTGAGCCAGAAACACGTGTCCATGGATTACTTTTATGTACGTATAAAATAAATAATATATATATTAAGTATCACTTAATATATATATATATATATATATATATATATATATATATATATATATATATATATATATATAGTGAGACTTAATCAATAAAAAGAATGTAAACGTTTGGTTTGTTAAAACAGCGTGTATTGTTTTAGTAAAAAGTAAACAATGCAAGACTAAAATTTCAACTAACTATAAACTAATGATAAATAAATGAATCAAACTTTGCCCTCATGGAGAGGCAAGTAAATAGGAAACTAAATGAACAGAAGTCCTTCTTCGCAAGTGGGGAAATGTCTTTCTTATGAACTTTGATTTGCTTTGAAAATCAGCACGAATTATAATACCACATACCGGCAAAAAAATAATGGGCAGATAACTCTAAATCCCTATTGTCACACAGTTTTAAAACTTTCTCAGCTTTCATTTATGTGCCAAAGCCTCATGTTCTTTTTAAAATGCCTAATGATAATAAATCTTTTACTGGGACATTACGAATAAATCTTAGTTTATTATGACTAATTCTAATTTACCCCACTTTAATTATTTAGAGTGAAATCTGGTTCGGCATGCTTTTGACATTAATTTGAAAACAACTCAAATAACAATATTTTTATTAAAAAAAAGATAATGTCACCAGCAGTCTATAGTGTGGTTGTATTGCAATGGAAATGGGTGATACTGCACAATTTTGTTTTGGTGTAAAATTATTTGAATACTCAGCGAATGTAGATGCCATTTTGAATTTTTCATTTGTAACAGGGAATCTTTGTAAGTTTCTATTACTGAAAGAAGTATCGGGTCGGATAGAATATAAATCGATGACATCGATTGGAATTTTGTTTTTATCTAAAGAACATCGACTTAAAATGTCCGTATTTCACTGGCTAAGCAGAATCAAATATCAATTTGTCAGCTTAAATGTTATTTAAAAACTGACTTAATTTTATATATTATATGTATATCCTTTTGATCATAGGTGTTCTGATCGCATAACATTAAGTGTTTCAAAAAATAATAATTTGGAGATGAAATATGAATTAATCTTTGGGGTGGCTGATTGGATTCTGGTTACATGACGTCCCCTACTTGGATATATGATTTTTTTGATTTAGCATTCATTTTCAATTGAATATTTGGCCTGACCTGACTTCAGACATCGCTGGCTTTAATCGAAACATGTATGGAAATACGTATTCAGAAATGTTTGTATAAATAAATGATATACTAAATAAATACACAACTCTAGTTGTTATTGATCAGTATTATATAAACATGATAAGATTCATAAGATTCTTTATCTAATCTTTATGAACAAAACTACACCTGATATATATATATATATATATATAATATAATATATATATATATATATATATATATATATATATATATATATATATATATATATGTGTGTGTGTGTGTGTGTGTGTGTGTGAGCAGAATTATTTGAGTTATATCCATTGAATTTATTCTGGTGGACGTAAGAGAATACACCCTCCTTAGTTATATTTTCTGGCACATCCTTCAAAGCCGTTGGAGGTGGTTCGACTGGTTGACCATCTTTGCATGGGCTTTACAAACTCTGACATTTGTGTTCGCCAGGCTCCTTTCCTGGTATCAGTTACATGGACTTCCAGAGCACAAACAACACAATGTAAGTGATACGCATAGTTCTCTATCTCCGGCCCCAGTAACATGTTTTCTTTATCATTGTATTGGAACCGTAATGTATTCTTTTTTTGGTTTGTTGTTCTCCCATTATATTGTGTACAACGTTACATGTTCTATAACTTTCTTTTACGTTTGTCTTGTAAATCCAACCGTTTCTTCACTATTATCCTGTTATATATATAGTAGCAAGGCATGTATTTGTCCGTATTTTGTTTATAAATGTTTTGGTGTCTGTTAAATTTCGTATTACTTTTATAGCAGTCCTAGATTATCTATGACAATTTTACTTTGAAATCATCAGGAAAGTTAGGAGCTTATTTTAATGTCGTGTTGGCATCCAATCCACTACAACTTGAGAGTTTCGGAGTGATTCCCCCAGTTCTACTAGATTTCGGTGATAAACTAGAAAGAGTTATTTTAAAAAATTATGACAGAGTTGTTTTGTTTTTAAAATTGTTAATGTTTATTTTTGTTGTGGACTGATCCGGATTTACCCATAGTGACAGGATGGATTCGTCAGGTCACTATGAAGTCGACACCTTTTCCCTTACCAAGCTTAGCGACCCACTTAGCATGTCTGCCTAGAGTCGGTAATGGCGACCAACTTATTGTATAAGTATTCTTAAACAATTCCTATTTCTTTCAATTCCTGTCTTGGGTTTCTTATTTACTTATTGTTATTCTTACGATATAATAATTTTGGAAGTGATGAAACATTTCCAGGCGATAAGAGAAGTTTTCTCCCATAAGAACGGAACGTGATAATAATACAAGACAATATGTTTTTACCTTAAACTTGGAAACTCGTTTTAAATTACCCACCATCGCGACCTTGCCAGAGACAAGAAGAAAATAGTGCTTACTATTATATAATAGACCTGCCTTTGCTTATATATATATATATATATATATATATATATATATATATATATATATATATATATATATATATATATACATATACATTCAAGGAGGGTATAATTCGTATAATAATAGTTGTAGATAAAGATGTTGGCATTACAGTAAAAAAAGTAATTGGAAGTCAAAAGGTGACTAATTTACGGATGTATTATCATTGTTCGAAGATACAAGTGTGTGTGTGTGTGTGTGTATATATTAGTGTTGGATGATTTCAAAATTTTTCCCGATTCCGATACAATTATATATCCTGTTCTAAATTTCCGATTCCGATTCTTTTAAAATTTCTAAATATTTAATTAGAGATTTGTTGCGTTTTTAAATTTTTAAATTACTATAAAACCCTTGTGTAATGTCTACATGTATTTTTGCAAACGTAAAAACTACACTTAGGGAGGAGGCTTATATTACACAGGTAGATCTTTCTAAATATTTTTTCTCAAATGTTTTTCTTTGTAATTGATTGAAAATTGTGAGACAACAAAAGATTTATTTTTCTTTTAAAACAAAGCCGATTTGCATGAGTTCGTCGTTAGTTGACAAAATGATATTTGAATTTTTTCATAAACAATTGAAAATAGTCAACGATTGGTATGCAAAATAAGAAGGTGTACGAACAGAATAGTTAACAAAGCCCCCTTTATTATTTAGAAAACCATTTTTTAACATGGACTTTGTTAACTATTCTGTGTCTTGCCTCTATCAAAGAATATTCATATTTTTCATTCTAATTATAAAGATTTGGTCAGTTATTAGATTGATATTTTACTGTAAAAAATATAAGATACAGATAATAATAATAATAATAATAATAATAATAATAATAATAATATTACTACTACTACTACTAATAATAATGGCAAATTGAATGTTAACACCATCAGCTAAATCACCCTACCAAAAATGAGATTCTACTTTTGTTTAGGTCATTACGTGAATGAAAAACAATTATTTTAGAATTTAAAGTGTGTGATCAGTTTAGTATATAAATTTAACGTAAAATGATCATCATTCCCAGGCCATTCTAACTTTTTAGGGATGTTCACTAAATTTTTTTACCACTAACCCTAAGTTCCACTGGCAAGGTCGCAAAACCATGCGTAATCACTTAAAAAAGTAGACTTCTCTCCCAAATAAATGCACAGAATTTATCTCCCAGAGAAAATAACATTTTTTTTGGTTAACTGCTTTAAAACGCTAGAATGTCTCAGAAATAGGAGATTATTATACGTTAACTTTAATGAAATGTGTGAAACTGATCCCTCACTCTAAACTCTTAAATAATTGTTCTCTTTTTAGTGGCTTCACGACAACAAGTAGAATCTCATTTTTTTTTTAATTTAGAGATGCCCGGACAAAAGCCTACCAAAAATAAAATTCAAACACAGACACCAACGAAAAAATAAATAAATTAAAAAAAAATCTTTTGATATTTAATTTTTTTATAACTATCAATAAATGTTTATCAGTGATTCTTTTTCATGACAAAAATGTTTTTATTTCATTTTTAAACATTTTCATGAACTTTGTAAATACTGCATCATTCTTATGAAATTATCGGTGCTTGTTTTCTTTTTTTCTTCCAATTCGCAATTATAACTTTTTATTGTGAAAGAAAATAAGGTATTATTAGAACTCTGCGACCTATGCTAATTCACCCAAAAAGTAAAATGCAATTCTCCATTTTTTTAGGCGATTACGTGTGAACAGCCTGAAAAACTTAGTGTTAAAAAAAAAAATAAAACAGCAAAAAATCAGTTTCGCATATAAATTTAACATAAAATGATCACCACTTTCGGACCAGACAGCGCTTTAAGGACATGTAACCAATTTTGTTTGGTTTAAATCTTGGCCATGTTAATGTTCCTGATCAAACTTTAGTATGAAATATGTCATTAAAAGTTATAAAAACATGCCCCTTCCTACGACTAACCCTAAGTCCGGGTGGTAAATAGAAAAATAAAGCAATTACGTGCAGTTTTATGACTATGCCTGTCAGACTTAGGGTTAGTGGTTATAAATTAAGTTAACTGCCCATAAAAGTTAAAATGGTATGGAAATGGGGATCATTTTACATTAAATTTATATGCGCAACCAATAATTGTTGTTTTTTTAGTGTGTTCACACATAATCTCCTAAAAAAAGGTAGAATCTATTTTAAATGTAAATATAATTTCTAAATGTTTTCTCTTTATGTATTGTATGCAAGATTTTTATAAACTCATTGTGAGATTTTCATCTATATTATTCAGTTGTGCCAAAAGTTAAAGCAAAAAAAAAAATGCAATAAAACATTAATCATTTCAGAGGATATATTTGTGGTGACCAGACAACAGCCAGGGTCAGAGCTGCACCAGTAAAATAAAAAAAAAACAACAAACTTGGAGCGTTTTAAATATTTTAATACTCAACTGTGATATAGATGTTTAACAAATAGGTGCGAAAATAAATTTGAACATTTCAAAAGGTTTGAGAAGGGTGTAAGTGAACTCTAGAATATTTGCATTGTTTACCATAATTTACCAATAAAAAAATGAAATTAGACTCGAGAGTCAATGTCAAATCTGGGAATGGGATTCCTAACCTTCAGTCCTGTTGCCTTTTGTCTTATGTTGTAAATAAATAATCTTCTAATAAATAAATACATTGTGTTTGTTTAATTTTTCATTGTTAAGGAAAAAATGAAAAGAATCGTTTTTGGAATCGGAAATAAGACTCAAATTTTTCCAATTCCGATATCGATTTCGATCCCCAAAAACTTCCGATTTTTCCGCTTCTGATTAATCGTCCCAACACTAATATATATATAATATTCTTTTGGATATTTGTTTTGGGAAACAATTAATGCACTTGATTTTCACAAGACTTTTCAATTGGTAAACGATTTTTTGTTTTGGTTCAGTGGCATGCAGAAGTCCGGTGGTGTCCCGGGTCAACTTCTTGATTGTATGCCTCAAAGACTCAAGTATAAGTCCTAGTACCGAGAAATATCATTAGAAAGGATGATAGTTTGAAGATGATTGGATGATCCCCTAACCGAATTTGGATACTCACCCCCTATCCCCTGCACGCCACTGCATAGAATACATTTATTTTTTAAATTTCTGTATTAATAAAATTGTGTGACCACTTATTGTGTGTCTCTGTATGTGTGTGCGTTTCTCGCCTGTGTGACTTTTTTACTATTGATTATTTATTGAAATAAAAAATGCAATAATATAAAATACTAAAACGATTAAAAAAAGGATATTTAAAAAATAATTTTATTACAAAGTTAAATCCACCAGAATGCATTTGTGTTTTTCATGAACAAATTATCCATTTTAATCTTTTGTAATAGTTGCAAAAATAAAAATAATTAATTACTTTGCAGCCATTCAAAATTGGAAAAGAATTTGGAAGCATTTAAACTATCTGTTATGTACTATTGAACTAAATAACGTGTTTAATAAACACGTTCTTTAGTTCAATCGTCACTTACTTCAAAATGTTCTCAGTATACTGGCGCACCGGCACTGTCGTCATCATTATCGTTGTGAGCTGCATTTCACCGTTATCATCATCGTCATCTAGTTGGCTGCATTTCGTCATCATCATGGTTGTAGTGTGTCTGAAATCAAGTATTTTTCAGAGAAAAAAGGCGCAAAGTTACGGAGAGTTTAAATGAGGTCTTTATTTTGGAGAGAAATTCTCATCATACGATTAAATGTCACACATTCATTAAATTGAGAGAGGCCAAAATTGTTCTTCTTAACTTAACTACTTAGTTTTTTTGAATTACATCTCGAATTCACATCTGCTCGTCACGACTTTCAAAAACACTGACGAAAACGTCTTTCTTTCTTTCACATGATATGGTGACGTCACTGCTGAAGTGGACAGAATATTTCATAACATATTTATGTTTGACCTTTTCTTGAACCCCAAAACTGAATCTAACCCACAGTTCATGCTTGTTTATTTTTCTAGTCCTGAGAGCTGACTTGTTTTTCAGATTTTCGTGTGAAGAAACTTGCACTGATCCACCTAGATACTAAATCCTTAGTAGCTGATGTAATCGTTCTTCACATACATACATCCATTATGTAACATATCGAATTGAAAGTAATTTCTGGCTTTAAAATTCTTAGCAAATCCTTATGTATTAAACATTGAAAATTTCTGAAGCTATTTACATATGTGATGACAGAGGATCGGATGTTCACCATGCGGCGTCCAAAGAAAAAGTAAAATGGACAAATTTCATAGTTGTCTCATAGAAAAAGGACGACGGTCCATTTCTAATATTTCTAACATCTTTATTAGGACATCTTCATCTATGTGTTATGATAGAGAAGGGTGTTAGTAATAGAATAAGTCCAGGAGTCTGGACGATGAAAAAAAGGTTGAAGAGTTCATACGTAGGATAAATGTCCCGTTTGTAGCGAACAGAGAAGAGTTCATATTAGGAGAATGTTCAGACGTACATTGAGTTAAAGACAGATCGAGTTCATGTGTGTTTGTTTTTTTTCAATTTTCTTATCCTTTTGTTTTTGCTGGGGATGGGGCATCCTACTGGATGCCAGACATTCACCTGCTATTTCAGACACTTTAACCGAGAGATCTTTTTAAGATTCTAACTGTCCCTTAAAGTGCAATTGTCTGTATCTCTCTTGCACTTGGTTCATCGGGTATATTCGCCAGGCAGTTTTTGAAATTCTTTTTCATGAGTTTGGTTGCTCCTATAATTACTTGAATGATGGAGATCTTCATGAGATTCCAGTTTCTTTTCATGTGGTACATAAGACCTTAGTATTTCGTTATCTTCTCCCTCTCAGTTCTGTTTAAGCCAGCATCATAAGGGACCCTGACTTCAACTAGGGTTGCCACTTTCTCCTTTTTGTCCCATATCAGTATGTCAGGTTTAACAGCTCCGTTTTCTAGATATATAGCTGTAGAGATTGCATAGTCATAGTGGATGGTGAATGACTTATTTCCAACTGTTCTTTTCGGTATATGTTCACAGGACTTGCTGTTACACTGGATATTTAACTTTTTACAGATGGTCCGGTGAAGATATGTGCACACTTCGTTGTGTTTCATTGTATGGAACTACTCCCGTAGCAGAACCTTACAACTGAATGTCAGGTGGCTCACACTATCCATTTCTGTATGGCAGAACCTACACTTGTTGTCGTAGCTGAGACCACTCATCTTTTTAAAGGCATTGCCCATCAAGCCTTGATCGTGGGAAGCCATTAGTATTCTCTCCTGATCATAGTGGAGTGATCCTCTTTTCAGCCAATCTACAGAGCCTTCTTTATCTATATATTCCTGGGATAGTTCATCCAGAAAATATTTGGCACGTTGTTGGTTGGCCCATTTTTTCGGTTTTCTGCAATGGAAGTCTTCGTTTATTTCTGGTGGCTATTTCCGTGGCAGGTTTGTTTTCCATTTCTCCCTCATTTGTCAGACAGTCTTGTCCAAAATATTTGTCCAGTTTTGTGATAGAGGTTGTTCTACTTGCTCTGATTTCTGGGAGCTCATCAGATATTGGCCGGTGCTCACAATAGTGGTTCATTTGTAAGTATGTGTGTGTGTGTTGCAATGTTGACCTAACTAACATTAATTAACTTAGCTAGTCACAATCATCAAAACAAAGTCACTCAATGATTAATCTACTTAAAACCTAAAAATGACAATATAAACATGACATGATGAGTTGGCTAAAATGTGGAAGAATAGTGGCGAGCACTCCCTTTTATAAACTCCGGGACCTACACTGTGCTCGCATAACATATTTTTTTCTGATTCGGCAAATCAGAATCGATGTTAAATGTTTGCTTTAATCAATGCACATCTTAGAAGTCAAGCAGATATTTTAAACAACACTAATGGCGGTCGTTGTTGCTGCTGCTTGTTTTTGCTGTTTGTAGTACTACTGCTAAAGTTTTATACTCAAGCCACAAAATACAATTACTTTGGCAGCAAACGTTTCCTAATAATACATATATAATCCTTTTGTCTCAGTCTTGTGTGCCTTCTTATATATGTTTTATTTCAGCATTTTACTAACGTTCGGCAAGCGACAATTTAATCGTTGTTTTGCGGAATTATTTCAGTTTTCTTGGTTAAATGTTCCCTTTCGATTACACGCTTCATCTCGTCAATAAAGCTTTATCTTTTGGTGCATTCTTATGATGCTTTTACGATTTGGAACAACGCAAAAACAAGGTATCTTTTTTATGCTTGCATATTCAATAATTAAGATCATGTCAAATCAGATGCGAATAAAAAGAAAATGTAGTATATTGTAGGGACGTGATTTCTTGAATTGGCGCATATTTTTATCCTTGTTTGCTGTTGATTCCAGAGTTAGGCTTTGTTCACGAGTTAGGCTGTGTATCTTTTTATTAACCGACGGAAGATATCAGACTTTAGATTTTTGTAGTTGGATGAAAAGATTCAATTTGTGTGCGTTAAAGAAAAATGTTCTCATTTCGTTGTTGTTGTTGTTGTCGGCGGAGTCAGCGTTCCATAGATTTTTGTTGTTGGTATATTAACGTCTAAAATTATGTTACAAAAAATATTGGATTTGAAATAGGCGATAATACTATGGTTTAAAATTGTTGGTTTGAAGTGAGAGATTTCTGGGGTTTCGTTTGGTTGTTGCTGTCGTTGAAATGAACGAATAGAAGTTCGTAGATTCTTTTTTGTTGTTTGAATTTTCATTATGTTGTATCTTGTGTGTTCAAATGTATTTATATGTATTTGAAGGTATTTATCAGAAAGTGTGCGTGATTTGAAATGCAGGGTCACCATTTTCATGTAGGGACGCGTTCCCTTGAATTGTTATAAAATGCAGGGTCACCAAGTTGTAGCAGCGTGGACCGTAGCTTGTTAAGAGATTGTGTCTTAGGGAAAATGCCAAGATCCATGCTTATATTAAAATTGTTATAAAATATTTTAAAACAGAGAACATGCATGAAAGTTGAAATGGAGGAAGAATGGAAAAGGAAACATTATTTAAAGATAAATATATTTATATAGATACAAAATACAAGACATTAATTGTTCATTTCAAATGTTCAGTTAGAAGTTTATAAGTGTGTGTATGCGTGCGATGGTGTAGACATTTGTGTGATGCTTTGCGTTAGAAAGCGTAAGTGTGTATGAATGTGTGTCGCCTTTTGTCAGGGTGCGTAGTTGTACGAATGTGTGTGTGTGGAGTTGAAAATTGATAGGACGTGTAGGCATTTGTGTATGTGCCATTTTTTGTTAGCAGGGTGCGTAATCATGTTTGTGTGTGGGGGAGGGTGAATAGCAGTTGCCCGAGCCCCGAAGGGGGCGAGGGAGTGGAAACATTGTCCTCCTGTTCCGTGTGCTAATTTTTAAAACTCTCCGTTTCTCGACGAAAACCTCAACTAAATTAAAGGTTTCAATCGGATCCAGGCAGCACCTTGAGTTTGGGCGCAAAAATGGGATTTTAATCACATGGTGTGGCGGACGTAGTAGTACACATACCACATTGTTTGTTTTTTTTTGGTAAAATTGGCGCTGGGAGCTAGTTTTGAAAGAAAAATTTAATTTCTTTTTAGATGGAATTATTTGGGCGTCGCTTGTGTGTTTTCGCCCACGCTGTCGGTTAGTCAAGATAATAATCTCATCAATTCACGTCACGTATAGTCAGTCGATCAGTCCTTTAGTAAATTTAGTCGGCCGTGGAGTTGAAAGATAGGTGTTATTGTTAGAAAGTATGACAGAGTTGGTCTTTGTTGCAATTTTTTTCTTTTATAACTGATGAAACGGCCTTATTTAGAGAGCATACCACTTTTATTAATTTGAATCGTTTGTTAAAACTTTTCTGCAAAACTTCTTCGGTAACGAATGCTAAAAAGTAATTTCTCTAGAAATAATTAACTCGAATGCAGGAAACGAACTAAAATACTGATGTCGCTAGAATGATGAAAAAAAAACAAACTAGTGTGAATCGGTTTGACTAATTCTAACCAGAACATTTATGAGACGAACACATGTTCTTATCGACCGTTCTTAAGACGATAATATTTTTCTTTTTATTTATTTATATAGATTTTTTTCAGTAAAATATTTATTCACGGTGGCAGCAGGGGGGGGGGATGTAGATAAAAAAATATTAACTCGTGGGAGTAGTAGTATACTTATCACATTTTTTCTGAAAAAATTAAGTCCACCCATTACTCCAGAATAAGCATAATATACTATACTTGTTGGTGATCACGTAGTTCACCCCCCTCCAAGCTTATTTGAAAGTACACTTTTTTACCCCAACCCCACACTACAAACTTTTGAACCTGACATTTTATACAATATCACATAAGATTTTATGAAATTTGGTTACTTCCAGTTTTTTGCTGATGAAAGTATTTCTTGATGCCAGCCATGTGCGCGGCTAAAAGTTTGAAACTACACAAGATACATTTATACGTATTACATAATCGGATTTAGTGTGACCCCGATCTGCTTATGGTAAAAAGAAATCATTCCCTCGTGGTCATCAGGAACCAAATTTGTGCACTGGTGGAGGGGGTCAAAATACGTTTTATTTTAATTCTTACTGGTAGTTGTTTCAAAAAACAACACTGAAAACAGGTCAAACAGTCAGTCAGATTTCTTTCTTGCATTCTCTTTTCTTTCTTTCCATTATATTAAACTAGTTACAGGAGAGAGAGAGAGAGAGAGAGAGAGAGAGAGAGAGAGAGAGAGAGAGAGAGAGAGAGAGACGGAAGCAAGAGTGATAGACGCAATATAAAATAAGAGAGGTAGGTCAAAACAATATATAGAGGGTGAGAATGACAGATAGAAACTTAGTAAAAGATGGGTCACTTGATGAGTTAATTGCAAATGACAGCTATTTAGAAGAATTGAAATGAAATTGTTTCCAAACATAACTCAATTCCAGAACTAAAGAATATTTGACCATTTATTTTGTGTCATTAAAGTATATAAGAGAAAAGACTTTTAGGAAACAAACGTTGATTATCTCAGCTTTAATATAATAATAGATGTCGTAGATAATCATTTTCTTCCCATTTTTTCCCCATGTTTTTTTGGATATTCATGATCTGATGTGCTTAATCAATAAAAATATGAAAAAATAATTTTTTTAAATGATTATTTTTGGTGTTATATTTTTTCCTTCCCTAGCCGGATCATTTTACAATGAATTTTCATAGTAAAACAAACCTCTGCCCGCTTTTAATTTATTTTTTTACTTCACCACTTATCAAGGTCAAAAGCAACTCAAGGGTAAGGGTTAATGAGATGGATTGATTGTCAGTTGAGAGATGAAGAATATTATGAGAGAATTAAAATGATTCGTGATCTGACATGCTTACTCAATTTAGGGTAAAAAAATTAAAACATTTTATTTTTGGTGAATCTCATTATGAGTTCTCTTCAAAATTTTGTTTATTTTAAAATTAAAATAATATAAACTTTTGATTTAACTTATCATTCCAAAGAAAGATTAGCAACAAAAGTGTAAGATGGGGGAAAAAGCTACTTTTAAAAATGTTGATACTTTTAAAAATTAGACATACTTTCAACTTTAAAAATTATTAAATAAAAAAAACAAAAAAACTTATGTATACAAACCTTTTTTTCCTTTTTATTTATTTAATAAATTGATTTGTATTTAAACTTATTTTAAAACATTCTCTTGATTCAGTGGGAGCACAGCATTTATTAATTGGTATTTTATTTCTCAGATTTCAGTGAATCTATATATAAAGTTGTAGTTCCTGTTTGTTTGTTTGTTCATGAACTTCTAGATTTTTGAAACTACATTACCGAGAGTACTTGGATAAGGAGTACAATAGTATGGGGTTCGTATTTGTGCTTGACATCCTTAAAAAGGAAATGCGTTTTACTTTATTTTATTATATTTATAACATGAAAATTATAGAAATTAAAAATAAGAATATAAATATTATTCAGGGTTCGGAGCTTTGATCACAGGTGAACATGAGTCTTCATTGATTTCCGTTTCCATTCGATTTCATCTGAACTACTATTTTATCTGATAGCTACTTCATTTTGGAATGCTATAATTATTTCTGCTTGCAAGAATATATCATGCAAGTTTGCTAATGAACAGCCCATTGTGACAATTTCTTATTGAAACATGCTACCCAAAGGAGGAGGTAATCCCTGGGAGGATGGTATCATGGCTACAGAACAGATACTACATTACCCATGCTGAATTTAGCATTGAAATATAGTACATTCGTCTGAAATAGTACAATAAACTGATCATTAAAAGATCGTACAATAGTACAGTTAATAGAAATAATAGTTTAGTTTCGGTTTCAGACAGACAGATACCAAATCTCCATTAGTAATAGATAAGATAAGAAGATTAGTAATAGACTTTTTATCTTATCTATTACTAATGAAGATTAGTAGTAGAAGGATAGTTTCGGTTTCAGAAAGACGGATACGGAATCTCCATTAGTAATAAATACACTGGTTTCCTGTGAACATGCGTTTCCGGTTACCATCTTCATTTATTTAATTCCACCCGTGAATTTTATCACACTCGGCGGGTCTTTGATACGATAGAGGCGCGTTCAAGCTATTTAGGCATTTTACTATGGCGAAGGTATGTATACACAGTGATATGGTAAAGCCATTTACTGGCGAGGGAGACGTGGTTGCATGGCTGAAGAAATTGAGGTTGGTGGCGAGACTTCAGAAGGTGGATGATGTGGCGAGCCTGCTCCCATTATATCTGGAGGAGGATGCGTTGGCCATCTACTTGGAGATGGACAAGAGCAACCAACTGGATGTAGAGCAGATAGAGGCCCGGTTAACGGAGGCATTTACAGACTGCGCGTTCACAGCCTATAGAAAGTTGAACATGGTTAGATGGGTTGGCGAGCAGGTGGACGTTTATGCGAACAACATCAGACGGTTGATCGGATAAGCCGGGTTCGAGGGCGTTGGATTGGAGAGACTTGTCAAACTGGCTTTTGTCACGGGATTCCCTGATGCCATTTTCATTGGACTCCAGCAGGCGCCAAAAACTGAGACTCTAACCATGTGAGACCTAATAGCGAGAGCAGTTAGGGACCAAAGCCAACATGTGGTCACAGCCGTGCGTCCACCCTGCAGTAAAGCCGCAGTTTCCACCAAGAGCTGCTCCAGCACTGGTGTAACCTGCTACAGATGCGGCGGCAGGGGCCACATAGCGAGAGACTGCCGAAGACATGAAACACGTTGCTACCAATGCGGCAAGGTTGGACACTGGGCCCAGAACTGTTCGGGAAACGAGCCAGGGGACGAGGCATCAGCGCCAGCCTTCTACCCCACCAGGATGTAAACACGGCGCTCCCGGAGGTTATCGTCGCTGTTAATGGAAAGCGGTGTTCGGACATTAGTTGACACGGGCTGTTTGCAGGCAATAATAAAAGCCATTGTGACTGTTGGATGTATGTCCCGTGCATGCTGCGATAGTGGAGTGGTCACCATTGCCACACTGTTGGGATCGATGTTCTGGTGATGCATGGTAGAGCACTGGGGTTTGATCTGTTATTGGGGATCGATGCAATTAAGGTGTTGGGAGGTGTCACTGTGGGACCTACAGGAGCGGTTCAGATCGTCGATGGAAAAGTCGCTACGTGTGCGGCTATCTCCAACAATGAACCTCACTTTACTACTACTTTCGATAGTCGGAGACGATCATGGATAGCGGTGTGGAAGTGGGCAGATAACCGCGCACCTGAAGAGCTATGTAATAGAGTGTCCGAATATCGGGTGGCTGCAGAAATTCGACCAGAATATGATCAGGAGCTCTGCACGTGGATGGACAAGAGTTGGCTCGTGCCATACCCAGAAGAAAGGCTAGGACCTCCCAAGGGTTTGATTCCGTTGATGGCCGTGTTACAGCGGAATAAGGCAAAGGTGCGCCCAATGATGGACTATCGCGAACTTAACGATCATGTGGACACATTCAAACACAGATGTTTGCGCTGCTAAGATGTGCAAATGATGCCAGAAAGGAGCTAACGCGTCTCTGCTGGACCTCAGGAGAGCGTACCTCCAAGTACGAGTCCACGAGATGCTGTGGTCGTACCAGACTGTAAAGATCGACGGAAAGAGGTACTGTCTGACGTGTCTAGGATTTGGATTAAATGCGGCTTTCCTTGTCATGAAGGCCATCGTCAGCATGGTGCTATCGCAGGAGGAAGCTATAGACCACGCAACATCGGCTTACATCGATGATATCCTGGTCGACGAAGATGCCATACCTGCGTCTCATGTCAGGGAACATTTGGCTCGGTTTGGACTGGAATGTAAGGACCAGGAGCATGCTGGGATTAATGGTCTGGAGGGAGTGCGGCGTCTTGCACTGGAAGCGAGGAAACACGGTTTAAGAAGTTCCCGATATCATCACATGATGAAATGTGCTTTCCTTATGTGAAAAGCTTGTTGGGCACCTCCCGGTGTGTGCATGGCTTCGTGTGGCTTGCGGAGTGATTAAGAGGAGACAGTTCGATCACAAAAGGCTGGGATGACAAAGTGACCGACTCTTTCCTCTGGAATATGGTGTGCGATACTATTGATGCAGTAAAGCAGAGTGATTTAGCTTGTGGAGACTGGTGCGTGAACGGTCGGGAAGTGAATGTGTGGGTTGATGCCAGCTCGCTAGCAACTGGAGTGGCATTGGAAATACACAGAACAGTGTTGAAGGACGCTTGTTGGCTGCGACCTGAGAACGATGCCCAGCATATTAATTTAGCCGAACTGGACGCCGTGTTGAAGGGCATTAACTTGGCTTTGCAGTGGCAGAGCAAGGTATTGCACATAAAGACCGACTTTGCGTGTGTGTACCACTGGGTGTAGGACACTCTAACTGGGAAAGCACGTGTTTGCACCAAGGCAGCCAGTGAGATGCTAATGAGACGGTTGAGCACACTCAAGGAGCTGGTGATGGAGTATAAACTCTCGGTGGACATAATGTTGGTTGATCGATTCAAAATGTGGCCGACTAACTAACGCGCATGCCATAGCGGTGGTTTGACGCAATGAAAAGGGAAAGGGGGCCCAAGCCCCTGATCGGTGCTGTACATATAGATGAACTAGATGCAGCCCGGATCATGACTATTCACAAACGCAGTGGACACCAAGAAGTGCGATGCACGACTTATTTTGCCAGAAGAGTTTGTCCCACAATGGCGAAAGCAACAGTTAAGTCGACTATACTTACGTGCTAATCAATAGATCCAGCGCTGGTTCACTGGGAGAAGGGAAAACTGGAGGTGAGCAGCTACTGGCAGAGGTTGGGGATGGACATTACCCATTGTGGTGGTTATCATTTCCTAACTATCACAGATTGTGGCCCGTTGCAGTATTTTGTGTGGAGGCAGTTGGCACAACAGGACTTGGCAAGCGTAATTGGTCAATTGAAAGTTTTTTGTTTTTTTTATTGTGGCCCACCGCGGGAGCTACTCACGGATAATGACACAGCCTTTCGCATCAGGGAATTCAGGATTTTCGCAGATGAGTGGGGCGTAAACCTGAGATTCCGTTGCGCATATGCCCCGGCCGGGAATGGATAGCAGAGCGGTGCCACCGTACCGTAAAACGGATTGCGGCTAGAATGTGCTGCTCCATACAAGAGGCTGTCTACTGACACAACGTGACTCCAAAAGACAATGACTTACATTTGACAGCAGCAGCCAATGCGATCTACCGTTACGAAGTGAGGGTAAAAGGGGTTGATGTGGTGCCACCATCAGCAGGTCCTAAACACGGTCCTTACCAGATTGGAGACTGCGTGTGGATGAAGTCACCGGAGATTTGCTGCACGACGAGATTTGGCCAAAGTCGAGTAACAGAACTAATCAGTCTGCAGTCTGTCGTGGTGAATGGAATGCTCAGACATTTGAAGGACCTGTTCCCCCACTACAGTGTCCTATCGCTGGAGGAAGATTCTGACATCGCAGCATCTTCAGAGAGTCTGATAACTGACGACCACACAAAGTCGGATGATTCACCCAAGACGGAAGTAGAAGCCTGCGCCCCGAAGAGGCCTGCACCCCCGAAGAGGCTCACCCCCCTGAAGAAGGCCACGCCTCTGATAAAATACCACTTTTGCAAAGTAGCATCCGGCAAAGATGACCGCTGGGGTGTCATCTTTGTGATCATGAGATTAGGCGGAAGTGTAGTGACGGCGTGGAAGGAAACAGTCGTCACACGCATACGCGAACCCATGCCCATTAAATTATGGGAAACAATATCCGCATCACGAGAGGGTAGCATTATGCAAATTAGGTGCGGTTAGCGGCGAAGAAGGGTAAATAAAAGTAGGGTTTTTTAATCGACGGTGTTAGTTTTGTGGTGAACATCGCGTTGTTCACATGCGTGTCAATAGAGAGGAAAGAAAAAAAAGAAAAGAAAAGAACAATATTTTCAAGGAATGAAGGAACAATTCTGCATCATTTTATCACACTCGGCGGTTCTTTGATACGATATACTGTCTCCATGATCCCCTTGAGTCTACTGCCATCCAGCAACGTCCTATATATTCGCACTCCTTATGCATCAGGTGCATCATGCCTTGCCAACTGGGATTAGTCTAGTTGAAGTGAAAGAAAGCTTTGATGAGTTTTGCTGCAGTTTTGAGAATTGCTCGTTTTTGTGCTTCCTTATCATTTGTCGGAGGTGAATTGTAGTATTCATGAAGAATGTCACAGGTTTTTTTTTCCTAAATGTCACAATGTTTGCGACACCACAACGGCTTTTGATCACAAATAAAGAGTTTCCATATCGACTTATCAGCTTTTCCTTGAGGTACTGATTTCCATATGCCGTTGATTTACTACTTCGTAAGTATTCTCCCATTTAAACGACAAGGTCCAATATCGTTATCTGTTCCTCATCGTTTACCTCCAAGAATACACAAACCCTTTAGAATGCTTCATCCTGATCGCTGTCTTTTAGTCTTCCACTTTTTCATCGTTTGATTAATTCAACTGACACGCAATGTCTTGGAATGCTTCGCATTATATGGAAGTTGACGTTACATGACTCGTGGTACACACAGTCTGCAGCATGAAGATCACCACCAAAATATTTGATTCGACCTTGAACAGCAGTGGCCTACTCATCCCCTCTTGTTTTGCAATAAACCAGGATAGTTTGAGCAAATGCATCAGTCTTCACATAGCAAATCTTTCCCTCACTTTTTCGTTTATAATCTTTTTTCGTAGTATCAGTTCCACAGAAAAGCAATGTGTTTTACTGTCATATCGTCCAATAGAAACACGAGCGCCCCTTTTTATTGGCTGAGCAGAATCATCCTTTTTTGAGGCTAAAGCAATGTCCTTTTTGTTTATGTGAACACTAGTTCCGGCTTCAACAATGACTTTGACACCTCTTTCGATACTTGCACGGTTGACATCTACAGCACCGTTTTCTCGAAGCACCACGGTTTTATCACAGTCCACATCCTGTTCGCATAAAGGACAAGTTTCTCTACTGGCGGCTGCTCATGTTTGACCCTGAAAATATACGAAAATATATGTGTATTAGTATATGGAGCTAGTGAATTGTCTGTGAGGGCAATTTTTGATGGGGTAAAACAGGGTCTCTTTGGGTTTTTCAGTTGTTTTCTCAAGAATCCTATACCCTATAAAACAATTTCATTTATATACAGAGGTAAGGGGCCCGATTAATTGAAGAAAGTAATAATTCACCACTGGTACCCATATAAAAATAATCACCCATATGCCTGTTTGTGAACCTGGGTGAGTGCAATAAGAGGTTTAGGGGTACGGGTACCAATGTGGATGTAATGAGGTATTTAGGGGTCGGGTACCCTAGATATGGTATAAGGGTTTATTTGGCATCACTGGTAACTCTTTTCATGTGAAAGATTGACCCTGAAAACAAGTAAAAATCCAAGATTTATTGATTTATCATGAAAACTGACCGAGTTAGTGCTTCACATGTAAATGGAAAATGACTTGTAAACCAAAACAAGTCATATTCGAAATTCGAAACTTTCCCAGACTCGGATCTTGTCCAATTTTTAGTATGTTGTAGACTAGACCCAGCTTAACATAAAATCATCAAAAAACAAAATGTTGCATTTGTTTTGAGGTAGGGGTACTCTGGCAGTATATGACCCGTCTGTAGTATATGTATATTTCTTTTCTCCTTATGCACCCCCTTCAATTCTTAAAAATGCTTTGTAATATTCCTAGATAGAAACAGTTTTTTTTTCAGTTATACATTTTCAAGCCAATTGAGTGTTGCTTCACATGTAAATGGAAAATGACTTGTAAACCAAAACAAGTCATATTCGAAATTAAGTGTTGCTTCAAGATAATAATCGTCGAGTGTAACAGATTACCAGCAAAAAAAAACATCTAGCATTTTCACATGAATTGTTATGATTTCTTATTTTTTAATTCCACATATTTTAATTTTTTTTATCTAACCCTACCCTTTTATTGACACATATCAAAACAACTTCCATATGTGATATTTACACGATAATAAAGAGATAAAACATTGAAGATTTTGATAAAAAATTACAAAGATTGATTTCTTTTGAATGTCCTCGTTTAAATTAGAAAAAACTGTAGAAAAAAAACTCCATTTTCAGATTTATTTAGTCTTGTTTGCTAATAATGTATACGTAACCGACGGGGTCCTCATTGATTCTTTTATATTTACAATATTTTTAAAGATGTTAATGATTAATTATTTTGAAATTCTTATTCCCTTATACTGGAATTTTGTTTATCATACATTTATCGTTAAAGTGTACATTTGCAGTTTTTACAATATTTTAAATAATGGTAAACAAGAAAACATTTACAAATCTAAAATATACATTTAAATGCATTTTTTACAATATATTTTTAAATGGTATAGTGAAAAATCTAGTTATAAATTTTAAAATGTAAAAATAAACATATTTATTTAAAATATTGCATTTAAAATAAAATACAATTCACAATATTTTTATGATAAAAATATAAAAAAACACATGTCATTTTATTAAATTAAATACTATTTTTTATTTGGGTTGAATTTGACTAATTAAAAACAATTGTAAACTTTGTTGGACAAATTTAATTGAAAACAAACTTCAAATAAAACTTTTCTAGTATAAAATTTTGTGTAAAATCCAATAGCGATACTTATAAAATATAACTGAATGCATTTGAAGCGATCGTGAACCTAATGAATGACTGAGGAGGGTGGGAGGGGTCGTCTTAGTAAATCAAATACAAATTAGTGTCGTTTGAAAAGATGCACTGGTGTCATGGTTTCGTTCATCGTTGTCCGAAAATTTTAGAACTATTTCTATAGTAACTTCAATATGAAACATAGAACTTACAATTTAAAGATGTAAATTAATATTAACAATAAAAATGAAAAGCTAGAAATATTTTATATTCGAGCTTTGACATTTTAATGGACCACATGCTTAGAAATATCTTACTCTTACAAATGGTCGACATTTGCCTGTTATATTATGGTGGACAACACAAACTTGTGTCGGAAAAGAGGTCAAAATAGAGAAGAAACAGTTGGATTTAATAATGTACACACTTATTCACAGTTCAATAATTTGTCAAAGACGAACATAAAAAGAGATTAATGCACATGTAATATGTAAACAGTCGACAAAGAATAAGATGCAGACATGAATACTAAACAAAGAATACATTAGTTCTCAGTGCAATAAAAAAAAGTAAAGAACGTGCCAGGATCGTAGATAAATTATGTGCGAATCCAGTGAACAATATGTAAATGTTACTTACATTGCGTGTTTGCTGGAACGACATGCTACGAGGAGAAATATACCGATAAAGTTGTTTGTTTCTGATAGTCGATGTGACTCAATCAGCGCTATGCATTTCAAAAGCCTGTTGGACACATTCGATGGTTTTGAAAGTCCAGCTAGTAAGAGAAAAATTCTTGTTTTAAATTTTCCACACAAAACGAGATTTCAGTAGTACGGGGGGGGGGGGGGGGTACAATTTTGAAAAACAACATTAAAAAAGAGTCAAAATGTTTTTGTTTGACTTTTTCAATACTAATTGTATATTTTAAATGTCTCTAGAGGTTCTTGAAAATAATGTCTTTAAAGGTTCTTGAAAATAATGTCTTTAGAGGTTCTTGAAAATAATGTCTTTAAAGGTTCTTGAAAATAATGTCTTTAGAGGTTCTTGAAAATAATGTCTTTAGAGGCCTTTAAAAGGCTCCTTGGTTAGGGTCAGTTATAAAGTTGTCTGGCTTTCTTTTTCTTTTTAAACTGAACCATATGTTTTAATTTGTGTCTGGGTTTGAGCACCATGTAGGTCTCCATTTTGTCTTTCTTTTACAAAAAAATATCAGGAACATCATAATTATACCCCATCCACTGGTGAGGTTTGTAACCCTTGATGAAAGATGTAAGAACATTGTTCAAGCTGCCCGGATACTGTGAAAATAGAGTATCTCAACATCAGGGTTCCTTATATACTGCAGTGAAACATCTCAGAAGAGCAACAGGTCGATTTTCCATGTCTATCTATATATCTATCTATATATATATCTCTCTTTATATATATACCTATTCACATACAGACTGTTTCGCTGTATCACAGCTCTTTAGTGCGACTAGACAAGCAAGTGTCTCAAGCCTGGATCGAAACACGACTGTTAAGCTGACAGTCGGCGCTTCTAACCCCTACGCTATCATCTGACACCCGCTGAATGTAAGCAAACTCTCAATGTAATCATTGTCAAGTGTCGGAGAGGTCGAATTGTTTTTACCCAATGAGCAATGCCTTAAAAGCTAGTGGCAGTTGGTGATTTCCTCACGAGAACTCTATCCAAGAAGTGGGGCATATAGGCATCCACATACAGACTGTTTTGCTTTATCACAGCTCTTCAGTGCGGCTATATATATATATATATATATATATATATATATATATATATATATATATATATATATATATATATATATATATATATATGGGAAGAGAAGGATGAAGGTAATCCGACGTGATGGGAAAATGAAAAAGGAAAACCAAAAAATGGATGTTTTTTATGTGTACATCAACGTTTCGTCTATGCCAAGAAAAAAGCCTTCCAAATATTCTCCAGAAACACCACACAAAAAAATCAAACTCCTAACACCTCTCTCATAGACAGACCCCTTCTCCTACCCACGCATTCCAATAACACATCCATATGCAACACGCTTAACAAACTAGGCATTCCAACAGTACAAACCACATCTCAATCCATAAAACAAACACTAAACACATCCAGACATTTCCAAAAAACACCTACATCCCATGCCGGCTTATATACTGTCCCATGCAATGACTGCCATCAATTTTACGTGGGAGAAACACAACGTGAATTAAAGAAACGATTAAATGAACACAAAAGGGACATAAAAAACAACAACCCTCTCAGTGCACTTTTCTCTCATGCACTAGAACATGGTCATTCGTTCAAATTTGAACAAGCAAAAATCACAAAATACATCCACAACAAATCTCGGCGAAGATTATTGGAAACTGCTCTCATCACCGCCTCCACCACTATTAAGCAACGAAATGGCTTCTTTAACCTATCACCCTTAATAAGCAAGATCATCCTTACAGAACAAAGACTCTTGCCTGATCATAGATAACATTTATTTTCATCTCTAACCTTTATGACACTCTCCCACTTACTCACACCCTTCCTTTTTCTCCATGAATCTGTACTTTCTCTTACTCATTTCGTTTTTTTTCCCTCACATTTTTAACACTGCAGTCCAATTAAACTTTCTCATGTTCCAAATATTTCAAATATTCCATACCCACCCGTTCAATTACCTCCCTCCTCCACCCTTTCACTCCCTCACTCATTGCTATCATTTTCCAAATATTTCAAATATTTCATACCCTATCACAACAAATCCTCCCTCTCCCCCTCACCCATTCCCCCTCTCAATTATTTCTCTCATACCCTCACTCTTCCATACCCCCTTCTTAAATCCCCTCATTTTCTCAAAACGCTCTCTAAGACCATAACTTTCGCCCATCCACCAAAATCACAGCCCCCCTCCTTCTCTACCCACCCTCCTTTTCTCTGCATACACCCCCCACACACACACATTCCAACTTACTTTTTCCCCTTCAGTCTTGACCGCAGCCATCTGGTCAAACACCTCCTTCCTCCCTCTCCTCCACCCCCTCTCTGCCATCCACTTTATCCCTGCTCATCCCCCCACCTCTTTCTCTTACTACCAGCCACAGTAGTCCTTGCTCACCCCCATCTTTCCACTTCTTCCCCTCTCATTTTCTTCAACATTCATTTTTATTCTCCACCAAGTACGGACGTCCACCCAGTAGTAGCCATTATTTTATTTTTTTTCCTCCCAATATGTCAACCCTACATGTATTTGTACTTGCATGACATTTTTCTCTATATTATCATCCTGATGAAGTCTTATAAATAAAGACGAAACGTTGATATACGCATAAAAAACATCCATTTTTTGGTTTTCCTTTTTCATTTTCCTATATATATATATATATATATATATATATATATATATATATATATATATATATATATATATCCAACAAGATCAGTGTAAGCTAAATGGTGTTTAATTTTGCTCGATTCAGACCCAGACAAACATCAGTTTCATCTTCTGCTCATATAATGGAGTTTACAGAAAAAATCCCATTAAACTTTTTCCCAGACTTTTTTTTATCAGGTATAGAGAGTTTGTGAAATGGCTTTTATTTAGCAAGGAATCCTAAAGTACAACACGCCGGCGATATAAGATGAGTTGTCACCGTCCAAAAGAAAGAAAGGTAGTTGCTTGTGAGCAAGTTCGCATGTCAAAACTTTCTGTGTCCCTGTAGTTGCCAGTACTGGGGAGAAGGAGGGTGACATAAAGTAGGTTAACCAATTTCGTAGGCTTGAGGAGAAGAGGAAGGTAACAAATCTGTTACTGTAATCATATTTACCATGAGGGACGTTCTGAAAACAGAAAAACTGCTTGTGAGAAAAAATATACAAAAATACATTTCTTTTTCCGACAATTTAAGCGCAGAAAAACAAAATTATTTCTAAACACTTAATTAGTGCTAAACACATGCGAAGCAGTCAATTATTATGCAATGTGTCAATTTTTGGTGCGTTTGATAAAAATAAGTTTTCTATTATAAGCAGAAATAATCCATAAAAGTTGAAGTATTAACTCGTACCAAAATCTATTCTGCACTTTAAGGAGTCCAGATATACATATATATATATAAATATTTGAGGTAGCCAATTTTATTGTGCACGTTCTAACAAAGGGGTAATCAGACATAAATAGTGTATATTTGTGGTACTCCATATAGTCTACACATTTTTAATGAGGGGTCACCAGTGAAACGCTATGAATATTTGATATTCCTACTTTTACATTTGAAAGAACTATATGTTCAGGTATATCTTACTCCACATGTATGGTTGTCATTTCACATCTTATATAATCTTAGATAACACACGTGTGTGGGAAAGAAAAAAGGTTAATAGAGAGGAAACAGTTAGATTTGATAATGTATACATTTATTCACAGTTAAATAATTTGTCGAAGACGAACATAAAAGGAGATTAATGTACATGTAATTCATAAACAGTAGACAAAGAACAAAATTCAGACTTGAATACTAAACAAAGAATACATTAGTTCTCAATGCAATAGAAAAGTACACAGATTGCCAGGATCATAGATAGACTATGTGTGAAACCATTGAACACTCTCTACTTAACCAGAGAACTTAGTCTAGAATCCGAAGATCAGGCCTACATGTGCTTTTGATTAACCGTACAACACAGTGTTAGTTACCTATATTTCCTCTTCAATTCCTCCTTGACCTAGGACTGTACCTTAATTGATTGTGTCTCCAATAGTATCGAGTGCCCGGATTAATATATTTGAGGACTTTAATGTCCACCAACTAAAGCTCAGTTTCTCGAGCACCACAGTCTCAGCTGGCAATAGCATGCATAAATTCTCGATTGCCTATTCCCTTACAAAACCGTTCAAACCCGCTTCTCAGGTCGTGAGTACCAGCAAGCCTCACTTTCAACCTGTTTCTTACAACACTGCCCGATACTTATGTGACAGATGCCCATAGCCCACTCGGTAATGTTGATCACTAATAATAATTGATATCACCATAAACATCCAACCCAAACAGAAGCTTGTATGGTGAGATGGTGCAGATATTCCCTTAGTCCTATTTAGAATATTTCTTCCTCTGTTAGCCGGTCTTCCCAGTTTATTAAGAGTGACAGAAGGCAGGCATTCTTAATTAACTGGGAAGATAAATATATAAATAATAAACATAAAAATATAACAAAATTTATACATGCTGGATTGTATAAGGGAAAATTGAGGCACATGTGGTTATTTAAAAAAATTATTATTTTATCCCTTTTTGAGGAGAGCAATTAAAAAAACAGTTTTTAAAGAAGGTTTTGAAAACAATTTTACCATAGGGTTTTTTTTAAGATTAGTTTTTTTCAGAAATTGTCCAGGGGAGGGAGGGGAATAGATCGACCAGATGAGCTGTATAGTTTGGACCCTATTTTATTCGCCCAAATTATCCGCCCAACCATGCCTTGCCTGTTTTCTTTCATTGGGTCTCCTTCACCATATCCAATTAACAAGGATTTTTTTTTACCTTATTTCTTAGATGTTTCTTTACTGGTAGGTTTTAGAAAAAAAAGGGGTTTATTTAATTTAGTGAATATATTTAAAACTTTTCAAGTTCTTTGTTATATTTTATATTTTTATATTTCATATTTATTATAATATTTATTACATTTATTATTATTAATATTATTATGATTAATTTTATTATTTACTTAATTTTATAAATTAAAATTGAAAAAAAATACTTTTTTTAATATTTAATTACTTTCAATTATTTTAATTAATTTACTTTATTTTAGTTACTATATTTTAATATATATTTACTATCCTTTTCGAATTAATATAATTAATATTTTTATTTTTAATTCAAAATCCAACAGTTCTTTGAGGATTTATCCCCCCTACACCGTATAATTTATTTTTAAACGTAAAAATAAACCTGGCAGATTAAAAAAAATTTTTTTATTTATGGCTGACTAGTCTTTCCACGATTTATTGACACCCATTAATAATTCCCAATTCGGCTTTTTCCTATTTTCCTTTTTCGAGCGAATAGGGGGGGGGGGGTAATTTTTTATTTTTGGAATATTTTACTTTAAAATATTTTTGTTATATCTACATATTTTGCCCCATAAGGCATAAAAAGGGAGCAGGGGACTTGTCGGTACATGTTCCCCTACCAATTCAGAAAGGGGGTGCAGACGGCGACGTTTGTCAAAAACTGGGTAAACAGGATGCTTGGCAGACGGAGTCAGCCCACGCATTGGCGTGGGCGAAAGACTCAACCAATCAAAGGAAGAACTGCTGCTGCTATACAGGAGAGCGGGAAAATCGAAGCGAGAGGAAACGCCAGGAGTCGAGCTTCTGTGTGCATCAAGAGAGGACGTCTCTGAGGAGACGGGCCTCAGGCCATGGCCACCGAGAGTTACTACAGGCCTGTTGGCTCGAAAATGACGTCACTGCATTGCGTGTCAAACAATGGCCGTTGTAATAATAATAAGAAGGCATTTCGACTTCTCCATTCACTAAATAATCCATCAAAATTCAGGAAATCAACCAATTTTAATGAAATTTTCAGTATTTATTAATTAATGATCACGGACGCTTCTGAGAATCGACCGCTAACACAGCTGTCATATTCAGACAATTTATCCCCGCACAGGAGAACGTCCCGGACCAGTGAAGAAAGGATGCCTCCGAAAATTGACCGCTCACCCAGCCGTCATATTCAAACAATTTATCCCCGCACACAAAACCATGGAGGAGGTCTCGAACTGACGTTAAGAGCGGACGTCTCTGAAAATCGACCGCTCACTCAGCCGTCATATTCAAACAATTTATCTCCGCACACAAAATCAAAAATAAATAAATAGGAATTTGAAAACTAATGCGGAAGAAATGCAGCGACATTTAATACGGCTGTCTACCGGACACTTAAGGAAAACCCCGGTCCAACAAAATTGATATCGACCGACCAGTCAATCAAATGGCATCTCCAACGTCGAGATTACGTATATCTCAGGATCCTAAAACAGCTCATTAAAAACGGACCACAGAATCCAAAATTCTATAAAATGTCCTTCTCTCCGCCGTCAAAACAACACAAAAAGGTATGTGTTTCGACATAAGGACAGCAAAAAACAAAAAATACAAAAAAAAAGAAATCCTATATTAATTCGTCCTAAATCAACTTTCATTTGGTTTATATTTAGACTTCTCATTTGTTTTCGTCGAGTTTCATAAGAAAAAAAAAGAAAAAAAAGCTTTACTATTTTCATTTTCATAAAGGCTATAAGCCTTTCTAATTGATATATTTGAACTAGTTACGGTCTCTTCACAAAAGAGCAACGTACCCGCGCAGGAACGCGTGAAAATAAGTTTAACAATTATAACATTTGGTTTTCGACACAATTACAACTTTGGTGTCAGAAAAAAGAACTTTCCTATTTTCATTTTCATAAAGGCTATAAGCCTTCATAATTGCTACAAATGAACTTTTAATTCTGGTCGACTTTCTCAGAATAACAAAACCAACCTCTTTTTTAAATAAATAAATACTTGTTATGTACTGTTAATTTTGTCTTGGTTGTTTATATATATGTTTATGATTTGTGATAGGATGTGTATTCATTTTATGAAGTACGGGTTGATTTCCTTTCATCGGGTTTTCAACCTGTGCACATTTTACATTCGTGGCTGAACTACGAGTAGGTAGCGTTCAGAGTCTTACTACCACAATTATAACATTTTCGATTTTAATTTTTAATTTATCTGACGCCGGAAATGAAGAGAAGGCGATCGGAGGTCGCCATAGCCACTACCTAGATTCATAGATTAAAGAAAAAAGAGATAAAGTTTTATGTTTTTACTTGTCCACGACGCACATATCGGCAACATTTGCGGATAAAAATGCCAAATTAGTAAAAAAAATAACAAAAATAAAAATAGAGCAGAGGATCGAAATATCGTAAAAAATTTACACAACGCGTGAGTAACCATTTTCTAGGAGGACAGACAAAAACAGAGGCTGAAGAGAGTCAGGCATGGGAGAACAACTATAGGTCCCCTTTGTTTGAATTTGAAACCGACGGTACCGATATTGTTCTGATCTTCTGTAATACATATATAAATAAATATTACGCTCTTATTTTTGAATTTTCTTAATAATCAAGCACTCTTCTGAGGTTCTTTTCCACTAACCTTACATATATACATATGAATTTAGGTAAAAATGGCACCGGTAAAAATGGCAAAAGTCGATAAATAGGAGAAAATGGCACAAGTGAAAAATCGAGATAAAAATCTCACGAGTTTATCAAAATCTTGGAGACAATACATAAAGGGAAAACATTAAGAAGTTTGTCAAATTAAAAAGAAATTATATCTATATTTAAAAGTAGATGATGACCCTCAACTACCCCCCTCCTTCAATGAGAATCTACTTTTTTTAGACGATTACGTTTGAACACCCCGAAAAAGATTTTTTTTAAATCTAAAGGGGGGGGGGGGAGATTAGTTTCGCATATAAATTTAACGTAAAATGATCCCTCATTTCCAGGTCACTAACCTTTTATGCAGTTAACTATTCCACCACCAATCACAATCAAGGATTTGTTGTTGTTTTTTTCGTCTGCTCTGAATATTTTAAAAATTAAAAAAACTTTTTTATGATTAAAATATTTGCCGATGTTATTTTTTTTTTCTTTTCGGTTTAATATTATTATTTTTTTTACTTTTAAAAATAGAATTAACGTTAAAGTGTAGTATCTGTTCTGGGTAAATGTGTGGGGACGGGGTCCCATGAATTGTTATAAAATTTTAGAAACAGTAAAAAATAAGGAAAAACATGCATGAATAAAAGATGAATGGAAGAAGAAGGAATATAGACAAAATACAAGGCATTAATTGTTCATTTGAAAGTTCCGTTAGGAAAATAATAAAATGTTTGTGTCTGTAATTTAGGAGTGTGTGAAAGTGTAGCCATGTGTGAAGCTTTGCATTAGAATGCAAAAGTGTCGCCTTTCGTCAGAGTGCGTGGTTGTACGAATGTTTGTGTGTGCGAGCGTGCGTGAGTTGAGAAATCATAGAGGCATTGATGTGTGGGTGATCACCCGAGACGTCCCTTGCCCCGAAGGGCGAGGAGAGTCTGGAAACATGTCCTCCTGTTAAGCATTGAAAGAAAAAGAGAGACGTGGGATGATTATATATTTTACGGCAAGTGGTCGTGTAGACGTAGCGGAGAGCACCCCACGTGACAGCCATTTTTGTGTTTTTAGTAAAATTGCTAAGTTGATGCTGGGAGCTGGTTTTTGGAAACAAAATTCGAATTTTGTTTTTAGCTGGAATTTGAAGGTGTGGCTTGCATTTTCGCCCACGCCATCGGCCAGTCAACTTTATAGGATTGAGATTTATCTCAATCCTATAAATGTAAAGATCGACGGTTTAAACAGTTTCTTCAAAAATTCGAATAAGATTAGTGTATACGCAATGATATACATATATATTTTTTTTAAAGATTATGACATTAAGAACGTTTTGGAGTTAAAATCAATGTAATAATAAGTGAAAAAAGACGTTTTAAAACTTTTTTGTCTTGAGCGATACAAAAATAGCATGTCTCCATAAGCAATACAACAACACTTCCGGTCCCGTAAGACTACATTTTGTTAAAATGTCGATTTTTCTAGCATATTTACACATTTCAAGCGTGTTTTTCTTCAAATTACATGCGTAATACTAAATAGATTTTAACTTTAATGATATTTAATAATCGTTAGACGCTTCTCGTTAGATGCTTTGCTGTCAAATATGCATAACGCCTTGCCCTAGATAAGGCTAAGGTAGAAAAGCGTTTAAAGGATAAGTTGATCTGGGCAGTGAGTGAGTGGGTGTAGGTATTCCCTAACTGCAGCACTAATTAAGAGGGACCTCAACCGCTTGGCTAGCGAGTGGTATGAAGGTCAAGTAGTTAGAGCTAGGTTAAAGAGACTATTGAACAAAGCTGTAACGTTGACACTGTTGAGCATAACGCTGCTTTACGTCATGGTATGGATAGCTTAGAGTTGTTGAGATAACTCTGGCCTGGCGCCCAAACCCAGCGAGAGTAGATCTTCCATCATGACGATCCCAACCACTCCTCAAGCAGATGCGAAGCAGTACCTTCCACTAATTCCTGATACAGTCTCTTCCTAGGCCGTATAAGGGCCCTGGTCGCCAGCAGTGCTTTAAGCATAGCTCGGCATTCGGTGTACAATTTTTGTTTCCCCTTCAGTTTGCGATGGCCCTCGACTGACGAGTCAGGTATGAGGTTGGGAAAGGCGCTCGCAACCGCAGGGACCCAAGGAACATTTTCTGTCAAAGAGCACCCCAGAAAAAACAATGTCTCAACATGTTTATGACTTGTCAGATCTGGCATTCCCAAGCTATAGCTATATTTGGAAGGTCAAAAACCTGGAAGGAGATACCCTTGCGTCGACTCATGAGATTTGGGAGGTGTTTCGAGAGCATTTAGAGGAGCGCTTCACCAAACTACCCAGACTCCACGTCAAGGAGTTTGACAGCTATTTAGCCGACTCGACCCGCCTGGCTGTGATGGCATGGTTATGGAGTGCAAGATCATTACTGCGTTGAAGCAGGTCAGCCGGAACAAGTCTCCAGGACTTGATGGTTTGCCCTATGAATTCTACTTGAGGCTGTCGCCATGTTGGTTCCTCTTCTGAAGGATGTGTTCAACCATTGGTTTGCTCAGGGATCCATTCCTGGACAGGTAACTAAGGGAATGATCACACTGCTGAAAAAATAAACGACCGACATGGTGGAGATGATTTTGATGATTTTAGGCCCATAACTCTGCAAAACACTGAGTTAAAAATTTGGGAAGAGTTCTTGCGAACCGTTTGCAAAACTTTGATCAGAACTTTGCTGTGAAGGGAAAATCGATTCCAAACGGCTTGCATTTGATTCGCACGATTTAGATCAGTTCAAGGCTTTCGATAGAGTCAACTATCGTTTCCTGAGATCTGTTTTGGAGGCCGCCGGTTTTAATCCGGACTTCCGCTAGTGGGTCTCTATGCTGTATCGTCTGTTGATGGTAGCAGTGCAAGTCAACGGTAAGCTTTCCAAGTCGTTTGTGGTTTCTCAGTCCGTGTGTCAGGGTTGTCCGCTGGTGCCCCTGCTTTATGTTCTGGTGTTGGAGCCATTTCTTTTAAAATGAGATTCTACTTTTTTCAGGCGATTACGTGTGAACAGACTCAAAAATTATTTTAGAATTTAGAGTGAGGGGTTAGTTTTGCATATAAATTTAACGTAAAATGATCCCCCATTTCCGGTTCATTCTAACATTTTATGGCAGTTAACTAAATTTTTTACCACTAACCATAAGTCCAACACGCACAGTCATAAAACCACACGTAATTGCTTTATTTTTTGTATTACCACCCAAACTTAGGGTTAGTAGTAGGAAGTAGGCGTGTTTTTTATGACTTTTAACAATGACATATTTTATACTAAAGTTTGATCAGGAACATTAACATGGCCAAGATTTAAAACAAACAAAATTGGTTAAATGTCCTTAAAACGCTGTCTGGTCCGAAAGTGGTGATCATTTTACGTTAAATATGTGTGAAACAGATTTTTTATTGTTTTATTTATTTTAACACTAAGTTTTTAAGGCTGTTTACATGTAATCGCCTAAAAAATGGAGAATCGCATTTTTCCTTTTGGGTGAATTAGCATAGGTTGCAGAGTTCTTACCTTATTTTCTTTCACAACAAAAATGTATAACTGTGAATTGGCGAAAAACAAATAAAAAAAAACAAACAAACAAAAAAACAAACACCGATAATTTCATAAGAATGCAGTATTTACAAAGTACCGGAAAAATGTTTAAAAATGAAATAAAAGCATTTTTGTCAAGAACAAAAAAATTACTGATAAACATTTATAGATAATTATAAAAAAATGAATACAAAAAGAATTTTTTTTCATTTTTGAAAGTTAATTAATTTTTTCGTTGATGGTTTATTTACTCCTCCCCAGGAGTTAGGCACAAGGCCAGTTTTATCTTACTCCCACAAGTAAGATGTGACCCAAGATCGGGTCGGGAAAGTGGGGTTTGAAAAGCCAGCGCTCGAGAGGTGAGCACTCTGGCCATTTAAAAATTGCCTGGGCAGCCCCGTCGGCATTCCCCGGTGGGGGCGCCTCAGACAGTAAGCAATAAACTTACTCCTCCCCAAAGAGGGGAGGCGAAACCTGGGAGGGTGCACCTCCTAGAACTTCTCGGTGTTTTAATTATTTTTGTGGACTTTTGTCCAGTTGACTTTAGTCTGATCACTACTAAAACACTGCCGTAAAAAAATTAGGTTCTATAAAAATAATTATTTAAGAATTTAGAGTGGGAGATCAGTTACACACATAAATTTAATGTAAAATGAGCTCCCATTTCTGAGACATTCTAGCGTTTAAGAGCAGTTAACGAAAAAAAATTATTTTGCTCTGGGAGATAAATTCTGTGCGTTTATTTTTAAAGCGATGACGCATGGTTTTACGACTTTGCCAGTCAGACTTAGGGTTAATGGTAAAAAAATTTAGTGAACATCCCTATAAAGTTAGAATGGCCCGGAAATGATGATCATTTTACGTTAAATTTATATACAAAACTGATCTCCCACTCTAAATTCTAAAATAATTGTTTATTTTTTTCTTTCAGCCAAGTTTTTCAAGATGTTCACATGTAATCACCTAAAAAGTAGAATCTCATTTTTGGGGGTGATTTAGCTGAGGGTGTTAATCTACAAATTTGCCAATATTATTATTAGTAGTATTACTGTTATTATTATCGGTATTTGTTTTTCTTTTTACAGTAAAACAAATCAGTCCACTACATGTGTTATATTGATAGTAGCAATAACCAACCAAATCTTTATAATTAGAATAAAAATATGGAATTCTTTGAAAGAGCGAAAACACACAAACGCTAACAAA